>WEIV01016799.1:73802-91688 GCA_013390005.1 Calyptomena viridis
CATCCTTCTAATTTGCATGCTTCCAGTTTTAAGTGGTTCTGTCAAAAAAGGCTGGTTGGAAAGGTCACACCCCTACTGAGCCTCTATTTTCAGTCCTCTCATCTACTCACAGTGTGCTGCTGTCAGCCCTCCAGTCATCCCATCCAAATGATTGCTATCCTACTGACACTCACCAATTCCTTCTGAGCCATGCAATTACTTTGATATCAGTGACTGTTAATCAAAACAAAATATTTTCTGCTTAGCCTTCCTTAATCCACAACCTTAAAAATAGAATGTTAACAGACATTATAAACATTTTGCAGAAATGCAAGTCAAGGAATTTAGGGGTTTTGAAAGTGCCTTTGTTATGATCTTGCAGGAGACGACGAATGACATGGAAATGAAATTTGGGAATCTCAATTCAGGGCTGCCATTGGAGTTATTTGCTTCCCCTGAGTTCACCTCTATGTAATCTATGCTCTCCTTATGTCTTCTTGTGTTTTCTTTCTCCGCAAGTGAATTTTACTTTCTCCTTTTTTAGCAAATTAGGATAGAAAGTGTTTCCTAACACTTTGTAGGATTCTGTTGAATTTTTCCAGAAAGAAATGGATTTCTATTTAGAAGACAAAAAAAAAAAAACAAGAAAAAACNNAAAAAAAAAGAAAGAAAGAAAGAACAGCAGAAAGAAAAAACCCTTCCATTTTCCCATTTTGGTCACATTTCTAGCAATCTGAAGAGTCTCCTTTACAAGTAGATCAAAAACAAAAACTCCGCAAACTCTACACTCGAAAGAAAGTAATTTTTCCAGCTTTTACTGTCAAATAAAGCATTCTCCTTCAAAGCATTTCTTTCTCTCTCTTCAGAAAAGTTAGTACTCCCAACCGAGGAAGAAGTAGCCAACAGTATTAGTAATAATAAAAACTATTATCCAGCTTGATTGTATTCAGGGAAGGAAGCAAATGTTCCCATTTGTTCATTTAGATGGGTATAGAAGGTCAATACTGTGGTTTATCGGTATCTCCCTGGCTCTCTGACAGAAAGGCAATCCAGCAACACTTCTGTTTGGTACAGAAGAATGAATTCTGCTGAGCTACATTGCCTACATTCCCTCATGTAGGAAAGATGCTTTCTTTTCTTAACATTATTATCTTTTCACTTACCAGGGTTTCTGTGGCAGACACTTCTTTTCCCATTATAGACCACCAGAGAGTTTCTGTTCCCCATAGTGTCCGATCCCAAGAAGCGCCAAGACCTTAATTCTTATTATTTTGAATTTAGATTAGAACCTTTATTCTTTGCACAAATGTTGTGAGGATTCTTTCATTATAGGTGGAGAGTATCTTGGGCATAATTTTTTAAAGATGAGATAAGACAGCCTCCTACAGGGCCAAAAGCAGATCTGCCCAGTTCTGGTGGGTTGGTGTGTCTCGTGTTTAACTGTGACATCTCAAACCCAGAGTCTTGCCCATTAAAAGTGACCTCCTCTACACAAAACTTTGGAAGAGCCAGGTCACTTATATGAGCCCTTACCAGCAACAGCAATATAAAAGGAAGCTGGGTCTTTTCTTGATTACTTGGACATGAAGCTTGTTGCCAAGAAGCATTATAATATTCTACAAAATAGCAGTGGTAAACTGAGAAAAAAAATCTTCCTTCCCTGTAAGATGATGGTAAGCAAAATCACAACATGGTGCATAAGCAGACCTGACAGCAGCTTTGTAAGAGGATGGGTGTCTACTCTACAACACAGTTATGATCCTGGCCAAAACTACAGAAAGCAAAACAACACAAATTTAGCTCTAAGCCTGGTATTACACCCACCTGTTTTATGCCCCTTTCCTCAGTCAGTTTCAACTGAAGAACATACTTTTGTTCCAGTCTTTGATTTGCACAGCGCTGTGTGCTTTTGTCAGCTGAACCAGCTCCAGAAATTACTGCATTTCATTGTCAAGAGAAGCAATAATAATAATATATTTCTTCTATTTCAGAAAGATGCTGTGGGAAAATTGGTGGGGTTTAAAATGCTTTTTAATCTGTGAAAAGTCTGAAAAATAACACTATTGTAAAAATTTCAGAGTCTTTTACTATAAATGTAATGTAAGTAAAATGCCAGATTGCTAAACCATTGTCCAGTGTGTACACCTCATTTAGTGCAGACACGAGATGGAAGATGCACCTCATTGCATGTTAATGTATCACAGTCAGGACTCAAAGAAAAACAATTGGAATTAAATCTTAAAAAAAAGAGAGCACAAACACAAGTTTTCTAATTCATACCAAAAGCCAGTAAGATCCAGAACCACAGGTCATCAAGACCCTCACAAACACACCATCACTCAGGTGAATACTGACAACTGACTTCCAGACTCCTCTGAGACACAAACTATTCATGCTATAGTTTTGACAGTATGTGCATTGCTCAACTGCCCAGGGCTCTGAGATTAGAGCAGAAATACAAGTTGCACCAATGCTGTAGAAGACAAATGCATCCTTCTCAGCTAAGAATTTAGACAGCTTGTAGCTTTTTTAAAGGTGGGAGGAAACATAAAATGTTACAGCATCACACATCAATACTGTAAAAAAAAAGTCTTTGAAAAGAGATAAGGTGTGCAATTACAAATAATCATGTTCTTACACTTTCAGAGAAAGCATGGCAATAAAGACACTACAAGATAAACACATAAGGTGTTCAGTCTCATGGGAAAAGAGGTAATGACTCCAGCAGAAAACAAAGTAACTACATTAAAGTTGTAGATAACAATATATTGTGATTTTTTTAGTATCTGTTTTAATACTACATTAGAAAAGTACTTGATTAAAAGCCAAAAAAAGTTAAAACAGTCTCAGTTACAGATGTGGCCATGTCACCATAAAGCTATTTCTCAAATCTTGCTACACAAGGTAACACCTTATAGGCCTTCTCTTTCACCACTTTCAAAAGTAGCATCTACAATGAAAAGAAACATACCAGCTAATTTAACTGTAACAGGGCTAAGGGTTTTGTATGGGATTTGGAAGACCAAGGCTATATTCTCAACCAAGTTACAGGCTGCTCATGACCCTGGTAAAATCAGTCCAGGCAAGACTGCAGAAGACACCTCAGTGCTCTAAGGATGCTACTTAAAGTTCAAGCCCCTTCTCTGCTTGAGGACACATCAGCCTTGCTTCTTTCTAGGCTTGGTCTCTCCCTGGTCTACAAGGCACAATGGACACACAGATATTTAGTCATGTTTTGGAGTTGTATGCAAAATAAAGCAGTTTCTACAGGACAGACTAAAAGAGCTAAACATCCTGTCACCTAATCAAACCAAATCCCCACTTAAACTGAGATCCACACCCCCCCAAGGCAAGTACCAGTTCTCCCTATATTGTGTATGGAAGGGTTCTTAGCTCCTCAGCACTGTGGATCCTGCTGTCTGACAAAACTGCTAAACTCTTTTGTCCATCATGACCACAACAGTTCCATATTTCCAGATACTACAGATATGCTGGAATTTTGAGACATACAGTTACTGTGGTAGCAGGAAGTATACAAGTACCTTGCAGAGGATTTGGATAGACCAAATAATCTGGGCCATTGTCTCCGAGGAGGTTTGGTATTTTAAAATGATCAAGTAGGTGGCTGAATACCAATACAGATTGCTGACAACAGCAACACACAACCTGACAAGTTCTTTTCCCCTCTATCATGGCAAGTTAACTACCAAAGCAGTAATCAAGACTATATTTCTACACAAATAAGAACTCCCACTGACATAAATATGAGTTTAGCATAAGCTAGCCATACATAAATGTAATTCCTACTAATGGGCACATTTTGAGCTGTCAGCAGTGATTTGAGTATTCCACTAAGTAGTATGAAGAGACAGCCATAACCATTCCATATTAATTCAACTTGCAAGAAGATGAAGGTCAAGGGATAAAAAGCAAAGCAAAACTAAAGCCGGTACTTGTCAGATGGAAAAGGACAAAACCAGTTGGAAAATAATTTTATTTTTCAAACTTCTAAGAACATTTACAAACAGTGATGGTGTAAAAAAAAAGAGACACCCTATAAAAAAGGTTGACATCATTTCTCAAACTATAGCATCAAATGAAGTTACAGAGCAACAAGCATACAATGAAATTTTAGTCATCAAATTAGTATTAGTTAAGTAGTTGAAAATCTAATCAATCTAATAATAAATCTCTACAGCTTACTCAGAAATCTCATAACAATTTAACATTCTGAGCTTAAATTATCCTTACAATACACAATGAATTTATCTCTGCAATCATCTATAGCACTGAAATCAACGTGGCAAAATTACATAGCAAAGGCACACCCTGTGAAGTTTGTAAAGGACATCTTGAGCACACTACAATTACGTACAACGGAAAGCAAAACACCCTGCATGCTTGCTTATTAATCTCCAATGTATAATATGAAATACAATATAGAAATAATATAAGCAATATTTAGCGACTCTCTTCATGCTGGTTCTATGCTTCATGCAGAGTGAAACAGAAAGGCTTCCTTGCCCTGTTTTCTGTTCAAGCCTTGGCACTTTTCCAGGGTATGTTCTCCCTGTGTTCATCATCATCCTTGTCATTAGTGGAGTAGGTGGTTCTTAACAAGTCAATCCCAATCATGACCACCACCGTGCCCTCCAAATATGCATGTCTTCATTCTGCAACCTGTCTTCAACTCTTGACATGCTGAACTCCAACATGCACTCACAACATGCCCAAACCTAGACTCCATTTGCCAAAATTTACATACAGGACAGAAAACAAATAAATGTTTATATAGTGCATTACTGCTGTAGACTTTCCTCTACTCAGGCCCCTTACTGACTTTCAATTGTAGGCATTTAAAAACCATTAACAGAATTTAATTAAGAGCTTAACTTGAAATTGCAAAGGAACTCCAAACGCTGGCACACGAAAGCCTTTTGAACATAAATTTGAATAAATGTGAAAACCTGGTGTCTTCATTAACCCATAAATCAACTCCTACTGGCCCTAACTGCATCTTAAATATACCCTGTTCAGAGCACAAGGAATAAGAATTATTTTTTAGTTACAGCATATGGATTTGTGCTTTCACTGTATTCATCTGGAGAAATGCCAAAGACGGCGTCCACTAAATACTCCTAAAATAGCTCCTCTTGACAGTTCAGGAGAATGTATCAAAAGGTTATTTTTTCTTTCAAAAGTAAAAACAAACTTCAATAAGACTTCTTTGCTGACTGCATACAAACGGGTATTTGGAAAAAAAAGGAGATGTGCATATCTCATGCTAAAACAAAAGTTAGTAAGATGGTTGCAGCAGAGTTTATCACTAAATTTGTTCATATATTAACAATACCTGAAGTTCTTGTTAAATTATATTATGAGGGCAGCTAGAAATACTTTGAAACCTGATAGCACTTTGCAATAAAATATGTGAGTATCTGTCATTGGGGTCAACAGGCAGTGAAAGACATAGTGATATCATTTAGCTTGTAACAATTTTGAAAATATACAATGGAATACTCACTTTCAGCTTCCTGTCTTCCACAGATATCCAGGATAAGACTTGATAAATTCATGTCTAAAACAACAATTAGGATCACCTAAAAACATTTAGACCACGTGAGGTAACTGTACCTTAATTCTTTCCTCACTGCCCATAACAAAGCCACATTTGAGCTTTCTGATTCCAAACCAGAGTCCTCCTAGAAATCAGTCTTGGGTATTTTTCCCAAATTCTCTCTAACTACAGGCAGTAGACACAGGAAGCCAAGAGCAGACACACTGCTGCCCGCACTGCAGAAAGTGGGAGGCTGAATCTCAGCTCCTTGCATCCAACCAAGTCCTCAGAATTGGGCTAGAGGGCTAGTGAGAGTCTTGGTGCAGATGGCTGGCAAGGATGGTCTTGGAAGATCACTTATCAGCACAGACACCTTATAAAGCCTGTCACAAGTACCTCCCTACCTCCCAAATGCTTCGAGTACATGACAAAGTAAGGTCCCAGGTGCTGTGACAGTGGCTATGCAGGTGCCGCCAGCAGACAGCGCTTTCAAGTTTGCAGAAATGTGGAGGCAGTCAATGATGCAAATGCATGAAACACCTCATGAGAAGAAAATTATCTCTCAAATTTATAACCTTTTAGTTTTTCTTTCATCACCTACTATACATTCAAGCCCTTTTCATAGTAGGGATTTATGTCATCTCACATGCTTAATTAAATGCACACACTTCAATGGGAGTATAATTCCTCAAGCAGAAGTCTCTCTCACTTAATCCTTGCTTCACAGGTTCACTAATTTCAGCACTCACTCTAACCTTCACGGCCTTTCAACAGCTCGCCAATACAAGGAGCTTTACCCTCTTCTAGTTTAGCAAACACATTCACAAAAAAAGGTCTTCTCCAGCATGGATAAAAACAGATATATTTTCTTCAATGCAATGTATAATTCATGTATAACACTTACTGCCATAAAGACAAAAGTACATAGTGGGGTTCAAGAAGAATTTATAAGAATATCAAAGTCATACTAACAGATACTGGCAAATGTTTTTAGAAAGGCATATGACTCTCCATAGTTTAGGTTTTAAGGCTTTATGTGACTGGTGATCAAAAATAATTTTTCCTGCAAATAAACTGTCCTGGTCACAGACTGCTAATGAGTTTTTGTGTACCTCCTCTAAAGGATCTGTCATTGGCCAGTTACAATACTGGATTAGCTGATCTGCTATAGATTGCCACACTGACTTGACTATCTTGTATCTCTCCAGTAAGAAACTTGGCTAATCTGGCTCCTTGTTCCAAGGCATGCTCAAACTACAGTGATAAAGAAAAGAAAATCATCAATAAAATAAAAATATGCACTCTGGTCACCTTAAGAGCATCACATACTCCTTGACCTCCCTTCTTTCTTCTTTGTAAATACCAGCTGCAAGAAAGATCAATGTCCTTCATGCTTGCTTGCTATTATATGACAAATTCAGTGCCTGCAAAACGTCTCTTTCCTTCACACATAACCAGAGCCAAATTGGCCAATTTAAAAATAATGATTAGTGGCCTATACTATTTACTGTTTCCTTGACTGGGCACAGATTTTGAGGAAACCATATGCTAAGCCTCTCCATTTGAGCATGAACAACACAAAAAGTTATTACCTATTCCAATTATAAAGGAAACAATGTTACTTATGACCTACAACTTAAGTCATTTTTAATTAATCATGCTATATTAACTAAGGTTTGTTAGCATCTGCTCAGTCTTAGGTATTTACCTTTAGTCCACCACAGACTGGACAAGCTGAAAAAAGAGCTCTTGTCATCCCAAGATGTGGGCTACATGTGTCACAGGGGTCAGCTGAGGCCCCACTAGGTGGTGACAACTCACTACTTTTGGAGTTTGACACCTGTCCTTGTGGTTTTGTGTCTGACCACCTTGAAACAAAATCCACATATGTCTCATCACTTGAGTCCTTGCTGCTTTCTGTGAGTAAGGATGAAGGCCTCCCTCTGTCCTGGCTGTGCTCAGGTGCCCTCCGTGCTTCCAAGTGTGGTAGCCGCAGTTTTGGGTCACTAGCACCTTGAGGTGACAGGGCCTGGTCCTTGGGTAGCATGGAATCTGCACTCTTCGACTGCACATCTTTAGAAGCTGCCTGTAACACACTCCTGGGTACGTCATAAATATGTCTGAGGGAGCTGGGAACCTGATACTCTGACCCCACACCTCTCTGGGACTCACTGTGAGGACAAGTACATAAACTCTGATCCGAAGGAAAGTTCAATGGCAAGCTTAGCAATGATCCAAACTCATCACCATGGCAAATGTCCAAGCTCCCAGCATAGGAAGAGAAGCTTCCAGAGTAAGAAGAGTGACTACCAGTAGCTATCCCACTGTCGGAAGAACTCTGACGACCAATTTCCTGCAGCTGTCTGGATCGGAGGGGCTTTGGAGGTGGTTTAGTGGTGCCACGAGCCCCTTCTGGAAGGGTCTTTTCTTCCCCAAGATGAATGCCCTTTGCAGCTGCCAGTCCGTGGCTCTCCTGAGAGGTGCTGGCTGAGGACTGCTCAGGCCAAACTGTCAATCTGCTCCCAACGCTAACGTCCGAGTGGCTGGTGTCTGAAGATGAGCTTGAAAGACTCCTATCATCTCCTAGAAAAGAAGAAAACATGTTAACCTATGTTTAAAACACAATCAAGAGAGTGAAGTACAGCAAGTATAGACAAACAGGAAGGACCCTGAGATTCCATCTGCTTTTTGTAAGTGGAACTGCTGCCACAAAGCCAGAATTCCTGCAAGAATTCATATCCCCACAGGAAAAAAAAAAATGTGATCGTATTTTACCTTGTCATAATCCTACCAACACTTTGGAACATAATGAATTTGAGGCTAAATTTTTAAAGTTTACACACCAAGTTCTCCCCTTTTCAAACATGTTTTACTTCCATACATAATTAGGTTACTGTACCGAAATACAACCATGCATCACTGTACAAATAAACATGAGAATACTACTGTTATAAAAATGTTTACATACGTATATACAAAAAGATCTTTTGTAATTCATTTATGCATATGTTGCAATTTTTTTTTTCACAATATTTGCAAGAAGGCTACTTTTACAGGAATCAAATGTCTTGACCATTTCTCTATGTTTTTTGTAAGCTCCACATCTTATAACATATGCTCACTTTTAAGTCCTGGGAAAGAAGGAACTTCATTTATTTTTATTTAATTAAAGGTATTTCTTACCTCCACTGCCTTGGCGACTTGTATGGGACAGCAAGCTCAAACGCTTTTCTAATTGCAAAGCTTCATGAGCCAATCTTTCTTCTGAATAGGCTGGATTTGTACTTGGATCTTTAAAAAGAAACAGAAAACAAATAAATAAATAAATAAAGGAGGAAACATGGAAAATAAATAAAAAGAAGGAACGAAAAACAGACATTCTTATGTTTGAAATGCTGACTTGAAAAATGTATGGGACAATCTGCCTTCAGAACATCCTGGAGATGTAATATATACTAAGTTAAAATTTTAAGTGTCAAAGATTTTCCACAGATTACACCCAAAGTGCATACTGGTTACCACCAGGGACAGAACGCTGAAGAGCACTGCAGCAAAGGCAGTAACTACAGAAATAACTAGCATCCAATAGGTCCATAGGACTTGAAAGCTAATTTGACCTGCAAAATGTCTCCTGGATTCGCTGAACTCATTGGGAATTTTAACACTGAGGAACACCAAATTTTATTGTACAAATTTACAAATCTACATCATAAAGTCAGAGTCACAGTGATTAAAATGACACCTTCTGATCCAGACAATCTATTTACAAGGACTTTGCTTTTAAGTTTGATGTTCAGAAGGTCATTAAGATCAGAAGTCGGAGATAAAATAAGCAACCTGGTGGCTCTCTGTCTTCATGTTCAATACAAGTTAGAATGATATAAACCACTCCTAAAATGTACTATCAGGGTTTTTCCTATGCATTTTAGTGAGTTTGCCATTCCACTTCAAATTATTTAACTGAAGAAGCCTCGTTGTATTCCAACAAAAAGAGAAAGACCAAATTACACACATTGTGGAAGAAGTTTTGTCAGTAAAACAGGTCAGTTTTCTCCAAATCATTTTGTTTCCAGCCAAGCACAACAACAAAAACAGATGCTGGAAGTAATCCGTATCCCAAGAGAAACCTTATGGATTCCTTCAAATAGCACTGACAAGTGTGCCATGTTCAGCAGTTGCAAACTATATGGTCTGCTAACTTGTTCATCATCATAAGTTTCAGTAGTTCTTACTAATACATAGAGAAATTAATTAATGACAGATAAAACAGATTAGCTTCCTCACAACTGCTGCTCTTGTATATCTGATCAACTGGGTAGTAGTAGCACATCACAAAAACATTGAATCATTTAAAAAGGGATAAAAAATTAAGGATGAAAAAGGCTATACATTGCTGTGGTTAGTAAGACAAAAACCAGTCCCAAAGATGAAAGAAAAGTTTCATTTTCATCCCAGGTTTTTTAATTTTAAAAGATTTGGGTTTGATGTTGTCAACATATCNGAAGAACTCTGACGACCAATTTCCTGCAGCTGTCTGGATCGGAGGGGCTTTGGAGGTGGTTTAGTGGTGCCACGAGCCCCTTCTGGAAGGGTCTTTTCTTCCCCAAGATGAATGCCCTTTGCAGCTGCCAGTCCGTGGCTCTCCTGAGAGGTGCTGGCTGAGGACTGCTCAGGCCAAACTGTCAATCTGCTCCCAACGCTAACGTCCGAGTGGCTGGTGTCTGAAGATGAGCTTGAAAGACTCCTATCATCTCCTAGAAAAGAAGAAAACACGTTAACCTATGTTTAAAACACAATCAAGAGAGTGAAGTACAGCAAGTATAGACAAACAGGAAGGACCCTGAGATTCCATCTGCTTTTTGTAAGTGGAACTGCTGCCAGAAAGCCAGAATTCTTGCAAGAATTCGTATCCCCACAGGAAAAAAAAAAATGTGATCGTATTTTACCTTGTCATAATCCTACCAACACTTTGGAACATAATGAATTTGAGGCTAAATTTTTAAAGTTTACACACCAAGTTCTCCCCTTTTCAAACATGTTTTACTTCCATACATAATTAGGTTACTGTACCGAAATACAACCATGCATCACTGTACAAATAAACATGAGAATACTACTGTTATAAAAATGTTTACATACCTATATACAAAAAGATCTTTTGTAATTCATTTATGCATATGTTGCAATATTTTTTTCGTAATACTTGCAAGAAGGCTACTTTTACAGGAATCAAATGTCTTGACCATTTCTCTATGTTTTTTGTAAGCTCCACATCTTATAACATATGCTCACTTTTAAGTCCTGGGAAAGAAGGAACTTCATTTATTTTTATTTAATTAAAGGTATTTCTTACCTCCACTGCCTTGGCGACTTGTATGGGACAGCAAGCTCAAACGCTTTTCTAATTGCAAAGCTTCATGAGCCAATCTTTCTTCTGAATAGGCTGGATTTGTACTTGGATCTTTAAAAAGAAACAGAAAACAAATAAATAAATAAATAAAGGAGGAAACATGGAAAATAAATAAAAAGAAGGATCGAAAAACAGACATTCTTATGTTTGAAATGCTGACTTGAAAAATGTATGGGACAATCTGCCTTCAGAACATCCTGGAGATGTAATATATACTAAGTTAAAATTTTAAGTGTCAAAGATTTTCAGAGATTACACCCAATGTGCATGCTGGTTACCACCAGGGACAGAACACTGAAGAGCACTGCAGCAAAGGCAATAACTACAGAAATAACTAGCATCCAATAGGTCTATAGGACTTGAAAGCTAATTTGACCTGCAAAATGTCTCCTGGATTCGCTGAACTCATTGGGAATTTTAACACTGAGGAACACCAAATTTTATTGTACAAATTTGCAAATCTACATCATAAAGTCAGAGTCACAGTGATTAAAATGACACCTTCTGATCCAGATAATCTATTTACAAGGACCTTGCTTTTAAGTTTGATGTTCAGAAGGTCATTAAGATCAGAAGTCTGAGATAAAATAAGCAACCTAGTGGCTCTCTGTCTTCATGTTCAATACAAGTTAGAATGATATAAACCACTCCTAAAATGTACTATCAGGGTTTTTCCTATGCATTTTAGTGAGTTTGCCATTCCACTTCAAATTATTTAACTGAAGAACCCTTGTTGTATTCCAACGAAAAGAGAAAGACCAAATTACACACATTGTGGAAGAAGTTAAGTCAGTAAAACAGGTCAGTTTTCTCCAAATCATTTTGTTTCCAGCCAAGCACAACAAAAACAGATGCTGGAAGTAATCCGTATCCCAAGAGAAACCTTATGGATTCCTTCAAATAGCACTGACAAGTGTGCCATGTTCAGCAGTTGCAAACTATATGGTCTGCTAACTTGTTCATCATCGTAAGTTTCAGTAGTTCTTACTAATACATAGAGAAATTAATTAATGACAGATAAAACAGATTAGCTTCCTCACAACTGCTGCTCTTGTATATCTGATCAACTGGGTAGTACTAGCACACCACAAAAACATTGAATCATTTAAAAAGGGATAAAAAATAAAGGATGAAAAAGGCTATACATTGCTGTGGTTGAGTTAGTAAGACAAAAACCAGTCTCAAAGATGAAAGAAAAGTTTCATTTTCATCCCAGGTTTTTTAATTTTAAAAGATTTGGGTTTGATGTTGTCAACATATCAGACAAAGCAAGCTCACAATCAGGGGAAGTAGCACCGCCAGGTGAACTGAAGCTCCATGAGAGCTCCCTACATTATCAACTACCCTGACAAAGCTGCCACATCTCTCCTCCTTAACTGTATTCACTTTCTGACCTGCCCTGGATAGATCCAAGTGCATCACAGAAACAGAAATGACAATACTGGACTTTCTAACTTTCTTGTGCATGTAGAGGAAGTTTTCATCTTTAGCAGTCTGCAATCTGGATAAGATTAGCAGAAAAAGCAACACATACACAGTCCATCTGTAACAACATACATTGGAAACCAAAGATGTTCTAACAGGGACAAGGCAACAATGCTCATGACAAACATGTGACCTCTGGATCTCTCAGCTCGAACAGTGCTTGACACCTTCAAAATTTAAAAACAGAAAATAGGACTGTCTGATGGGAATTATTTTGTTAGGTCTCCATTCCTATTTACCCTGCAAGTCAACTCATATTAAGCACTGACTCCTTCAAACCTGTTTAACTGCTTACTCAAACAAAACCCCCAATGCTTCCACATGGACCTCTGCCAAAGGAAAACATAAGATTTGGCCACCAGCACCTATGGTGCAACACAGACAGGTCTATGCAAGGATCTGCTCAGTAGCATACAGTATTACATGCTGCTGCTTGAGCCTGGTTTTTCATGTCCTCTCCTCCAGTTACTCTGCTGTATCTAGTTAAATGCCTTATGTCCAAAAAAAGTTCAACAAAGATGTTCTACAACTGCTTTGAGAATAAAGTTGGCATAACGGATCAGCAAATTAGTCAAACCAAGATGCAACAGACACTAACTCTCTCTACAGCAAAGAGCTATCAGGCAGAAGGGTCCTTCCAGATTTCTCAGGATATGATTACTTGACCAATACAGATTTTCAGAACATTACTAGGGCACATACACAACAATTAGTTTTTTAGTAACTAATATCCCTCTTACAGACAGGAAAAGATATCATTAAAAATACTGGTCAAAGAACTGATCTTGGAAAATTGGCTTATAATAAAATACAAGATGAGGAGGTAGGAGGGAAGTTGAAGTCAGTAAGTTTGCACTTGCCATGTTCAAGTGCTTCCACAAGCCAAATTCCCTATCAGCTACACAGTTACAAAATCCAACAGATTTCACCAAACAACATGAAACCTCTAGGCATATTGTCTGTCCAAAAGGACTAATAAATTTTTTGTTAAACTTTCCCATAAGGATTCCCTACATATAGAAGGTGTGTATAAAATTGGGTTCATTATGTGCTGTGACCTCTCATTGCCCAGATTTGTGGAAATCTGAGTAGAAGAACCTTTCTCAGCAAGTACTAGGAAATATCTAGAGAAATACCTCCAGAACCTGCCAAACATATGCAGACCCTATGTCTTACATAAATATTAAAAATAATTGTCTACCAGTCTTACCTAAGTCTTTGTTTTGCCTTTAATCTTTTCTTTTTAATAAGCCAGACTTCTATGGAAAACACAGAGAATATTATTCCCCAGAAGCAGCAGATTCATATACCAGTATTTTTGGTTACAGACTACCAAATTCTAATCAGGAGGTTTTGCTACAAGATCAGACTACGGGCTGAAGTCATTGGCCATCACTTTTTAGAGACCAGTCCTTACTGGAGTGCATAACCTATGATGTCCTGCCATACGAGTGTAGAATTATGGCCTAAAAACTTACAAAAAGAACTTTTTTTTCAACAGCACAGTTGGATTTGTTGGCATCACCCTATACCTTGTGCATGCACAATACACAACCTCTAAATAACCGTGTGGCAAATCACCATATTAGTAATTCAGGAGGACAGAAGCAGCATGACCAGTACTGAGACAGCTGTCCAAGGAAGTTCAAACAGCTTCTGCCCACACAACATCCGGCAGTTTCTCCAACAACTCTAAGAGCAATTAGTACCTTCATTTCCCAAACTCTTAACAAATGTATCCTGTCATGTGATTTACTCCCATGAAATTTACACAATTAGATTCATTCAGGTCCTTCAACTAATATATTTTTTTATTATTTTCCAAACAAAAATGAATCTCTTGCTATGAGGAAAAATCTTTTGTGTGAGGCAGGTCATTGAAATCTTTTTAAATGCTGCTTTGGGGCAAAGGGGAAGGATTAGATCAAATTTAGCTGGACTAAAAATGCTTCTGATAGAGATTTTATTTTTATATCCTGTTGGTGGGTATTTATTAAAGCCACATCAGCTGCTCATCGTGGGAGATTTTGAATGCTTTGGTAACATAAAGTGTCACAGTAATTCAAAGCTCCAGGGTTATTCAGTAAGCCCCTGTCAGGAAAAAATGTATTGTAACTAGTTAAGTCAGATGGTTAATTACTTCATTACTTCATTAAACAAGATTAGGTAAGTTAGGGTGAAAATTTCTTCTTTCTTTCTTCCTATGTAATCATAGGCACATTTGTAAATCAGGCCTGGACCCTCACCTTCTTGCTAACATCTCCACACCTTGTAAGATGTCTAGAGGAATGAAAAGATGTCCTAAAAGTTTGAGGAGGATCCACTTGGTACAGATACTGCAGAAGGCAGCCACAGAGCTGTCTTGCAATGGCCAAAGGTGTATCAAGCTTCAACAAAAAGAGAGAGCATCAGATAGATCCTCAGCAAGCAGCACTGTACACTCTCCAGTCAGTAATAAAGTAGCCTGAAAAAGCTTCCAAAATTGAAAGAGAGCATCAAGACTATCAACATTACACCCGGGGTCTTTCCAGATTGCAGGACTAGACTGTCACATAGTGTCAGTCCAATTCAGAGCACTGGTCTGCCCACTGATCAAAGATATCACTCATCGGCTGTTGGGCCTTTGTTGTGTTCAGGTTTGATAGTCAACATGAGTCTTGCTAGTGAAATGAAGGATTCAACACACACCTGACAAACAAACATTTCTCAAATAATATGCATGCAATATTGATTTAGTAGTGAATCATTAGTTGCACGGTTTGTAATCTATATCTAGACCCATATCAAGGTAAAATTTAAAATTTCTCTGGTCTGTTTTCTAAATATCTTTTCAAGTTAAAAGGAAAGAGACCATGAAATAGTCCATTACAGCAGTTATTTTCCAACTAGTAGCTGGGGAAAACAAGCCATCCAAAGACATCACATCACTCATTTGAGTCCTTTATTTAAAATGTTACACTCCCTAAAAACATCTACGGATACCTATACTACCTTCACTTTCTCACTCAATGCCATCTTCAGATTTTTTTTGAGACCTGATCATGCAGATTTTAACAAATCAAAACCTCCAGTCTGCTAATGGAGCTCTCAATAGGAGTAGTGTGGTACAATTCTGAAGAATTAATGGACTCTCAAAATAAGTACCACAAGTAATAAACTGTAAAACAACTATTGTTCTTTTCCTTCTCCATTTTATTTTCAATGTACGTATAATAGAATTATTTTTCATCATAAGAATAGCAGTTTGATATCCACTTCCAAAGCACGATGAAATAATTCAGGTTGGAGGGGATCTCAGAAGTTGTCTAGTCTAACCTGCTGCTCAAAGCAGGTCCACTATGAGAGATTAGACCTTGCAATGGTCAGTCAAGTTTATGAGTTCCACTGCACTGGATTTTCATTACATATTTTATAGATGACATAATAAAATACACACAGTAATCATATATGCTTTTAAGGAAATAAGGTATACTTTTTAAAACTACAATCCTGGAAAGAAGATGTGAATATTGTCCTTGAGCAAATATCCCTCGCACATGTAGGTTACAAACTCCATTTGGATACTGGGTATTTTAGGTTTGTTTAAAGAATCACTATGGAAAGTAAAAGTAAGAAAACTGGTCATTTTCTAGTCATCTTCAAACCAGTCTCTACCATTTCTTATTAATTTTATGCTAACACATATATATTTCAGCACTCCTTTTAATCATATGGTTGAGTTGTTTGCATATGAAGCAATTGGCTTCATTCTTTTTTACAAAGACAGACTACACAGATGTTGACTGAATAACATCTGCAGATTATACTTGTGCTGTGGGCATTGGTGTCCAACACTGTCAATGTGACTTTTTTTTACCATATTACAATCTTTGTCTCTACAGCTGCCCTTCATGTGTTTTCTTCACTTGAAAATACTAGAGTGCTTCAGGAATATCTCATGTTTTAGTTGGAAAGGTACAGGCAATGGCAAGAAGCCAAATTCAAATAGAAAACCATGAAGAGGAGGTTGCTTTCTCTAAAAGCTTTTAATTTACACAAAAGCAGAACACTGCACTCATAAAGTAGAGTTGATGCTGGGTAGCACCCTGCACTGCAGTAAATATGAATAATACTGACTAGATGTGTCTTGGCAGAATCCCCAATCTGGAAGTAGAATCTGGAAGTTTTGACCTAATTACCTGAAGTGTATAGATAATTAATCTATTTAATAGCTAATCCTTTCAAAAGGTTGAGTGAATTTCAATACTTGACAGATACAGTATGCAGCTGGTAGACTTGACCTTTTCAAGCAATACAGTGCATTCTGTGTAATAACATACTTGATATGGAAAATTAGTTTATGGATGAATCACTAGTACTGTACATGTGCGTGTGCCTTAAACAGATCTGTGCAAGCTTCTGCATGGGATAATAAATGAAGGAGAACATAAATATTTTTTTTCTATGAACATGTACATAGGGAGTGACAACAAACTGGAAAAGAAAAGGTTAAAACACACAGGAATAAAAGTTAAAGGGATCAAAGTAGCTTGGATAAGCTCCTCTTGCAGAGGAGTCTGCAAGAACATGAGCACACTTCCCTACAAAACACTTCCCCTGTCCAGGGCAACAAAATGGAATCAAATGGCTGAGTACATCTTCACCTGATTTTAGCGGCAAGTCCATCAAGCACAGAAGACAAATGAAAAGACCTCAGAAAAGAGATCTTCTCTTACAAAAAACACCAAATTATCCCCAAGATGTTCCACATCCNCTATTCTGCTTCATTATTTACTTCAGTCTTACAACTATGAGAAAAGACATTAACTGGGCCTTGTGTTTACTGCATTTACTTTAACTAACTTTTCATAATTTATTTTCAAAAGCTTCATATCCAGATCTAATCTTCTCCATCACATTTCCTTCCTGCAATTATCTTAATCTTATAACAACAATAAAACCCTGTTTAACACTTACTAACTGCCTAAAACTTAAACAGAAACTAAGTATTCCTCAAAAATCCCACCTCATCTTCCACCATTTTTGCAGCCTATTCCCACTGTATTCCACCACCAAGTCACAGATAATTTTCTGCAATCTCATTTTTACACTTTTGTCCTGTTTGATACAGTCATTCTGACTCCATATTCCATTCCATCTGCTGAAATCAAAAGGCAATAGGGCTTACTAGGATGCCATCCAATTTCCACTCTGAACATTACAGTGCATGCAGCATTTACTATGAAATTGGAAAAGGAATTTAATCCTTGCACATCAGAAAAAAGCTCAAGTCACAAAACTGAAATGTCACGTGGAGGCCTGACAAGGATTCCAAGGTTGACAAGACTTAAAAACAAACTCAAAATGTTCCGGAAGTTAGTTTTCTATTAAACTATCAAAATAGCAATGCAGACATGGATCCAAGTTAAACATGCAAGTTTAAAACTAAAGGTTAGGGTTCCTTTCAATTCAAATT
>WEIV01016801.1:0-30058 GCA_013390005.1 Calyptomena viridis
TCTGTGATTCTGTGAAAATTGGATCTTTGGTGGAAGTTAGTCAAAAGGAATTTAATATTTTCTGCCAAGTGAGGATAATTTATTAAATTCATTTGATCTTGAAGCTTGATTAATACAAAGAACAAGCACATGAAAAAATTCTGAGATGAAGTAACCTGATTCTGCAGCCCTCCAAAGAAGTACGTATCCACATTTTCTGCCCACATCTCATTCCACTCAGCTGAGTGCTCTTTCATCTCTTGCTGTAAGTGTGTCCTGAGGCAAATGAACTCTGTGTCTTATTTGCAGCTTGTGGAGTAGCTCACCAGAAGGGCAGGCTTCAGCAGATAAGAAGACTTCGCTAAGAAACTCCATAGGAATCCTGAGGAAAGAACACTGATATTGAAAAAGCAGTGCACAAACATATATCAGATCAGATACTCTAGTCTCTGGAACATAGCAGTCCTTTTGCCTAAACTCTTCACATTTCTTATGAAAGTTAATGGGATTTAAACTAAAAATAAAAGTGACACAGTGCCAACCTGGGCTGTGTTAAGCCCTCTAGTGGCTTCATTGGTTCTGAGTCACTATATCGAAGTAACAGTCTGGCTTTGCACAACTTAGTATGAAAACTTTGAGAAAAGTAGTTTCTCTAGAGATGTAAGATGGGGCTCCTAAATTATACAACAGGATGAACCACAGACTTAACAGAAAAGGAGACTGGAAAACACCTCAAGACCTCATCTTGTGCATTCTGAAGGTCCAAGGAAGAACCACCTGTACCTCAGAAATCAGAAAGTATCTAGTTGTCTTTACTGTTAATAAGATTTTCTTAATATATAACATAACCTTCAGTGTCATAGTTTGAACACATCACTTTATCCACTACAGATAAAAAAAGTAATCTTTCCTTACCTCTCCATAGGTAGCTTATGTAAATGATAATTTTCATGTATTCAGTTGTCCTTCTGTTCTTTAGACTGAGCAATGCCAATTCTTTCAATCTTTCTTTCTTGTTTTGTTTTTGGTGTTTTGGGTTGTTTGGTTGCTTGGTTTGGTTTTTTTTCCCAGACAACTCACCATTTTCTCTGCTCTTCTCTGGACTCTTTCCAGTTGGTCTGCCTTCTCTTGGAACAGTTTTGCTTGAACAAGACACAGTGCTACTGGTTGCTGTGGTAGACGGGAATGTAATAAGAGGTATTCCTCAATGTATCATATAAGCAAAACAGTTTGTCTTCCTAATATGCACTTTGCATTCTTGTACATATATGATGTAACAATGCTCATTCATGAATAACTTCTGACTGACTGCTACCCCTCTTGTCCCTCTTTGGCAGGATTGCTGCCACATTTTTATAAACTATTACTCCCTCTTAGAACCTCACACATGTAAACACAAGTGCATTGCAATATGTTTTCTCCTACAGACAATTTATTGTATCTGTGAGAGCATACTGAATTTAATGTATTGTGCAATGAGTTTAATTAATGTGGGATTATTGTTATCTACAAGGTTGAAGGATTGTTCCTTACCCAAGTCATTAGTGACCTTAGCCAGCACTTGGTTCAGAACAGACCCAGCTAGAATCTCACTGATTATGTTTTTTGAGTTTGATAGTGGACCTATGAGACCTGCTGCTTCTCTATTTGTAAAACTTGTTGCCCTGCTGCAGAAATTAATAGCCAACACGCCAAAAAATATAAAGTGATGCAATTTTTTTAGCTATCTCCAATTTTTCATGAATAATTTATATTTTCATTTATTCTAGTATTTTTCCAGAATTGGTCTCTTCCTCATCTCTTGACTTTTTAAAGGTGAGCACTGTGATCCCCTCTTCACACATTTCTCACACTACTACTGAAAGTTTTCAGATGAAGCTAACAGATCTGAACTTGATTCTCTCTATTCCCAAGGTATCTTAATGTGCACTTATCATATATAGAGCTCATTTTACCTCTGTGAAATAGCCATCTATATCTGTGCGGGGGAGTAGGTTCCTATCTCAGTCAAGGGACACCTAGTATACGTCAACTAGAGAGTTCTTCTGGAGACAGGCTATAGAGGTATACTTGATGAGGTGAACTGAAGTATTGTCAAAATATTTTTGGTCCTGTTATTTTCCTATTTTAGATAGATTCTTTCTTAC
This sequence comes from Calyptomena viridis, assembly GCA_013390005.1. NCBI lineage: Eukaryota > Metazoa > Chordata > Aves > Passeriformes > Eurylaimidae > Calyptomena > Calyptomena viridis. The sequence goes on from WEIV01016801.1 coordinate 2,127, forward strand.
TGAGTTTAGTTACTAGTCATATAATTGCAGTTTACCCTCTTATGAAGAGTTATGGAAAATGTACATAAGCCTTCTGCAAGTGAACTATCACTAGATTTTTCTTTTCCTTCCAGATTTTTTCCTTGCTATCTCTCATATGCGTTGGGGGGTTTTGGTAGGTTTTTTTGTTTCCCTTTTTTTTTTTTTTTGCAGTTAAATTTGTGCTTTATCCTTTATGACTTTGTTTCAGCATCTTGTGCTATTTCTTTCATACTTGTCCTTAGGAGTTTGACCTGGTTTCCACTTTATGTACATTTCTTTCTTGTGTTTCAGGTCATTGAAGACAGTGCTGCTTAGCCAAGTTGATCTCTGACTATACTTCCTATCCTCCTACTGCACAGAATTATTTGTGTTTGTACCCTAAACATCGTTGCTTTAAAGAACTGCCAAGTTTACTGAATTCCTTCTGCCTTAGCCATTTTTCACATGAGAGCTTACCTTCCAGTTCCCAAGGTTTATTGGAGTCTTCCTGTATAGAATCCATTGTGTTTTAATTGATCTTGATCCTTGTTTTTCATCTAAAAATAATATATACTATCACAGTTACTCTCAACCAAATTATCTTTGTCCTCATATTCCCAACTATCCTCTTTCTTGGTTGCTTAGCAGGCAGCCTCTTGGCAGGCTGCTCTTGAAGCACTTGGCAGGCTCTAACAGCTGCTGTAGACCATACACGGGGAGTGGTTAAATGCAGCTCGTTATACCTAGAGACAGACACAGCACATTGCTTTGTAACGTGCAACTGGAGATGCTCCCTTAAACACTCACAGGAAAACACTCGCAACTTTTAGCTGGGCATTTAATCAAAACAAAGACAAATACTACATGTACAAAGTGTTTCAGATGCTCTCCTGTGAAAGCATCTGTGTCCAGCCTTAAGTCCAGGTAAGGAGAAGACAAAACCTTTCCCCTATTTCCTTTGCAGACCTAGGCATAAAATTAAAATAATGCATATCTCTGGACTGATATTTCCTTGTCTGAATCTTCATTTCCTATTTACCATCACTTAGAAGAATGGGAAATCTCCACTGAGGTTGTCTGATTGGTGAGTAAAATTGGATTGTTAGTAGCTTTTCATGTTAACGTGATTTCTAAGTGTAAGCAAATCTCCGCAAAGAGAGATTTCTTTATCACAGTTGATTGTTGGGTGGTTTTTTATTTATATATTTAGATGTCATCAAATCTTTCAAGAAATAAACTGAGACATTGTTTAGCTTTTGAAATCATACTGTGATGAAATGAATCTATAGAGGATTTTTTTGGCAGTCTATTATTTATTGCTATTGCTTTCATGAGTTAAGAAGTTGATGCTACAAGGATTCTGGTGTCTGAAATGAAGTGACAAAGGCTTTCATTCACTTTCTGCCTTTGGTACGGGTGATATGCATCTTGACTCTTCTAATTTCAATACAGTTTGCAGCTACATAGGATTTGTCAAATTTCAAGCATTTCAGCAGGAATTTTTCAGTCTAGATTTCTGCCACAAGATATTTTTAAAAGCCTTTGAATAAAAATAGTTTATAGATTTTTATACAGGGATTCTGTGGGTTTTTTTCTCATCTTAAATGGTTCCAGTGACCTTTCATCTAAGAAGTTCGGGTACATTACAGGCTTTGAAAAATGTGGCTAAGAGGCTTCCTTTTGTACATTCTCAGTGGAATCTTTGCAGAAGTGAGGTTGCATGAGAGAGTAAACCATCCCTTTTAAATAAAAAGGCAGGCATGAGCAAGACTTGAGGGGAACTCGTTGAGGATCACTGGCAAAATAGATTCAAAGAACAAAATCAGCAGGGAGAAACTGTGCCTTGATGAGTAGTGTGAGAATGGATGTGGGAGGGAAAGAGAAGGAAAATGTGTCAGTTTAGTTTAGGAGATGCTAAAATAGCTATAGGAGCTGAAGTGCAGAGCCTGGGACTAGCTGGGTAGAGAACTGAGAGGAAGAAGCAGTGGGGCTGCGTGGGAAGCTTGAAAGTAGAAGGAGAGACAGTTCTGATGAGTTGGACTCGGAAGCGTGGTTGGCGTGGGGGGCTGTGAGGCTGACTGAGGAAACTAAGGGAGGAGTCTGGCAGTGGGAGCCAACAAGGAGCTGGCTTGTACATGAAGAGGACTGAACAGTAGAATCAGGGTGAGATCTAATGAATTTTTGGGAAGTTGGAAAACAGGATTTGCTGGGCAAACTGCCTGGGGATGGTATGAAGAAGACTTTTGGAGGTGAGGTGAGGATTTGTCAGAGACTGGGTTAAAATTTTGCCTGAGAAGTGGAAGCAGTGGGAAGGAAGGGGTCATATTTGGGGCAGGGGCTAAGGGAAAAGCTCTGATGCCCACACAAATATGTATGTTCAGGAGTGAAACAATGTTGGTGTGCTACTGGGGTGTGGAGTGCAAGGAGGAGAAATAGGGGGTAACAGGAGTGGAAGATTCTGGGCAGTCCATGGTGATGGTGGGAGCAGGGGAAGTAGGGAGAAGCTGTGCTAGGGACCATTCTCCTTCTGTGACGGGAATGGCATCCCACATGACCAAGTCTCACCATTTTGTTGCTATCAGCAGGTAAGACTGGGTCTTATCACTGTTGATGCTGGGCTTGTTCAGAAGATAGTAATGTGCTGCCACTATCAGTTATTCCATTACAGTTGGTATCATAAGATTGGTCAAGGGAGCTGAATGATTCACCACTGACAATGATTTTTGTGCATTTTGTTATGCTACCATGTGAATACATTTTGGAGTAGTTTTCCAACACTCAGTTTTTAAAGAAACAAGATGCTCTACACAACCTGACACACTCAGTTCACAGGATGAACATGCTGTTGAGATGCTCAAGTGCTGTGCAGTAGGATCCCCACTATCTACAACAGATGAGGGAAGGTGTGCAGTGAATGAGGCAAGAGGTTTTAGAATGAGAGTTTGTGTTATTTGTCTGCTGTCCCCCATTTTCAGAGACTCATTGACTGTCCATTCTCCATTTTCTGGGTACTTGAGCAGGCTCTGAAACCAGATTTGCAGATCTTTTGAACATTTCTACCTGTAACTGAATCAGTAAGACTACTTTGAACTTAGAGTGTATTGTAATGTCAAGTACTCTGAAATGTTAGGTCTTTAGTTTCAAGACCGTTCTGCCAAAAGCCAGCAGATACTTCATCTTACGCTCTTTATTATTGAGTTCACCACTTTAATCCTACTGTCTCCAAACTTCTTAATGTTTGATACTTCATGTGTCATAGCATTATGTAAAAACACATTTCATAAAAACAGACTTCAAACTTAACATTTCTGTTGAACAGCTTGCCCTGTTGTCATGGTTTGACTCTGGCTAAAAGCCGAGAGCCCACACATAGATCTAAAATTCTCAGAGAAGGGAAAAAAAAAACCTCCGACTTTTGTGATAAGGATTACAAGCAACTGTTTATTAACTACTTCACACAAGCAAAACAGGCTCTAACTTAGAATGTTAAGAGTTTACTACTACAACTACAACTACTACTAAAATCAGAGCTTAAGAGTTTAAGGGTGAGCAGTTTGATAGTTGTTACAGACACCTTTCCCCCCCCCCCCACCCCTCCCTTTTAAGATCCTTCACCTTCCCCCAACAGCTCGGGAAGGCAGGTGTGTGTGTGGGGGGTTACAATCAGAGATTTTCTTTGCTGCTGTTCAGAAGAGTGAGAGAGTCCCACCCCAGCTTTCCTCATGGGGTCTTCTCCACGGAAACAGTCTGTTGCAAACTGCTTCTTAGTGGATTCATTACTANAAGGAAATGAAAAATAGGCCTAAATTCATGTAGGAAGAGAGAAGGTACACACACAGTTTGTCCGTAAGTCAGGATGCTTCAGGTGAAGAAGTTATTTCTGTAAAGGAGCAGACACCAGATCACTGGTGTAAGGATTTGCATCTGATTCCTGCAAAGGAGTCTTTGGAGGAGTATAAAAATGATAGAGCCTGGGAAAATGAGAGTAAGGGTACGGTTTTGATCCAAAAACATTTTTGGATCGTGAAAATGGGTTTCAAAATCTGGACTAGAATGACAGGAAAAGCTGGAGGAGATGGGAGCAAAAAGGAAAATAATTTAAGCAGGTACATTTGGAGTGTAAAAACTGAAAGAGAGATCATAGCAGTCATCAATTATTGTTGAGAGGTACTAGTGGAGGGGATACAAGGATATAATGAGGTGAAAAGCAGCTAGGGGATTGCCTGGGTGCTGTATGCTAAACAACCAGGACTGTTACAGACAGTTCTGGGTTTTCTATTTGGTGTGCAATGGCAGGAATGAATGAATCAAGTTTACACAGGGAGATGAAAAGCAGGAGGGGACAAAGAGGATCTAGGGCTGAGACAATATGGGTAGACCTGAATGGCAAGGAAAACACTGGTATTACTGACAGTAACTGTAAAGAGAAGTACCAGAGGGAACAGTAACATGTATGAAAAGGCAGAGAATTAGTTATATACATGAGATATGCAGAGGGATTTTTTTGAGGCCATCTTCCATGAAGCAAGCCTGGGAAGAGACCATTCGTAGCCACCATGGCTAGTGTGCATCATTCTAAACTTTTCTTTCCTTTTCCCTTTTCTTCCTTTTTCCTCCTTCACAAGTCTTTTAGGCTCATTTAGATTCCCTAAAAGAAAGTGGTCAAGTTCGCTCTCCTATGATTGGTCTTGCAGAGATTTAATTGGCAGTTAATACGTGCATGGGATTTTGAATTAAGTGTTTAGACAAGAAGGCCTCACAGCCCATTAGCAGATGTCAGAACCAGAACCACTAACAGGGCACTGCCCAGTCTCTTGGGGCTGTTCCCCCCTGCCCATAGCCCAGAACTCTGTGTCAGCCTTCTGAGGCCATCAGTCCCTTCCCAAGCAATGCTGCAACAGGGCTGGTCTCCAGTTTCCCAGGGTCCAGCCAAGCTCAGCCTACCCACAAACTGGATCTCTTCATTGAACCTGTCCATATTTAGGAAATCAAAAATCAGTAGCCTTTCTGGGCACAACTACAGAAAGAAAAAGAGAGACAAGTTTGATCACATAGTAAGGGTTGGGTTCTAGTTCATAAGTGACTGCAGTTCATATAATCTCACTCCTCTTTAAATGTCTGTGGTAATTTATTGGATAATTTGGATATTCCTTTCTATACTAATTTCTTTGAATTTGTTCTTCTCCATCTTTACTTCACTGAGTTATACTTTTTCAGTCCAATTCTCAATATCCCTTTTTCTCAACATTTTGAGTCAGCTACTCAGCCTTTCTGTTTCCCTTGGCCCCAGCTAAGCCACTTTTCCTTGGGTTGCTGCTTCCTGTCTCTCTTTGGGAGCTTTTATGTCAGACTTAGTGCTGCCTTTTCCTGTGTATTCTTTTTTTCTCCTCACTTGGTTCTTTTCAACCCCAAGTTGGCTCTTCCTTTCACTTGCTCTTTCATGGGCTTGTTGGTAACAGTTTTAGCACACTGGCATCCTAACTGGTGTTGGCATCCCTGAAAAGGAAGACTTCAAGGAGTGATTCAAGGTGAAAAATATAATAGCTCTTTAGGTGCATCATAAATTTAATCCAAAAAGCAGGGGCAGCAGAGAAGAAAGCAGGAGATATTTGTTTGTTAACAGAGGCTAAGGGTAGGACGGGCTAGCAGTAGGACTGATCAAAAGGTAAAGCTGAGCTTTTAACCCTACATGGGAAATAATAGATAAAAAAATCTTGGAAGGCAAGACAAGGAGATGACATGGAATGACATAGAGAAGGAGAAGCTAAAAAACAAAAATAAGACGTGGTATAATGAGAATAATAAGCAGATTAATGATGGCAATGAGGAAGGTAGCACTACAGTTGCTGACACTAGAATGAAATCTGATGCAGTAATGGAAAGCTGAGATGACCACTGCACAGAACAAGAGTTTTAGCTTGTGCCTGTAATGGAAATTGTGACTTTGTAGCTACCTCAGTGCTCTGAAATGTACTATTCTGTAGGACACCCTTGTCAGCCTTTTCCTCAGTAGCCCTCAGCCTAGCTCAAATGTTGTCTCCTCACTGAGCTTGTACCTATTCTCACCTAATACCCTTCAGCCCTTGCTGCTGCAAATGAGACGATGTCAGACCATGTCTCTCTCTGGCAAAATGACCCAGATCAGATGGCTTTTCTAGCCCTTGGCTGCCTGCAACCTAGTTGAGGTTCCTAACCCATTAGTGATTTTCCGCTTCATGGACCATGCCAGCCTGTCTGCTATGTTCCTGGGGTCTCCCTTCCTCCTCTCCAACCATCACAAATTGTACAGGAACAAGGAGGCTGCTGATTTGGTTAAGCAAGGGCCTTGCTCTTGTAATTCACTTTGATACAACAGCACACTCAGAACTGCATCCAGCAGAGCTTGTTTTTCCTGTTCTTTTTTTTATTTTGGATATTCCTGGGTGATTTCTACACGTCATGCCCTCCTCACCTTCTATGTACCCATGCACATATCAGTATGTATGTATTTGCAGTTGTCTTTTCGAAGGCATTAACAAGGTTTAAGTGCAGAATGGGGCTCAGCAACTGAGAATGTTATCTGTTTCCAGAGATTTTCCCTACCTTCCACTGAGCTGCCCTACTGGTACCTTTTTTACTTCTGGCTTCAAATGTATCAGGAGCACAAATAAGTATTGTTGCAATTTCATTCTTTTAATCTGAGAAGTCCCACTTATCATCAAGTAGGGTGCAGAGGATCACCCCACATGCTCAGCCCTGAGCAAGGTCTGTCTGTGAAAAATTAGCTTGAAACACACCTTTGTAAGTTTATCACCAGGAGAGTTTAAATCCTTATCAACCTACTTAGTTAGTTTACTCAGAGCAAATAATATGCCGTTGTAACTGATATTAATGTTTCTGAACTCCACATGCATGTGTGTATATATATATATGTACACACGTGTGTGTACATTCGTTTCTGTACTTGGGTAACAGGGGCCATACATAAGGACTTAATATTATTCAATATTTCCAGCTATAATACTTCTTATTGCTTATAAAAGTATAAAAGCATTGTTTTTTCAGTCTACTTTTTTAATTTAATATTTCTTCAAATACTTCAGATTTTTCAATTGCAGTGGTTCAGCAGTTCCAGGAGAAGGATTAGGGAATGTTATATTATGAATCATTGTTTCAGCATTTCAAGGACAGAACAACATACCAGGGATACCTGTTCAAGGCATCTATTCCTTTGCAATCTATTCCTTTGGTGCCCGTTCTGGGAATAAATCTGCATGGCAGGAAGAAGAACTTCAATGTGAGTGTGAAGTGCTAGGTTGTGTACTTACATGACTTTATCATTAAAACATCTTTGGACTGTCCTAATATTTCCTAATTAAAAGAGTACTAGAGATGCTATATCAGGCCTTGTGTTGGTCAGGGGAAAAGGAACTCATTACAAAAATGAAGCTGGTGGTTTTGTAAGTGTGAATGGTTGTGGTGTAACTACAAATGGTTGAATAGTGAAAATCCAGATGGGTAACGGAAGTATGGGATTTTTGCAGAAGGTCTGGTATCACAAATGTAAGTCAAATATGAGACAAGTGAACCAAGAGAAAGAAATTTAACCAGAAAAAAATCCAGTAACTCCAGCATATGAATTTTGTGAGATCCCTGGAAAAGTACTATCTCATAATTGAGATAGATCTTCTGAGTCAAACAATCTAGCCTGACATACAGGGAATGTGCAAGTAGGTTGCCAGCCACTCCTCCATATCCAGTGTAGCATATAGAAAAGGGAAATGTTGAAAGTAACTAAAAGCAGAGATTTGTCAGAAATTTCTTGAAGTAAACAGAAGGATGGAAAGAACATTTTATGATCAGCAAACTTGAGAACAAAGATATGAACAATGGGATACAATTCTTTTGGTGTTGTCACAAGGAGTGTGTTTATCAGGAAGAAAAGAATCTTAACAATGGAATAGTAGAGGGAGATGGTAGAATTATCAGCAGTGCAAAGAAAATTGGAATTCAATACAAATTTTTCATTTTATGAGGGCTTCAGGCCTTATTCCCATCTTGCATGCACATGAGGTGATTGGCATGTCTTTCTCTGATAATCCACACCTCCCCTTTCAAGTACATGTAAAAAGAACAGACCGGATTAATGCCTTATATTTAGTTTTTAGTATTATCTCCTCTGGGAATATGTTAGTTCCAAGGAGACATTTAGATCCCTGTCTCCTTGGTTTGTTACTTTTCACTAGAAGTTTCTGTTGGGGTTTTTTTGAGTATTATGATACTGTCTTTCCATCTTGTCTGTGGGAGTCCATATTACTGCCCTTTCATTACAGCATAACTAGTCTATTTAATATGGAGTTGTTGTGTTAATAGACTTGCCACTCCTTGAATTAGGAATGCCTTGTAGTTACCTAAAATCACACTTAATTCAAGGTAGGATGAGGTAAAATGCAAATAGAAGTATTAACTCATTACATCTAAAATAGCAAACACAATTAAAAGCATCTTGAAAAGACATCATAAATAGAAGGAAAAGTCCATCTAGTTTGCTGACACTGACACCTACTGACAAAAGTGCTTTCTGTTTTGGATTTTTTCCTTCCTTTTAAGTTTCACAAGATGACTTGTGCCTCTCCTGACAAAATGGCTCTCAGAATTTTACTTCCTCAAATTCCTCAGGTTTCTCTTAGGTGATTTTCATCACTGGAAAATTTACATTATACAGAATTCCATACTGACGTCTCCCATCAGAAAACGTCTTCTGAAGAAGCCTTTGGACTTCACCTTAAGGTAGCTTCACTGAATTGGCACGTTGACCTCACTCGTTGAGGGCAGTGTTAGCTCTTACCACCAGTCTGCACTTTGAAGTTTTCTAAGGAGTCCAGACAGATTTCACCTGTCAGCTTGGAGCTCATTCTATCCATGCTTATGGTCTGACCATTCTCTTGAATTAAAGATTCATTTGCTTTCACAAACATGCATAAGTCTTGGAAGAGGAGTTGTCTCCCATGTTTAACTAGCCAGTAAACAGGTTCCCCCAAGGAAGCAAGTCTCCTCTATTTCCCTCTGGTGACTCATTGACATGTTTCAACATGAAATATGTCTTATGGCAGCCCTTATGTTCTCTACCAGTAGCGTAATTAACAAATAAGCATGATACAAGTACCTAAATAGGGTACAATTAATCTAGTTCATTTTCTGATTCCTGAGACGGGTATGGTAACAATTACTTCTCTGAAGTGACAGCATTTAAAGTGAATGAAACCCAACCTCCTTCTCCTAAGCATAACCTAACAAGGAGTCCCTGTACAGAATTATCTATTGTCATATTTATTTTAATTGATACACAGCGTGAAATTGTATCTTTAAACTGCTTCTGAAAAAGAATAAAAAGGCAATACTCAGTCTTGGAGTTCATGAGATCAATGAACAATGTGACTGACTTTAACTGGCCTTGAAAACGGCCTCTGATGCATGAAGACTCAATGGATTGCACAGTGAAATGAGAATTGATGTGCAGCAAAGAAAAGGTTAAAGGAAGGAGATCTTCCCGTAATTTTTCTTGTAGCCCTTACAACAGTCTTATGCAGCCGGGAATATGAAACAATATTGCCTAAGTACCATTATGTGTAAGAATACTGCATTAATTTGAATGAGCATTGTAACAGTTTAATGCAAATACTAGTAAATTTTTAGTATAGAGATTTCATTTCTCAGTCATGCATACACTAAGAGAGATTTAGTTATCAGAATAGGAGAATTCATCCATTGTTAGTTGCTAGGATTCTCTGCAGGAAAAGAGTTGAGTTTCTCCTGCAGTGAATATCGATTTATTTGCACAAAGTGGAAAGCTTCAGGGCAATAGATGGACAGAAACTCCTTCTGAATGTGTCATACACTTTGCAGATATGTCTGTTACAGGTTATAGAGAACTTTGTATTCCCAGATTCTGAAGGTTATAAAAAATGTACAGCTTCGTCATCCTAAATGAAGTTATTGTTACTCAATGGGAAAGGATAGAGAGTTTGTTCGGCAGAAAAAACAACTTTAAAGGGGAAGAAGGGAGAAATATTTGCTTCAGTTCATTGTTCTGAGAAAGCAGGGAAATTTTGGAATATTACGAAATGTTCATATTATTTGTCTCTTTGATTTAACAGTATAATTGTGATTTTTTCATAAGAGAATTTTTACTTATTAACAAAGACTATTTTTATAGGTCTTGAAAGGTTTTTCTGCTATCATAAATCTGTAAGAGAATTACACATTATCTTCATTCTATCAGTCATAAAAAATCTAACTTGTATTATCTTTTGTTGTTGACAGAAAGACAGACTTCCACTTTAGAGATCACACCATAAGTCCTTCCTGTGAAAATAATATGAACCAGAAGGTGTTAGTTTTCCTGCTCCCAAATTTTATACTTGGGATATTTCTTTTTGGGTTTTTCTGTAAGAGACAAAAAAACCTAACGGGTGAGTAAAGAAATTACCAACAATAAGACTTAATGTTTTATAGAACCGGGGACATCTTTCCCAAATGTGTTAGAAAGTAACTATGAGGCCTGAGTGATAAACAATGTTATGAAAATATCCAAGTCCCTGTCACTGTGACAGCTGTCTTAGCAATGTATGAGAAGAAGAGCACTACAAAAACATGATGTTAGAACATCAAACTTACTTAGACTAATACTGCTAGCATGCTGAAAATTTTCATTTTAATAAGCTTGTCACTAAGCAGAGTAGTTTATTGCATGTTTGCCATAGTGGAGTCTGGTGACAGTAAACAAAAAATTGATTTTGGCATCTTCATTAATTTTTATATGCAGAGTGATAGATTAAGTGCTATGATTGTCACAAATAAAGAGACTTCAATAAGCCTGTTTCACAGAAATGGTTTAAATTTCTTCCTTGGTTGCAGGTGTTTTTCCCAATCCCGCTGAAAATTGGCTGGCAGTTCAAAATGATCGCAAAAGCACACTGGCTTCTGTCTGCCTGAAGAACAACCTTAATAAATTAAGAAGCAAATTGGATTTTCATGTTGCAAACCAGCTCTTTGTGGAGCACAAGCNCTCCAACTGGAAGAGAACTATTTTTCTTCTCCAAGCAGACTTAAATGCAGAAGCTTCTGAAATTGAGCATGATCACATCCACCAAACCTCACTGATCAAAAAGTTGGTGTCTTACCCTCCTGCCATACAAAAGGAATTTCTAAACAATTACACCAAAGTGATGTTCAGCAGACATCCCTTGGAACGGCTGGTTTCAGCTTACAGAGACAAACTTCTGCACTCTGAGCCATTCTACAGTATCACTGTTGCTAATGAGATCAGGGCAATGTTCAGGAAAAACAAAAATTCTTCTGAAAAAGTGAGTTTTCAGGAGTTTGTCAGCTTCATTATAGCAAAACCTCCAAACACGCTTGACATTCACTGGAAACCAATGTTTCTGCTCTGTGATCCTTGCAACATCCACTATGATATTCTGGGTAATTATGAAACTCTTGGGTTAGACTCTGAGCATGTTCTGAAGGTCATTGGAGCACCAGAGAGCCTGCAGTACCCTAGCTTGAAGAGATATGGATCAGAGAAACGAACTAATGGTGATATCACCTTGGAGTATCTCAGACAATTGACCTTAGAACAAATCGAGAAGATCAAAAAATTGTATCAAATGGATTTCTTTTTGTTCAACTATACTATGAAATATGAAGATTATTTTTCCCTGAATGACTAATGTAGATTAAACAAAGAAGAGTTTCCTTTGTATGAAAATAGGCTGAACTTGTCCTCACAGGTGCTTGATAGGTGGATTGGTGACTGACTGCTGCTGAGATTTTCCTGGAGTTTTTAGATAAGGTTTATCATCTGAAACACTCTTATAAAAGAATCCTGCCATGATCTCTTATACCAGACAATACTTTATCTATTGAAATTATTATCTTCCTGTTGATCATTAGTGGCATATGTTTGTTTCATGAAAACTGTTTATAAATGATGGATTTTTTTCCATTGGTAAGACATAGGAAGGATGAAGAATGGGGTTTTTCCACAATGAATATTTTAGAACACAATTTTTATATAAATTATTCTCATTTTTTTATTAGAAAAGACATAAGAAGCAATAAATAACCCTCCTGAGAGTCAAACCACTCTTTATCTGCAAGAGCTTGAATCATGAATCCTGTAGGAAAGGAGCAATTAACTTCAGGTGCTTGCAGCTGCGTTACACAGAACCCAATGCCTAATTATCTTCCCCTCTAGCAGTGCTCTCATCACAGCCCACCAGCCTCATGCCTCAAGCAGCACAGTTGTCAGCAATCCAGACAGACTTTCCATTATAGCGCTTAAAAATCTTCTGATGACCAGATCTGGTGTTCACAGTGACTTTACCAATGCTCTCCACCACTTGGGACCATTATGGCCCTATTTTAAAGGGAAGGTCAGAAAAATGCATCTTTATTTTTACAAAGTAGTTAGAGGTACCTTCTAACCTGTACAAATGGGGTGGTACAGGATCTAAAATATCAGTGGAAAGGTGACTATTGTTTAATTCTCCAAAAGTACTTACCACCCAATCAAATGACTAGCCAGATAGTGGGGGTTTCCCATTTATGCCTGTAGGAGCCCATGAGCCCTTGGGACTTACCTGAGCATGGCACTTTGGTAGAGCTGGGTAAGGTTGGATAATACCTTTGTTCTACCTGTTGTTTTCTCACTTCAGAGAAGAATGAGTGCAAATACATTGTGATGAGGGGAACAATGAAACGTGGGAGAAGCAACTTGAACCATTAGCCATTTCTTGTATTTCAGAGTTACTTTGGGTTTACATCCCTGAAGAGCCTATAACTGCTACTATATCAAGTATGAGACTCGACCCTCTTTTTTTTTTTTTTTTAATTTATTGCCTAGTAACATTCAAGATTAATTTGTGACCATGTTAATTGTAACATGTTTTACAAGCTAATCATGACTATTAGCGTGACCTTTAGGGTATGTCAGTCTCTCAGGAGCTAACTTGAAAATCTCTCAAATGCACTTAGTTCCTCTCAGCTATATTTGCAAAAGTACAAGGCTAGTCTTGGACCCAAATTTAGCTCGCACCTTCTCATTACATAGACAAGGACAGGGACAAGATAAGTTAATCACACTGTAGCCACCAATCTGTATAGCCTTTGCTGCCAGCAGCATGGGCGAGGGAGAGGTAAGAGGAGGCTGTGAAAAATGGACACAATGGCATTTAAGTTATGAGGGTTGTGAAGAGACCTCCCAGTGAAGGGAGTGGGATGCAGGGGTTATCTACTTCAGAGGGAAGGTGCAGTGATATATTCGACATCAGCTGGTGAGAGTGATCAGACCAGAGAAAGAGGCTCTCTGCATCCTTCCTTGACAGCACTGGTACACAAACCAAGACAACCATTTGGTACATCTGGCAGCCCCTGCGTTGCTGACTATTTCATAGAAGGGGCAGTTTTGGCACAAGGAGAGATCTAAAGCAAGAAGATCAAGCAAGAATAGCAAACAATTTTTTTTCTAAAAATAGCCTATGATTTTATGAGGAATGATTCATGATTCTGAATCTTATCCTCAGCACCACCATATTTGGTGTCCCCACAGCCCTACTATCCTCCTATACTGGATTGCTCATGACACTCTGGCAACCTTGTAGTTCATGTAGATTTTTTTCTTCCTTTTAACTTTTTAGTTTTTCTGAGGCAGAGGAAGCTGGAAATGACTCACACCAGAGTTAAGGCTATGCATAATGATGCAGTCTCTCTCTTTTTTCTGAATCACAGCCATTTCCAGCTACATACTTCTCCTGCTTTCTTTGGCAGATCATGCAGAGGTAGAGTGGAATAAAATTTGCTTCATAACTCACTTCTACATGATACAGCCCTCCAGAGCTTTAAGTATTTCTGAAGCTGTAAGAGTATCTAAAAATACTTTCATTTTCTGAAACCACCAGCTAGTCTAGGAAAACTTTGAAGAAATTACACTGACAGAGTTTGAAAAGTGTCTTTGCTATCAGCAGTTAAGTGTTAACATTCACCTCCAGTTTCTTGCTGTTAGATGTGAGTGGCTTTCTATTCTTATTTCCTCTTTCACACAGGATCACGTATTCTTCCTACAGTGGTGACGGAAAACTGATGGCTAATTCATTCATCACAAGCACTAGTCAGTAGCAGAAGGGTAGCTGTTGAGGAAGAAAAATATCTGTAACTATTCACAGTGGACTTTGAGTTTTGACATTTGCTTATAGGAAACTGTAAGTAGCATGTTGACTTGAATCACTGTCTGCTGTAATGCTGTTCATCTGGTGTGGGTCTGAACAACAAAGAAAAAAACCTGCAGAGGAGAAGTGTGTACATGTGTGCATGTATAACAACAGTTTTAGGAAACAGTGTCATACAAAAATGGTATAAATTGTGGATTATCAACAGTAACACAATGAGAACTATGGGTTGGTATCTGTGGGAAAATAGAAAAAAAATTCATTCTTGATATTGTAATGTAATTACAAGCTGATGATGGCTAGGGACATTGTCCTAGTCAGTCCATAAGAACTGCAACACACCTGTACACTTTATGATGAAAATTGTAACATGACTGTCCCTTCATGGCCTGGGAGAGAGATTTTCTGTACTGTCTTTCCTACAACTGGACTTCCCAGAACCAGGTTCTAAGTTGAGCTGGCCTCCTTTCTGGTTTTTGCCCAGAGAAGAACCCCCAGTGGAACTTCTTTCATTTGGATGTTAACTCAGGGTGATGTTTTCCTGGAGGAAAATGGGTGCTTGTGGTTGGGAGCAAGGGTGGAGGCAGTACAGTGAGGCTCAGGGCTCAGGCCCTGGGGTGGATTTGAAGGGTATGTAGTGCTACAATTCATCTTCTGAATTATTGTTACATGTCTAGGATATGAACATTGCTATATGTCATTTCTACTTACCTTAATAAACTGTAGTGAGTTAACACATTCTTCCATTTGTTCATCCTTTTCAATAACATCTGTTCAAAAGCCAAACCCACCTCAAAGCTGTTCTATCAAATCATAACATAGGCCACATGCTATTAGACAACAATAAATACAAAGGCACTTGACTCTGCTTTGCTACATTAATATAAATCTGTCTTGCAAGACCATTAAAGAATTGAAAGAATTAGCAAATACTAAGGTGTGGTCCAGTTTGGACAAAAAAATGGAAGTAAATGAGAAAAGAAAGAGAAACAAAAAATCTTGCTAAGTAAAGCTTGTATCTTTCCTACAAATCTATTTAGCAGCAGTAAGAAAATTACAGACTTTTCCCATTCTTATGGAAATCCTCACACACACTTTCAGGATAGGTATCAACAAACCTGACATCATACATTCTTCATGTAAGTATAACAAATCTGACAGGTGATAAATGTATGTTAGCAACAGAGACCACGTTCACCAGTTGTTCCTTGAAGTAGATGTTTTCTCCACTTAAAAATGATAATTCTGCCTGTGAGCAGTCCTAATTTTTCACACGGTTTTGAATATGAGTCTTCATATAATAAGAGGTGTGAATAAGAGGTGTGACCAATGAAACTGAGTATTTGCTGTTCCACAGAAGTGTCTCTGATTAATAGGAAAAAGAGGAAACACCACCTGTGCAAGTCATTGTGCATCAAACAAACTGCAGCATTCACTGTTCACAACTAGAAGGTGATTCCGTTTTTGCTTTCAGTGTTAATAAATCTTCTGTAAGCTTTTAGCTCTACAATCTCCAGTTTTCTTGACTTGTCCATCACAGAGGTAGAAAAACAAAAGGAAAGAGGAAAAGAAAAAGACAATAATGCTCCATGATTGTGCTGTAGGTTTGATGTGATTTCTTCCTGTCACAGCAGTTCTTACCTTCCTTCCTTCCAGAATTATAAATTAGGTCATGCTTTAGTATAAAACAAAAATGTTATCAAACTATATAACTTACATAAACCAATGCAAACCAAATAAAATCAGAACAGGCAGAGACTTTACCTATTAGAAGTGTCTGAAATTTCAGGAAGTTCCTCTTGTAAGTTCTGACCAGGTATCAAATGTACAAAGGTGGGCAGTTACAGTGCTGCTTCTACTAAGAACTATTTTAAAAGAAGAAGCTCAAGTGATGATAAATCTCAGTGGATATACTGAGACTAAAATTCCAAATGAATCAGCAGAGCAAAAATGAGTGATAAATCACAGGATCAGGTCTGTGAAAAGGAACTTGCTCAACACTGTTTCAGCACTACCCATGTACACCTCACTTTTGCTCACTGCTATTAGAACACTTCCTTTATATTTCTAGGACTCCTTTTGTGGTTTCTTCTGGAGGTGCACCAAAGCTTAGCAAGACAAAAGGGCTTTCTTAAAAAGTCTCATCATCCCCCTCTGTAGAAACATTGTTAACAAGATTATACAGCATTCATAGTGTCCCACCAAAGGTACAACAGTCCAGCCATAAGTGGAACTCAGAGCAGAACTTGGCACGGGCACCCAAAGCTGGGTAGACATACTCCAGTTTATATTTCTATGATTTAGCAGAACTATGGGGAAAGCCTTTTGCCTACAAATCTATTGCAAATATCCTGACTCTCACATCACTTGATTGCATTGTTCTCCATTTTTTCCCAGATCCCTTCTTCGCCATTCATCTGAACTGCATGTATGGACTCCTGCTGAGTTCCCACAGTTAGACACCTCCAAACAGGTGCTGCAGATGCTGACTTATTCAGGCCAGGCTGTTGCCAGGTGTATGTTTCTGGATCTATTGCAACTATCGTAAGAAGGTTTTTTTGTGAGAAAGTTCTTTAAGCACCTGCTTCACAAGTGAGATATTGCTGCAAGCTGAGAGATAAAGTGAAGGACGTCTTGAAGGCATTTTCCCCCCTTCTCCAAGAATAAACTCATCTTCCATTCAGATAGGTTTAATGGGTAAGGGAGAAAGCTAATTTTGGGATCATTGACATGAGATCTCAGAGGCTCCTGTTAATTATATACTAAATGAGAAAGGAAACCCTCTCTCATGAGGAGACATCAGTCTCTGCAGGGTTGAGTTTTGTTTACCCTCAGAGATCTGTTAAGATTGGTTCTCAGGGATGACTACATTGTAAAAGAGACCCTTGAGACTTTTAGCTTTTAAAAAGCATGGAAAAGTAGAGTGATGACTTTAGGAGAGAGTCCACCTGACATCTGAACATTAAACAATTCTTTTTGGGTCCACCTTGTTTCAGAAAGACAGCACAAGTAAGAAAGAGAAACATGGAAAAAACAATCAAATTAATATAAGCAAATTATTATCCTGAAGGTTTTTGATATTCAGTAACTGAATAGTGCATTTTTTTGTCTTTATTAGGGTTTGACTTTTTTTTGTTTGGTTGGTTGGGGTTTTTTTGTTTCGCTGCACAATAACTATGGCTACATGTAGAGTCCTTTAGGTTTTGTGATTTCAAACACAGGGTCACAATGATGCTTTTATTTATATCAATATTCTTTGTTGCTATGTAGAGCCAGATGCCCACTTAGCTGTATCAACATTTGGATTTGTGTCCTCAGTTCTCATTGCCGTGGTTTACACACCACAGGGCACTCAGGAGTACTCCATCTCACTGCTGGCAGCTGACCATGTGCTACATATCAGTATTTTTTACAGCCTCTGCCAAGGTTTTGCATTCCACTCAGGTTTTGAGACTTTGTTTGTACCTGAAACAGATTAGGCCTACACATTCTGAGAATTGTAATTTTGGGAGTTGCTGAGAATATTTAGTCTCTTCAAAATAGTAACAATATACACAAAAAAATAGGTCTGAAATTGCTGTTTCAAACAATTATTTAATTTGTAAACTCTTCTACAAATTCTTTATGTGAATTTCAATCTTGCAGCCTTAGTCAAGACAGAGTATTGCAATCCTTGTGTTGCAATTCCTTTCATTTTTTTTCCCTAATTTGTGTTCTAATAAACTTTGGATTTTGTGAGTTTAGAATGCCATGTGGATTGAAAGCATGAACTTAGGTATGTCACATATTAAGTTCCAATTCCCATTGTCAATTCAATGTTAATTCAATGTTAATTCAATGTATGAGCGCACCACCTACTGTGATTTAAAGACTCAACCATGATACTCCATGCAAACATTCCAGGACTTGAGACGCGGATTCTAATCCAAGCTCTTGAATCTGGACCTGTTCAAACTCTCCAGTCTCATGAGGCAAGACTTTTGGACGTTTGGGTTTGGTTTGGTTTCCGTTTCGGCCGCTAGAATTCTTGGAAGTTAGACATTGAAACGCCCTCTTTGGAGCAAATAACCGATTATCATCCGCGTTTATATGGGGCCATCTGGTGGCTCAGTAAGGGAGGATCGCCCGGAGAGAGGTACCTGATGGCTTTTTTTTCTATCTGACGTCTCGAATCTCAAGGCTCTCACGCCTGTTCTTTCTCTTCCTCTGCTTCTCTCTCCTTCTCCTTCTAATTATCTCCCTTTTTACCTGGAACAAGAATTCAGTTTCAACTTGGCCACTAGTGGCTTCTTGTCCCAGTAGTTTTTTCACTAGTTTGTGACAAGCCTTCTTCTCTAACATGTTAGGTTGTGAGGACTGACCAGCTGCTGACAGTGGAAGTTATATTGTGCTGTTCCATTACGAACTTCTGGTTTCTGAGTTGCACAGCTTCTTCCAGGGTGCACGGTGCAAGCCTACTTCCCCCCCCCCCCCCGCCCCTTTCTTGTCTGTGAAAGAAAATATGCTATTATGGATTTGATTTATAATTAAGCTCTAACTGAAATTTATGGTTCAATGTTGTATAAAAAGGACATATGAAGACAGTTAGTATTCAGTTGACTGTATTTGGAAAGGCATTTTCTTTTTTATACTGTGATTAATTTCTGTCATTGTTTCAGGGAGACATTTATCCATTCACACTCTCTGAATACCTCTTTATGAGTTTTATCTTCATATGACAATATGAAGAACAGGTGTGGTATATGGTTATGTATGAACATCTAACCTCTCTTTATTTTCTGTGTAAAATGCCGCTCAATAGGTTCATTACTAATTTCAGCCAAAATTCTTCTGATGTTTACACTATGAAAGCTGCAAATAACATTGTTTCCAGAAATCCATATACAAACATATCCAAGGGAAAATGTTTTTATGAAAATTACAAAAAACTGCCTTTGAGGGAAATGAAATTCCTAGACTGAAAACTAACTTCCCTGTATCATCTTGGCCCAATTTTTCCATTTCTGAAGGTCTTTATATCCTCATGAGGTTATTTCTCAAACTCTTTGGCAAGAATTTTGATAACATTATAAGAGAAAAAGAATTCATTGTCCCTCCAACTGATATACAGAAAACTATGTGCTACAAAAACATTGGATGACCGTTAGTAAATATCATAACTAATTAACAGCCAACCTTATCAACTTTGTAAAGTAAAAAGCCCAACACAAACAACAAACCAAAACCAAACAAACCCATGCTAAAAAGGATGTGTTTTTCTTTGCTTCCTCTCTGGTCATCAGTCAGCCTTGTACTTACCTGAGTCAATAATGTATTAGATGCATGAGTAAAATGTCTCTGACAATTCTTTTTCATAGTGCTGTATTTTTTTTTCCTTGATGTTAAATACCATGTTAATAGTTTGGGGGTTTTTTTAATGCCAGTAAAAACATGAAGTATTTTTTTCCTAGTACTTTTGCAAGGCTACTTTGTTTATCCCTATTGACAAATTATGCAACTAGTCTCATGGAAAAGATGAAATGGTGGAAAGCAGCTAAAGTTCAGGAGGTTGGAGGAATGCTTGGTAGCTGAGACACTTATTCTGTCAGAGGTGTCTGAAGAATTTGCTGAAAGATTGACCACCTCTGGCTTATAATAATTTAGTCCCTTAGAAGGAAGAATGGTTGGTTTAATCCTGTCTTGTTTTCAGTGTCTTTTTCTAGCAATCTGCTGTTTTGGAAAGAGAACAGAGATGGAAACCAAATACTATGATCTGCAGCCCAGTTTAGTTACTGAAAAGAACTCTTTGTGCTTTCAGCAGTGGCACAAACACCAAAGACAAGTGCCAGACATACACTCAGCACACAGACATGGCAACATTAACTTTTGCAGCAGAGCCCTGCGTAGTTTGTTCATGTACGGAATTTAAGAAATCCGTCCGAACAGGGGTGTAGTAAACCTCAGAAGTTTTCCTTTAGTCCCAGCCCAAATGAGGACACCGCTTAAGAACCTGATTAGAAACTTTTTAGAGGCATTACTAGTAACAGTAGTGTCAGGGATTTCCAGATGACGACAAAATACAGATTCTCTGTTTTGAAGCAGAACCGCTAACGCAACTCCGCACAAACATTAAGTTTTGGGTTGGTTTTAACCCCTGCTTTGGTACCAACAGCCTCGCGTTGTCTGGCGCTGCCAAAGCGAGCTCGGCGCAGCCCGCACGGGAGGGCGGCGGGANCTGCACCCGCTCCGCACCCCGGCCCCGCGCCCTCCTCACCTGCGAGGGGGGGATCTTCCCCTCAGCCTACGGTTTCATTCTGCTGCTCTTGGTGAATTTCATAGGTCATTCTTTTCCCTGACACATCTATGACGGACTGGAGGAAGTCACTACTCACTGCGCTCCTTTGCAACACTCTCGGACTAAAAAATTTCCCGGATAGATGTAGTGAAAAACCCTTGAGGCAGCGACAACGTGCATGTACTTATATTAGTGCTAAATCTGTTCCTATGACTTCAAGTGAAGAAAGCACTTCTCACAGGCAAATAAATATAAAGCATGCAAATATTTAATATTATGAAATAAAAACTACGAAAATCTCCAAAGGAAAAGTTTCCTGATTATTTTTTTTCAAATTATTTTACTTTTTATTCTATCTTGTATTTCTATTTTTATTCTATATTCCAGTTAATTCCAGAGGACAAATAATCAAGTTCTTCGTCATAATGTGGTCTAGTCCACAAAGCGGGGAAAAGAGGTATGCTGGGAATATAAAGGAAAAAGTGATTTTTTTTATAGACATATTGGCACTAATTTACTACTATGTCATGCCAAAGAGCACTTTTATATCCTAAAAAAATCCTCTACAAACCATTCTGAGTAATTTTGCACAAGCACAAATCAGACCCTTACATTAAAACCAAGCTGCTTGCTTATTGCTTAATAGTTACTCCTGCCTAACTTTTTATTAAAATATACTCATATGGCATCATTAATTTCAATAGAATGTGTCTATAACTCTTCAGGATGTATTTGATTTTTAGTGTAGCACTGTCATATGAACTGATAGAGCAACCTGTGTGGACAAAGAAATATTTAGTGTACTGAGATTCTCCCTTCCACCTCCAGGAACTCAATCGTTCAGTAAGAAGTTTCAAGAGTTTTTCAGAATTTTCCCTCTTGAAAAAGGAAGTAAAAGCCTATGACTGTTGAGATATAAACTTCTGGCCACATTTGTATAGTAATACCCTTTATTAAAAAGACTATTTTAATTCAGCTACCATACCATATTGTTGTAATAAATACTACTAGTGATGATTTCTGTGGAAAACATTAAATTGAGCTTTAATCTTCCTTAAAATCTAGTTTTTTCAGGCTTTCAGGATTTTTTTCCATAATCTAGAGAGGTTTTTATAATTGTATTTGGTTTTCATGACAAGTTTTTTGTAGTATGAGTGCTACAGGAGTCACTTCTGTGACAAACTTCTGGAAGCTTTCCGTATGTCTGATAGAGCAAATGCCAGCTGGCTCCAAGAGGGACCTCTCACTGGTCGAGGCTGGGCCAGTCAGTGATGGAAGTAATGCTTCTGAGATAACATATTTAAGAAGGAAAAAAGTGTTATTGTACAAAAGTACTTGTGGGCGCAGAAGAGAAAAGTGAGAATATGTGAGAGAAACAACTACATGGACACCAAGGTCAGTGCACAAGGAGGGGCAGGAGGTGCTCCAGAGCTGAGATTCACTGACAGCCCATGGTGAAGACCGTGGTGAGGCAGGCTGTCCCCCTGCAGGGGGGAGCAAATGTCTGGGGGAGCAAATATCCACCTGCAGCCCCTGGAGGACCCCAGGCTGGAGCAGGTGGGTGGCCTAAAGAAGGCTGAGACCCAGTGGGAAGGTGGCACTGGAGCAGGCTCCTGGCAGGACTTGTGGATCTATGGAGAGAAGAGCCCATACTGGAGCAGGTGTGCTGGTAGGACTTGTGACCTCATGGTGGACCCGTGACCTCATGGTGGACCCATGCTGGAGCAGCCCATTCCTGAAGGACTGCACCCCAGGGGCAGTACCCACACTGAAGCAGTTTGTGAGGAACTTAAGTCGATGGGAAGGACTTACATTGGAGAAGTTCGTGGAAGAGAGTCCTGTGGGAGGGACCCCATATGGGAGCAGGGGAATGACTCCTCTCCCTGAGGAAGAAGCAGTGGCAGGAACAACATGTGTTGAACTGCCCATAACCCCCATTCTCATCTCCCTGCACCTCTGCAGGGGAGGAGGTAGAGGATTGGGAGGTAGAGGTGTGGGGAAAGGTGTTTTTAAATATTTGTTTTACTTCTTATTGTCCTACTTCCATATTGTTTAGTAACAAACTCAATTAATTTCTCCAAATCGAGTCTGTTTTGCCCATGACAGCAATTGATGAGTGATCTTTCCTCACCTTTATCTTAACTTATGAGCCTTCACAATATATTCTCTCCCCAGTATAGTTGAGGAGGGGGAGCAATTGAACAGCTTTGGTGGGCATTTGGCATTCAGCCAGGATCAAATCATCACAATAATTTATACTTTTAATTTCTTAGAAGTGGAATAGCATCTTGCTGAGATGTGTTTTAACCTCTTCTGATAGGAAAGAACTATGACTTGTTCTTTAAGCACACCCACATTTCAGGATGAAATTAAACTTCTTGAAACAGTCTGTATTCGCAATGTATTCACAATGAGACATATCCTGCCCTTCTTTACTCTACTATGAACCAAGAATAAATCCACAGATTCAATGTAAGCATCATAAATTTTAAATATAAGCAAATATGTCCCAATATTCTGGTGGTTATAAATGGCTAGACAAAAATAACAACTATACTTACGTGAAGTGGTTTCACTGGAGTAATTATGTTTAGATCAAATCTTCATACTGAAGTTCTCACAGTCAGCTCACAGGGAACTAGGAGGAGCATGTTTGTTAGGGTGTTACCTGTAATCATTTCAAACACATGACAGCAAAACTTCCTTTTATTTTGTTACGACATTTTTGTGTGGATTTTCTGCTAAATAACAGTCGTGGAAGATAATTTTTTTATCTACAACAAAACAGAAAAAACACAAGGAGAAACCATGAGAATATATCAGATGCTCCTCTGCAAAGCTACAGGAACTTTGAGGAGGAAGCATACAATTCACATGTCAAATTAACAACCTGAAAACAGGGATGCTGCTACCTGGTTTCTTCTTTCAGCACGTATTTCCCATCATGGAATACTATACCTGGGGCTGTTTCTCCTTCCCCACTTTATTCTGTTCCCTGGATATGATGGCCTCCAGGCCAGCAGTAAGAATGTGAGGGATCAAAATAGTGGCAACAGGCTCAGAGACAAGTGAGAAGAAAAGGCCTTTCTCTTTCATGAAGAGCTGCAGCATGAGATGGTGCAGATGTAGGAGAAAAATTTTTTTCTCCCAGGTTTTCCTCATCTACTGTGATCTTTACCTCCAGTGTAGCTCTTACTTCCCATAGTACTTCCTTACCTTTCCTTACAGAGTAACACTATGCTCTGTATACCAGCAGACCACTGTGAGTCATTTTGGTAGCAAGGGTGCTGTGCATACTCCTTTCTCCCCCGGCCTTATCCTTTGTGGCTTTTCTCACTGTCATGGCTGTCATCATCATATGATCTCAAACACTCAGAACCCCTTTTCCAAGGGAAGTAGGCTGTGCCTGAGGTGTGTTGTTTTCCCCACTAGCTCCCCCTCTTCTGTTTGAATATGTGAGGTAGTTGAATAGTCGGAGGTACTTTGTGCAGCATACAACTTGGAAATGTAATTCCACCCAGAAGGAGACCTTCATAGTTTACTGTCTCTTTCCTGTAGGTTCATCTGACCCATGCACTTAAATCTGTACAACCATGCTCACATCCACCAATGTTCTACCTCTCCCTCCTAGCTGAGGATCTGTTCAATCCCAGTATCCCCTGTTAAGTGTACTATCATATCCTTGGAACTGCACCCAACCTTCTTCCACTGCATAAACCCAGCAGGTTCTTTCCTATGTTTCCCCAGCAGCTTTGGATTCCCCTTTCAGGTCATAGACTTTCCAGAGCCTCTGGTTTCCTCAGAGGTAATTTTATGGGATACTGAGCTGACAGCAGGGCTGGGGAATGCAAAAACAGATTTCTGCCTGTGCTGATCCATAAATTATGGGCCAGAGGTCCCGGGCGGGGGACATCTGAAGCATTTTTTCTGCCAATGCACATCTTAATAATCCAGCTACAGTATGATTTTAAAAATTGCTGCCTGAGTTATAGTTATGCAGCTTCTTAGGTAAAAAATAATTCCTTTTTATTTATTTTTTTAATATGGCTTTCATTTAGCAGGTGTCCAGAGTTTTTATCAAAAAGACCCGATGTGTTGCATAGAGAAATTTGGCACATTGCCCCGAAAAATTAATCTGAAAAATAAAGCACTCCTATTTATTGCAGCAACTGTTTTCACATCACATAACCAGGGTTTGGAATCTCATTCTCCTCTTGCATGCAGCATCCGTGTATTTGCACAATTTGATCTGGTTGTGTTTGTATGGCAAAAAGAGGACGTGACTGCAACATGCATTAACTTGCTCGCTTGATTTAACGAGCAGCAAAGAGAGAGCAAGCAAAAGACGTGGCCAGGGTCCCTGGCCCGTTTGTAGCTGGTGACAAGCCACCGAAGCTGCGCGTTGTCTCTGCCGCTGCTACTTTGTCAGCTACACGGCGCTGGCCAGCTGGCCACCACATCGCCTGCTGCTCCCACTTCTTTTGTGCAGAGAAGCATCATCCCTCCGCAGAGCTGCTGCCGACACCACTCCCGAGGGACTGCCACGCTCCCCATCGCTTTCTCCCTTCCTGGTAAAAGATGTGCTCTTCATCTCAGCCGCCGGGGGGAACCTCCACCTCAGGCATGAATGGCCCGTGGGCGAGCTCGGATCTTTCCCTGGGCACGGCCAGCACTCGGGACGTCTGCCTTTTTTTTTTCCAGTTCTGAAAAAAGGGCCGTTCTGTATAAAAACGCATCCAACTTATTTTTTTTTTCCCTCCCCGATTATATCCTTAAAGAGATACTATAATTAGTTACAAAAACTCTCTAGCTTGTATCGCTTGCATCCAAGAGAAACATGCAAATTGCAACCCTCAAGTACTTTGCAGGTGTTCTTAGGTCATGCTCAGGTTGGAATTAAAGAATGTGGCACTTCTCAGATGTCATGCTCTAAGGTCTCTGAGAAATGTCATGTGGGCAGTGAAGTATTTTGTGGTATACAAGCCAAGTTAAATACAAGCTCCCCTCTAGATCATATTTAAACTGTTGTCTTCAAGAAATCTTTCAAATCTGTTTAGAAATGTCCATTACATCTTTGTACTGTCAAGGCTTAGACATCCTATGGGAATGCAAACTGAAAGGAAGTAGAAATAAGCAATATGTTAATGATAACAATGTTTAGAAAGGGATTTCATGGGAATGAAACAGACTTTTATTTTTGCCAATATAAATAAAGGCAGAAAGCTCTTTTTGTAGCAGGAGTGTGTGAAATGTAAAACCCTGGCAGTGCAAAGCAATGCCGATATGAATCAGAATGCCTGGGATAAGCAAAACACTTTACCTCCAGAGGTGGGAATGTGATCTGGTGGTTACAACAGCAGAGAGCAAATCTGAAGCTCCCTGTTTCTGCCCCTGAAGAATTAACTATACACCTGTAGTCAACTCACATACTGTCTATCAGTTTACCCGTCTGTAAAACAGAGACATATATACCTGTGTCTTATCAAAGTCAATTTTTGCCCAGCATCACTAATGGACACTGATAGCTCCGTCCTGTCAGGAATACAGGATTTGACAAGTGGAAAGTACAAATCATTAGCGCTTTGCCAGGACACAGAACACCATTTCTTTTGTTAAAACAGCTGTACACTCACAAGCAAATGTGTTGATAGGGACTGAAGAATCTCTTTATTCTCCTGGCAGTGTTAAAAGACTTCAAATTAAATCTTATACAAACTTCAGAACAGTAGCTCTCTAAAGCGTATATGCTATTAAAGAAGTAAATTAAACCTATCTAATCCAATAATTTTTCTATTTTTATATCTTTATGAAAATAAAAATGCATTGGGTATTTTTCTTTCTACCTTCATTAACTGAAAGTAAAATCTTTAAAGTGATATGCTATAACTGAACTGAGTTGGTAGTCTCAGAGCCGTCGCCAAGGTTAAGGTTTCCTAAATAAGGTTTCCTAATCATAGACCACACATAATCCTGTAATTGCAGAATCAGCAGACAGAGCAATGGCTAAAAGAGCCTGGAAACAAAAATGTCCTTCCACATGGAGCAGGACTCCCCTGAAGGGTTCCTGTTTGGCCTGTGAAAGCTCACACTCAATCCCGCTCCTCTGAATAAATATACTTTCTAGCTTGCTTGTCTGAAGATGAAAGGTGCTACAGTGACATGAAATGTTGGGTCCAACATGCATGTGTGTAATCCTGGATACTTATTTAAAATTGGCCTTTGCATTTTCTGCTCTATCTGTAAATTTATCACTGTGAGTCTTCTTGTAAAACCATCAATTATAAAATCATGCATTTGATTAAACTGTTATAATTTTAGGTATGTATTAGGCATAATCATCTCCATGTTTTGAGACTAACTCTCTGCACCATGAAATTTGGTACTAATTACAAAGTTAATAATAAAGGTAGTTCTTCCAGAAAGAAAGAACTTAAAACCCTCCAAAACACCTCCTATGGGTGCTTTGGTTTTCTTTGTGCCTGTTGGAGAAAAGCTGCACTGCCAACCATTTTCCTCTGCACTTTTCATGTTTTTACATAGTTTGGCAGCAGTTGTTACCCCTGCCTCACCCACCACAACTGCTTCTACACACTAAACCCACCACAAGACTTGGTCATTTAAGCTGGAAATTCCGACTGCCCAAATTGCTGGGTAGGCACAACCAAATTAAAAAAAAGCATCTGAAGATGCCTAAATTATCATCTATTAAGTTTTCCAGCTTCCTGCCTGTCTGCTCCTGAGCATTCACAAGCTGTCGGCCCCTGTGAGTGGCACAGCAGTCACGTCAGGAGAAGGCATGCTGTGTTGAAACAGGCCTTTTAAAAGGTTGCCTGCAAGATCGGGCAGTAAAACAGTCAACTGCAGCTGAATAATCTGAACAAATCACAAAACAGGTTAACAAATTATTTATAGCATCACGGGATGGAGGAGTCCCAGCAACTCCCCGGGCTGGGCCTGCACTAGGTGTGGAGAAAGCACAGCCCCTCCTCCAAGGAACTCACAGCCCAAGTACCAGGAAAAAGACAGCAGATGGTGAGAGACAGATGGGAGTGTATAAGGAAACAATGAGATAAATGAGCAAAAACTCGGTTGAAGACTTTAGCATTTGGTTCCAAAATTATTAATTTTACTAATCATTTCAGATGATGTAACCCTAAGGCAGAACGCCTTTCCCGTTCCAAAGGTCTTAATAGCTACAATTATAACACATGCCTGAGCCCAGCACGGGTTACATTTTAGGTAAAGAGTGGGAGTTAAGGAGGCAAGAAGTACCAAAGTGGGGGGTGTCAAATGCTGAAATTAATTCGTAAAGGGGGCTGGAGTATCTCAGCAACATGCGGGCTAAGGCAACCTGAATAAGCACAGCTCAGTAGGTAACGCGCTGACTGACGGAAAATTCAGGCTTTACGGGAGGCCGGCGCTGGCCCGTAGCCCGCCACACGCGGGCGAGC
>WEIV01016801.1:30671-69423 GCA_013390005.1 Calyptomena viridis
AAAAGGGGCTGCCGACCCCCCAACGGGGTGCTGCCCCCCGTCATCCCCCGGCTCACCGTCACCGCCGAGGAGAGCGAGGAGGCGCAGGGCAGCCCCCAGGCGCGGCGGCCGCAGCCGGAGAGCGGCTGCCTGAGGACGGGCAGCTCGCTGCACCTGCAGTCCCGCAGACTGTCCAACTCCTCGCTCTCCTCCACCGGCTCCTCGTCCCTCTTGGAGGACTCGGAGGACGACGTGCTGAGCGACACGGAGTGCAGGAGCCAGGGCATCGTGCACTTGGAGCACGGCGAGGACACCAGCCAGGTAGGAGGATGCGGGGGGGAGCGGTTCGCGCATGGCGGGGCTGCTGGGCGCCTCCTGGGCGCCTGGGGGCTACCAGGCGCTCCCGCTGGGAGTGAGGTTTCCATGACCCAACTCCATGCAAACTCCGGGAAACTCTTGTCCTCGGGTCGGCAGCAGTGCGGTGCTGTACACAGGCTGTTACGCCTTTTGGAAAAGCGCTGCTGCACGTTGGCTCTTCTAAAACGCGGCCAGGTGTTTGCTGTTTCTTTGTGCTATGGAATTGTGCTTGATGTCCCAAGAATATGGGGAGATGGTTTTTGATCGTAAGTGGGTTGTTCTTTTTTTTTCTTTCTTTCTTCCAGTCTCCTGTGTCAGAGGTTCAAAATAAAATTTTTCCAGGCATTTACCAGCAGGTATTTTTTGTCTCTTTCAAACCTGGAGTCTGTGGTTGTCAATTTTTGAGCTGCTTCTTGCTGTGAGCATGACAGGAGATGGGGAGGAGCTTGGAGTGGATAGAATGCATGCTTTTGTCCATTCTGGCAGCAACACATTCTTCTCAGTAAATCCGCTCTGTAATTTGGCAGCTTTCATCCATGAAGTGCACTTTTAAAGGCATATAGTTAGTTGCTTTTTCACGGTCTTTAATGTATATTTGCCTGACTCCTTACAGTGTGCTTCTCAGGCTTTTGTACCTAAATATGTAGCTTTAGCAAATTCCCCCTCCTACCTTTATTGACACCGCAACTTAAATTGTTGTTCTACTGCCAGCTCATTGGTGCTGAATTGTTTTCAAGCAGAACTTTGGTAAAAATATGTATAAGGAATAAGTAATGCAACTTGTAGGTGATACCTCCAGCTGGACTGTTCTCATGGTAATTGTGGGTTTACTGCTTTAGAGGACACAGTACAGGAGCTAAAATGCTGTGCACAGTATGGGTGTTGTTTGCATCAACTTGTGGCCTGTTTTTTTAAGAGGAAGAAAAAGGTTTTGTACTTTTTCATACTGAATATCCAGAAACCTGTAATAATAATATTAATTTGTACTTTTGATTCTGAGATAAAATCTGGTTTGCAGGGGAAAAAATTAGCGTAATTTTACTTTTTTTTCTAAAATACATGCTGTGCTAGCGGAGATTTGTCAAAGTAGCAGGAGAATAGAAATTAAAGATTAAAAAATGGCCATATCCCTGCTATTGCAGTGGGCTGTATGTATGGTTAACGGGGAACAAGAATTAGGTGATGACACTTAATACAGACAGCTCTGATATGGCATCTGGTTAACTTCTCTGTGAGCACAAACTGAAGCAAAACTGATTCTTCAGAGGAAAAGCCATGCTATCTCTTAAGGTTTTGCCTCTGCATCTCTGAAGTCATTGGTATGGTATGCAATACTGGGTCCTAAATTAGAAGCGTATCCTTCCCTGTAGCCTTGCGTGCGTGTATCTAATACAGCATAAATGAATGTAAGTGGTGCTACTTTCTTTCAAGAAATCTTTATAGTAACCTTTTAAAAGGCTTCAGTCACTTTTTAATTACAAGAAAGTAAAATATTAGAAGAAGCAGATCTTTAACAATGTTTTATAGACAAACTAAAAATACCTGTATTATAAATGTTTTAACTCTGAGAGACTGTCCTGTTCATTAAGGTGCGTGGGAAATTGGGAACTTTGGTAGTATTACAATAATTAAGTTTTTTAAAAAGTTTCTACAGTTTTCCCTAGTTTAGTACAGCTGCAGGATTGTTTAGTGTCTCCTTGGTAAAGTAAGCATTCTCTGAACTGGTAAAATACTTGATGTTTTTGAAGGCTGAGTTACTTTTCCATACCTACAGTGTAGGGGAAGACGGCGCAAACTGCCCACCATGAGCTTGCATTCTGACTGATGTCCTTTATCTCATCCCTGCAGAGGCAAGTTATCAGTCCAGAGCAGGGACTGGTACTTAGGACTCTAAACCAGCAGAACTTCATGGCACTGCCTAATTAATTAGATGGGCCAAACATTTCATCTCAACGAGTGCTCACGTGGTTCATTCCTCCCTTTCTGCATTACCCAGCAAGAGCTCAAATCCTGGGAATCTGCTGTTTCCAGTGTGGTCAGGTGCACTGCCCTTTATCTCAGATGGCTGCACTGTTTGCTCACCAACACCTGGAGGCATCCAGGACAGTCTCGTTCTTGTGTTTGATTTCTTCTGGTTCTGGATGATGCTGTGACACTAGCAATCCCTGTGCTCTATTGTCTAGACTTAACAGAAACTGTTTCTTTAGTGAAGTAGGGAGTTCATACCATGCCGAAGTAGGAGCCTGTGCTTTGAACCTCTGAGGGTTCAACTTTACAGAATGTGTCCTTTGTACTCTTAAATCTTGAGGCAGGATGCATAAGTTTTAAAATGGAAGGCTTTGGTTTCAAGGCAGGCATGTACAGGTGAAAATAGCTACAAATTTTAGGATAAAACCCAAGGAATGGTTTTGTATTTTGAAAATTTTATTTAGAGGCATTTTGGCATATTTTGTTTGTATTTATTGGTTTTATTGTATTTTAATAGGTGAAGGCTTTTCCTCAGAGGAAAACACAAAGGAGAGGGACTTTTCTGAAGGAAACTAAAACCAGAAATGGACCAAACTTACTACTTTTACATTTTAAAAGTTCCTTTGTATTGGGAAATTCCCTTAGTCTTTTCTTTGGAAATATTTGAAATTAATTTGGAGCCTGGCACCTTATGATTAAGCTCAGACCAGTGCTGGGAGAACTGCTGGGCTGTCAAGCCTACCAGGCTCCCCAGTGCCTGGCAGGGACCTTGGAAACTTGCCCAGGACTTCGACTGTGGGAGTAGAAGTTCTGATAATGTTCCTGTTATCGGGGCTTCAAGGCTTCCATCTGCAGACCCAGGAACTTGGGACATAAGCTAAGGAGGTCTTCCCAGGTCTTTTTACTGTTGACCTGGAGATCAAGACCCAGTTGAGTCTTTGAAATATTGTGGGCTCTCAAGCTACCTGTGCAGGACTGTGTGAGAGATGGGAAGCTCTGGAGCCCATCCTCTGTGTTCAGGCCTTAAATGCCAGGATGGTATGCCTGGGAGTGCTGTCCCTGACTGTACCCCTTGGAGGACGGTGTTCCTTGGCAGCTCACTTAGCAAACAGCTCTCCAAGAGGATGAGTGATTCAATTAAGTATTTCACAGAGCATTCTGGGTTGGATGGATTGACACATAATGACATTACATTTTTGTTGCTTACTCGGCAGGGTGTGTGGGCTTGCCTCTGGAGTGTTAGGATGTGGGGGCTGTGAATGCCTTGGGACCGATGGCTGAGGATTGCAGTGCAGTCCCAACGTGGCTCCGCTGTTTTCATCTGGGCAGGCCCACCTTGGAGAGAGGCTCAGTGGGTGGTGTTCCAGTTTCTCCGCATACATTATACATGTCATTTTGCAGTAATTAACAGAGACTTTGGAATCTGGGCTGTCCTGGCTTTCTTGAAGGAAGACCAGTGAAGAGTTGGAAGGGTCAGAGAAGCCTGTTCTGCTGTTGTCCTGTCTGTTCAACTTGTGTTTCAGTGAAAACCACTTGTGCAAAATGGGGTTAATGGAATTAGCATAACACCATAGTTGAATCTTCATAAATCTTGGCAGTTAACTTAATAAAAAAATATTGGCTATTTTTTAAATAGCCTATCAACAGAATAGTTTTTATGCTATGCCAACAGCTAACACTCCTGCCTTCTCTTGCATTTAAATGAGAAGCATACTTTTGTACCCTTGCTTCATGCCATCTGGGGGATGTATATACACAGTTGAATCTTGCAGTGAAAACACCAGTAGTGCATTTATAGTGATGGAGAGAGTACAAGAGTTATATATTTTTGTCTTCATTCTGTGAATGAGCAATTTTAAGAAATATGAAGTCTGATTAGCAGCTTCTTTGTTGGGACAGAGACACTAAAAAGTGGTTTTCACAGAAAATAAACACCGTGATAATGTACAGCAGCCTCTGGTCCTCTTTATAGGAAAATTATTTACTAGATAGAAACATGCCAAATAAATCTACACATTTTCATAACTGTGACCTGTCATTCCAAATTCCTAGAACTGTAACCATGAGAACAGCTGACAGTTTGCTAGAGAAAATGCAGTTCTGTTCTTGCCTGCAATGATACCAGTCCAGAAACTTCAGGGTATAGCCATGAATGAAGCATAATTAGTTTCACTGATCTTCTTGCTGTTATTTTTTGTGACACCAAGTACCTTAAAATGCACAAGTGTATAGAGAGGGACACATGCTTAATAACTAACTAAATAAATTAATAAATACAGACTGAAAGTTTCAACTACTTTTGCTCAGGGGTGGGTTACATAAGCTAATGCAGTAGAATAAAATTGTTATTTTTAAATGAAGAATAGGAATGAAGGGATGACATAAGTGAGACTGTTAATGGGGTTTTAGTGTACTTTCCGAAGGAAAGAAAGCTTGTGTAATCACTCTATCAATTCCATTTTAACAACTTTAGTAGATTTCAGCCAAATTTAGCAGTGGCATAGACATCTCAAAGTTTCTTCAAGAGCTCTTTAAAGTTCCACAAAGATCATACTCTGGGTGGAAGAGAGGAAACCAAAATAAGTGCATACTTTTTCTTCTCTGGGGGAGAAGGTGCAAGAGGAGTTAAACAGTTGTCTTCTGTTTTGCTTATTGACTAGCAAACTGGCATGTGCATTCTGGCTAGTCTGTAGGTGCTTACATGCTTGATCCAGCTGCAGCAGGTAGTGTCTCTTGTTCTCAAGGTAATGAGGAGAAAAGTATGGGAGGGAGTATCAGTGCTGTGGGCTGGTGAGGTTAGGGAATGTGGAAAGTTGAGGAATTGCAAGGAGATGTGGAAGTGTGAAAGACATTGGAGGGCTTTGGGAACGAGTTTATAGAGGACAGTGATAAGGTATAGATACTCTGATAAGGGTGCAGGACAGAGGATACCTGTCAAGTAGATACCAGGTTTCATTCGTTTGCTGCTCTTGAAACAGCTGCTTTTAAGGGAATATGTTTCATGCTTGTAAAAAATGCAGATTTATAATGACAGTCCCACATACAGAAATCTTCCTATTGCATACTAAACAAATATGAGGTGAACAGCAGTAATGTTCCACATTTGCATGTTGCACAGTTATTCAAACAAAACTCTTAATTGAGAGCCTTCTCTCTGAGGATGGATTCTTCACCACTGTACACTCAAGTGTTGGAGTGTATTGAAACATCAGCAGTATCAGGTCTAATGGTGATTCTTTATTAGCAATGTGGACCTTTGTCTATAAGGAAATGAGTTAGCTTTTACCAAACCAGTTGAGAGAGTGGCAATTAAATGTCTTATCAGTTAAGAGTTCCTGATTGTGAATATATCTGAGACAGGTTACAAGATTCTTCTCTTTTGATTCAATTTCACTCTGGTAGATTCCACTTTTCGTATGTTAAAGGACATCTTATTTGGGCATTCAGTTTAAAATTGAAAGAGATCTGTGAAAATTTTTTTCTTATGGACCTGTTGGATTAGGTAAATTGTAGAAGTTTCTCTGTATGTGCACTTTTACAGTTCAAACCTCCTTATAATGCTTATTACAGCTGGAAAGAGGGGAAAAAAGTAACAGCAACTCCTCATCATTGTGTGATGCAGATTTAAAGAGGTCATAACCTGAGCTGACATTGACTCAGCAGATTTATTTCTGAAAACCTATGCCAGTCTCAAAAGGAATAAGTGGCTGAGCAATAGTTTGTATATTTTTGCGTTTTGACACTATTATTCTCTTAGACAGGTTTGATTAGGGTGAATATTTTTTTAATTGGTTCATTTAACTACTACATTTAACCAATGTGGTAGTTAACGTTCAAAAATAACCTCAAGTCACATCTAAAGTTTATTATAAATGGAATGTGTTAAAGTGAATTAGTTTGATTAAATGCTCGCAAGGTGATACAGTTTAATATAGTTAATATTTCTGAAAGCTGAGAATGCACATTGTATTTACCTGGTAAATAGTTGTTTGTTTAACAGTGACTGAGAGAAGAACGAAGGATCATCATACACCATTTTGTGGTGATTATCTATAAAATGTGATGGCAGAAAGAATATTATTAACCTTACACATCTTGGAAGGAAAAAGTGATCTTATGTACAGCAGCAGTCGAGTCACTGTCTATCTCTCTTCTACCTTCTCTGTCAGTGTAGTTTTTGCAGAGGAAGGGGGCTGAGGCAGCAAGAATAGACTTGTCAGTCCATTTTAGTTTGGATCTTGCATAGCATAGGTTTAAATTGAGTTTTGAGTGCTCTTCTCAACCTTCTCTACCAACAGAGGTTCATCTAAAAAGCTCACAACTTGGGCAAGATGGTATTGTCTGTCCATAGCATAGCATACCTATATATAGGAAAAATATAATAAAAAAGTGGGGGAGGGGGAGCAGGTGTTAGTCTCCATCAGCTCATTCTGAAAAAAAGGCATAGGGAAAGGAGAGAGGCTGCCTGTTAATCCAGTGTCTAGACTATCAAATACATTGTTATATTTTCTTGTGCTTAACTGATCCCTTCCTGTCAGTAATGGGGAATGCTTTTTGGGATAACACATAACCAGCAGCATCTGAGTGGATTTTCGTATTGATAAATGTCGAGCTTCTCACAAGGGATGGAATTTTCTTTTACGTTCCAAAATAGGGAGGTGCGAGACTGATGCTCTAGAAACCTACCCTGAACCCATCAGGCCTGGCTATTATTGCTTGTTACCAAATCTTCCATTCCTTGGCAAGCTTGGGAGGAAGTTAGCCAGAGACCAATTGGCAGATCATTTGAAGAAGTTATCATAGCCTTGACACGATCCAGATTTAGAGCTTGGGAAAGAATCTCCAAGGCAGTTGGTGAATATAGTAAGCATGACACAGAGGCTGCTTTGTGGGAGCTTGGCATTAACTCAGAATCCAGGAGCACTCCATATCTACTGGCTGAAACATTTAAGTAAGGTGGCACAGTGAATGCCCACCTTTATTTTACTCAAATTCAACTTCAACCTGCCATTCTTATTCAGCCTTCTGACCTCATCTGTACTTGAGCCACATTCATAACAGGGGTCTGGTTACAGATGATAAAGAATATGTATAGATACATGTTATGTCTGCGTGTAATTGGTACTGAAATGTATGTGATTCGTCAGTCCACCAAAGGATTACCTGCTTAACAGGAAGCTAGGATGTTGCAGAACTGTGTGAGTCAGTTAGTGGGAAAGGCACAGTTTGCTTGTGGTGTATCGGGGAAGCCACTGTAGTCTTCAAAAAACCCCACAACTTTCATGGGATAAGAATAATTCCTCTTGATAAATTACATTGAACACTGCATAGATAGAGGATGCCTTTGTTTTCCAGTGATGGTAGGAACTCATAATTCATTATCACTATAACTGATTCTGTCTGCTGGTCTTTGCCACATCTCAACATTGAGTGATCCAGTCTTAGCTATAGCTGCCTTCACTACTCTGAGCTGCTACAGAGAACACAGCTTTCTTTGTGTCTTAGCTGTTTTCAAGCAGTTCCATATAGTTAAGAACACTGCAGCAGTTCTTCTCAGTGATGTTCACTCTAGACAACACATCTTTTCTGTGCTTTACTTTCTTTGCTTCCTGTGGTGGAGTACTGAATCAAACGTGGGCTTCTGCTTCTCACCCTTGAGGTGCTGGTGTCCATCAAAATCTGTAGGTCCAGCACACACAAGGCATCAGTGGAGCTCAGCTGTGAGGGATGTGCTCAGCCAGCCCACTCCAGACACACGAGGTGAGCTTGAGGAGGCTCAGCTGTGCATAAGGCAGCTGTGAACTAGGTTTTCCTGATACAAAAGGGCCATGTCTCACTGGCATGTTAACCAGGCCAGCCAGCACTGGCTCACTATGCAGCAAATGCTTTGGAAATGGAGGGAGCATTATTGCCATATGTCAACCCCTTCTACTACTGGAACCTCTGTCAGATGCTCTGAAATCACTACTCCTGCTGAAAATCTTCAAAGATCCTCTGAGCATGTGACACAGGTAGTGGTATTCCCTTGTGCATTCCAATGACCAGTCTTATAGGCAGACACATTGTGATGAGTAGCTGCACATTTCCGATGCAGGTTAGTCAAGAGAAACACTTTGGAGATAAGGGAGGTGAGAGAGTTGTCATAGGAACAGGGATATGTACAGGCAGACAGAAGGGGAGTGATTGGGAGTGGCTGAGAAGGCCACTAGAAAGGTGAGAGGAAGGACTAGAGGGAAGATGAAAACTTACTGGGCAAGCAGACTATTGCTTTAAAATTCAAGGAAAATACTTTCTCAAAAAAAGCAGATCAAGAGAACATATGAACTAAATTAAGAAATCATCAGTCAAGCATTGAAAGTATATGTAATCAAAGAACTAAAGTGCATGCAGTGTGGGTATATTAATATTCTGCAGTCTTTAATTACAAGCAGGCATAGCACTTGATGCAGAGAATTCATGACTTTCAACTGTTTTATATTTCCAGTCAACTCAAAGGACAAGTTACAGTTACATAGTGACTGATGACATTTATTGCAGGACCTGTGTTCCTTCATAGAAAGGAATGCGGGAGATTACAGGAAGGGAAAGACTGACTTCCTGATTTAACACTGCTGAATGCTGATGTGGAGAACTACTTGCCTCTCACTGTGTCCCTGGGAAAAATAGGCAAGTTATTTACATAGGCTTTCACCATGGCCACTAATTGTATTTTTCTCATTTTCTTATTGACTGACTTGAGAGTGTGGGTCTTACTAGGAGAAATGCTAAACATTTGTACATGCAACCAAAGTTAATGGGAGCTGTCACACAACACTGTTCTACAGTGTAGTACAACACTGGGTATTAGGAAAAGCAAAATCTAACACCTCAGATTAAGCTATAGAGTGAGGAATCGTTTGTTTACACTGAATAAATGGAAACTACAATATGTTATTGTATAATTAAAGACTGTGTCATAAGCTCTGCAGAAAATGGTAAATATTGCCATGAAGAGGATAAATCAAGATTGTACCACAAACTTAATTCTGCAAATTTCTAACTTTTGAGTACTTGCTTTTGTATTTAAGACATTTTTAAAGTTCCAGTGCAAACATAATTCTGCATCTGAATGCATTCCAGTAGCTGAAGCTGCTGACATATGGCAGTAGTGTTTCATCCTCCCTTCATTTCCAAACCATTTGCTGCAGAGCAAGCCAGTGCTGATTGGCCTGATTAATATGCCTGTGCTAGAGAGGGCACTCACAGGAGTGCTGTACTTGGAGAGGCTCTTCAGACCCTGTGAGATATGACCCTCTTGTATCCGGAACACCTAGTTCACAGCTAAGCCTCCTCAAGCTCACCTCGTGTGTGTGAAGAATAGGATGGCTGAATATATCCCTCACAGCTGAGCTCCATCAATCCCTTGTGTGTGTGCTGTGCCCAACACTCTCCACAGAAGGTGGAGGCTCCAAGAGACTACTGCAAATTAATTTGGGATTCTTACGATGTGCCAGATTTGGTCAGGTTGACTTCTGTGCTTTGTATGACTCTCCTCTTCCTAGATTTCAGGCTCCTTCCTCAAAATTCAAGGTTAAAAAGCTTTTCAGAGGATTCATTAGAAATTTTGTACTGAGGTCAGTATGAATATTTTTATAACCATGGAAACAGCTCAAGTTTTGTTGGAGTTGTCCAGTCTTAAGCAAACTGAACAGGTTTTGCCCTTCCATGAGGTAAGTAACTTAGAGCAAATCACAAGAGAGTGAAACACCCAGAATTTTGTGTATTGGTGCTTTTGTGGCTGTACAGGACATCTGAGTTTTGAGACCCTGATCTTCTGAAAGAGACAGAGCTGGAGCAAGTCTGTATGGCTTCTGTATTCTTCTCCATCGTTGTGTGCCTATGCGATGCAGTAAGAAGAATAAAAATCTGTGTGAACAGTGTTATTGCATGCAGATTGGCTGTTATGTTCTGCAGGGTTTGAGTGGGTTGTTGGCTAAGTGTACTTGACTTGAATGTTCTAATCACGATAAGCTCTGCTTGCTTTGCCACCTATGTATGTTCTGTAGGAACAGCATTGTCGACCCCACAAAGGGTCAGCTTTGATCAGAGGAACATGTAATCTGAAGAAACTAGGAAACCTTCCTACACTTCAGCTCTCACTTTTCCCAGTGGAAAATGCCGAGTCTCAGAATTTTAAGCTGATAATTGGATACAGTTTGTATTGTCTTGCTGAGTGGAATTTAGATAAGGAATTTTTTTGCCTACTTTGTGTAACCCAGAAGGAGTAAGCAATTAAATCCTGAGGTACTCATTTCAGGACAGATCCTGCCATTCTGTTGAAAGTCAGACTCCTGACTTCCAGGTGCTTTTGCCTATCACTTGCTCATTGATGCCGCCATGACTAGCAAAGGCAGGCAGTAGAAAAAAATAATGAAGCTGTATTTTAAATATGTGAGGAAGAAGTGAGCATTTAGAGGTCTCTCTGACCTCATGATCTGGGCACTAATCAGGCCCCTGTAACAGTTTTGTGACTTGTTTTCCCCAAATTTATAGCAAAACCAAAGAAATGTGTGCCTTCAGCAAAGGGATCAGGAAGGAAGTCCTGTGCTCTTTAATAGCCCAGTGCATGTTAATCACTATACCAACAGTCTCTATGTGTTTTTCCAGCAGTAGGACTGGCTGATGTCCCGAGCATGGTTTCCCATTCCGATGTTAAAATTGGAGTGACAGGAACTAGTCATATTTTTTCTGTCCCTTTTTGTCAGTTGGGATTTTCTGCATTATCTCTAGATAATGCGTCCTCTTCCATTGCTGTAGTTTTGCCTAGTTTGCCTTTTCAGTCCTGATTTTATAGGCAACAATCCTGTCTGGGACAGGGGATGACTATAGGATGAATGTAGCCAAGTTGCCAATATTCTTTTTACATTGCATTTTTAAAGAAAAAGAGCAGATAGGGCAATGAAATCAGTCTTGGCTTGTGAAGTAACTTCTCTGCATGGCTTGTTCCCCTCTGCCCGGAGGAGGTGATCAACCATCTGCATATGACATTTCAAACATCTGTCTTCTTTTTATCTGTTGAGCCCTGGTGTATTGATGTTGGTTGTTCTTGGGTTCTCCTACCTATGTCCAATCAGGCATAGAAGCTGCTGCTTGCTCCATATTTCAGGAGGTTGGTGTAGGTGGTTGTGTGAGATACAGGAGTATGGCTTTTCTGTTGCTAGGAGCCAACAGTATGAAGTTCTTTGAAGTTTTATGGGTTTTTTTGGTCTCTCCTACTATGAGAAAAAAAAATCAATAGATAAATGGTCTGATTATTTTACTTTATTTTTAGGTGGGTTTGCATCTTAATAATTGACAATTGATTTTTGTGCTCCTAAAAAGGTGGGATCTTCAGTATCCTGATTGTAAACACATGTGTTTACCTTTAGGGCAGAGGAAGCATGTTCCGTAAAATACATTCACTATTGTTCAAACACCCACTACTCTTCAGGAAGACAGATGCCTTGTTTCAGTTTCAGTCTTTCGTTGAGTCACTCATCCTTATGTAAGGTCTGAATTTGATTCTCTTTCTTAAGACTGCATTATGGAAATTGAAATCTTAAATAATCCCTTGTCTCTGGGGCTACCTACTACCAATACAGAGGAGGAATTCAGCTTGCCTCTCTTATGTTGTTCTGTTAACATAAATTCTCTTTTGATCATGCAGTTTTTTGCTTAAGGGAGAAATGATCTTTTCTCTGGATTCCTTACATAGTTCTTAGGGCTGACTTGGGGCAGGAAGAGTTTATCTAACCTTAGGTTTGCTCCAAAAACAAACAACACCTCGTAACCTTCTTGCTCCAGTGGTATAAGGTGAAGGGTCCTCATTTCCATAGAATTCTAGATTTCTTCATCATTGCCATGTTCAATTACTGGGCTTCTATCCTGTCTGGAACACTGGCCTCACTTGTTCTGTTCTGATGCTAATTTAAATGGGAATGTGCTTTTTTGTTTGGTTAGGGCTGTTATTTTGTTTGATTGGGGGTTTTTTGTTTGTTTTTTGTTTGTTTGTTTGTTTTGTGGTGTTGGTTTTTTGGGGGAGAATTGGGGGGTTTTGTTTGTTTTGTTCTCGTGTGTGGGTTTTTTTTCCTTTTAAAATCCTTTCAGAGTAGTGGTTTGGAATAATCTCACAGTTACTCCGTTAAAACCTGGAGTTATTAAAGGGGTTGCTGAAGGATGTGGCTTTCCCCTAGGTAAATACCACACCCTGCTAAATAACAGCGCCTATCGTATGTTGACACTTGCATTCCATTGCAAAGGGTGGGCCGTGTTTGAACAGTGGATGCAGGATAGGTGAAGCAGTAACTGCTTATGCTTCTTTAGAGGATAATGGAGTGTGAGTTTGGAGGAGATGAGGAAGGAGAGATGGAGTACTGGACTTTGTCTCGTAGATTAGAAGAGCAGATGGCAAACTGCTACCAGTGTATGTCTGATCTGTTTCTTACATGACATATTTTTAGACTCTAATAATCCTTTTCACTTAACACTATATTGCTGCTTATTTGAGTGCTTACTGTCTTATTTGAATGCCTCTAATTTAGTTTACAGGCATTAATTACTTAAATTATTCAAGAGTGTTCTGAAGTAACTTCGTTACAGCCTGCAGTTGTAGGAACTGGAGCCGAGAAAGGGCACATGTCTGGACTGAAGGTCCCATACTGAAGCAGTGGACTTTGCTCAGATCTTTTGAAAATGAGTGTCTGACATTTTAGGATGTTACAAGCTGAATTATTATGGTAGGAAAGAAAAAAGTTATGTAAGAACATTTTAAAAATCAATACCTGTCAATAACCTCTTCATATGTACGTGGATATATACATGCATATATACAATAATTTTAGAAACCCTGATTTGTGGACAAATATTGGTGTGAGTGGCTTCAGTTTCTAAATTAATGTTTTATTACTTTTTAGGTAATGTAACTTTCTTCACTGTCCTGTGGGACATAAGTATCATAAGACTATTGATGAACCATCTTGGTGCTTATGACAAGGACTCCTTTAAAAGTATTGCAATTCTTTGGCATTGGGAGCAGTTCTGTCTTGGTGGCAGGTCTCTCCTGTGAGTGAATTAGACCATGATTTTACAGGCATTTGTCAAGCTTGTTTTAAAACTCACTGACACCCCAGAAACCCCTTTTTTTATATCTCGCCTGAATATTTTGGGTTTGTTGCAAATTAAAGCCATTTGTTCTTGTCTTTCCCGGTGGTCATGGAGAACAATTGCCTGCTCTTATAGTTATTAAACCTTGTTATGTATCAGAAAACAGTTGCCATGCTTGGTCCTCTCAGAACAAACAAATACAATTATTTTGGCCTCAGAAATATGATGTTTGTTATTCATCCCTGAATTTCCCTTCAGTTTGTCAAAACTTTCTTGGAATAGTGACCAAAATGGAACACAATCATCACAGATAGCCAGTAGGTATTTAGAGCAACCTTGATTCTATCCTTGTGCTTCCTATCCTTTCCTACAAACAAACAAAAAAAATTATAGCACAATAGTCTTCCACAGTTCCAATGTTACATTTCTTTCAGGCAGAATCTCAAAGTTGTATGGGATACAGTTCTTCTGGTGTCCTTACACGAGGACGTGTTGAAAGCATGGGAAGTTTTCATCATGTGCCCACTAACCCAAGCTGCTAGGAATAGGAAGAAAGGAGTCTTTGACCAGTTAGTAGAAAACAGTTTTGCAGTTTCTCTCTGATGGAAGTGGTTTCTGGCGAGTAGGAAAGTGTAATAAAGTATAAGCATCAAAATTTTCTTTATCTGTTCTAACTGGAGATAGTCCTGTGGCCACTGAATCACTGGGATGTTAAACTGGTGGTGAGCCTAGTCCCAAAGGGACTGGCTGGGCAGGCAGGACAGAGCTGTATCTCCAGGTAACAAGCTGGACCTCCAGAGCAAGTAAGACAAAGCACATGCTCAGTTTCCTTCCTAAGTTCACTCAGGGGACATTAGCTTCTTGAAGTTATTTCCTGGCTTGTTGCCAGAACAGTCTCTCTTGATGTTATGCAGAAACTACA
Source organism: Calyptomena viridis (assembly GCA_013390005.1). Classification (NCBI taxonomy): domain Eukaryota; kingdom Metazoa; phylum Chordata; class Aves; order Passeriformes; family Eurylaimidae; genus Calyptomena; species Calyptomena viridis. The sequence goes on from WEIV01016801.1 coordinate 45,019, forward strand.
CCTGATTTAAATGAATTGGCACTTGTAGTACATTTGGATTTGAGGTCATGCACAGTTCACAAATGACACATTTGTGTCTAAACAAATTGTGCTCAAGTTTTAGGCTAAACCTATTTATTGGTCTGTGTATAGAGAAGTGTGGATCTGTTTGGGTTTTAAGAATTCCCAAATGTTCCTCCTGATTGGAACTGATAATTCTGTGTCCTACCTGATTTTTATCATCTAAAGAGTGTTGTCTTTCTAGATGTCCCTTTCTCATGACTGATGATGTCAGTCAGTGACCCATAACAGGTGGAGGAGAAGTGGAGGATGGGCAGAGAATTGTCAAATTGCTAAACTGTTTCTGAAGATTTAAACTGCCGTTGTTTTGGAGGTTAAGAAAGATTTCTTTCCTTCTGCCACACCATCTGCTAAAGTGATGTTTGATTTACTGCAAAATTGTTCTGGATGATGGACAGCCTGAATAAATCTCAGATGTCTGAGCTCTGAAAGTGAGTCAACTTTCCTATAGTGAGGAACGTTCCATTTACTTCTTGGGTGATAACATTTCAGTTTCCAGCAAGACTGATGTTCTGGCAGAACCCTGGTATGGGCAGAATGTCTTTGGTTCAGTTTTCCTATGTTCACTAGGGACAGGTGGCAGAGCTCCATCCTATTAGAGAACCAGTGTCTTTCAGAGCAGAGTACAAGCCATGAAAGTAGAGGTAATGGCCATGTTTAATGCCTGCTATGAAAAGTAGACAGTTCAGTATCCCTTAGATCTGAAAATGTTTATTAGTATTAAAATAAAATCTGTCAGTCAACAGTATTGACTTTTACAACATATCTGTGAGATAAGTGAAGGAAGCCCTTGTGACAGTGTATCTTTGAAGCCATCTAATTACTTGACTATTTTGTCTTTTGGCCTTGGAATAATGTAGAGGTCGTAGATATTTCAGTTCATAATAACCAGAAAAAAACTGCCAGTATGATTCCTGCTGAATAGTCAGCAGACTGTGGCTCTTGGTGCCGTTTGCAGAAAGGCAAGCAATGCTTTCACTTTTTCATAGTTTATTTTCCTCTGATTTGGAGAGGAATTTCCTCCTGGCATTACAAATAGAATCCAGCTGTGGAGTGGGACATGGGATTTTGTACTAGTAATTCAGTCCTATTCCGACCATTTGTTTCTCTTACCTTCATTTCTTCCTTCAGTCCAGACATAATGAACACCCAGCAAGCTTACCAAGTATTCTAAAGGGTAGCAAAGCCAAATAATATGTGCATCTCACTGCATGGTGGGGCACGAGAGAGGAGAAAACACAGGAACCTGAGGCTTCTGGCTTGCGGTGCTGTTTCTGCTTATTGCATTAAGTGTTTCTCATGACTCGGGAGATTTAGCCCAGCACATCATGAGTGCAGAACAAACAGGAAATGGAAACCCTGCAGTCAGAGGATACACCTGCCAAACGCTGGTTGAGCAGCTGTGGCCCTCACCCGTGGCTGAGTGCAAAGCCAGAAGCTCAAGGGCTAAATACAGGCTGAGCACTGTTTCTCCTCAAAGGTTTAGAGGCTGGATGGTGAATGAGAGGGAGGGAGAGATGAAGGTGTAGTCACAGTTTGCCTGGCAGTCTGATGAGAGGTGCTGATCAGGAAGCTGCTTGTGTATCGTGCAAACTGCCGTTCTTTAGGAGCACGTGTTCTCCCTTGCTGTTGATTATCAGCCTTACAGCTCCAGCTGGCACTCGTACACCACAGGAAGATCAACTGTGTGACAAAGCAGTGAGTGTTACGTTCCCTTGGGGACTGTAGCAGATACAGGGATGGTCAAAGCTGCCAAGGCATCCCACAGGTGGAGATTGCTCAAGGATATCCTTGACCAGGGACATGGTCTTTGTTAGTATTCCTTGAGCAACAGCTGACAGCATTTGAAGTAACACAGCTGCCCCGGCAGAAGGCCAGTTGCACTGATTTGGCCAAATTACGAGTTGGTGTAACACTTCAGACAGTCTGAAGAATGGTGCTGTTGCGTATCAGGGCACAGACTTTTTTAAAGCCGATGCTCAAAACTCCATATTCTGGACCAGACTGTCCAGATGTAAGTTATCATAGAGCAACAACTACTTTTCTGTCCAGTGATAGACAGTCACTCCTGTGAGGATTAATGTTTGTGTGCATCAGTAACCTGTTTCCTGCTCAGGACTGGGAGACAATGACATGTGGTAACAGTGGGGCTAAGTCAGTTGCTGTAGGAGTCTTACCTTATCTTGGGAGCTGAATTAAGTGTTGCACTCAAACTTAGTTATAAAACCTTTTATGAGGATTTTCTCACATGTGCTTGGGGAGGATTCTTCTTCTTGACTTCTTCTTTCACCTCCCACCCATTGAGATCTTTGTCTCAATTTGTGATTCATGTCTGATTCAGCCAAGTGAGTAGTAGACTTGGCAGCAAGAATCTCCTTACCTTGAGGATTCCAGAAACCTTTAATAAGGGGCAAAAGCACAGAAACCTGGTGCTGAAAGTAGTAAGTGCCTTGTACAACGAATTCAGGGATTGTTGTTGTTGTTCTCTTGAGCATTTTTGGTTTAGGTATGGGAAAATCTTACACCTTGCTTACTACACACAACCTTTGTGGATATTTAAGTTATATGTCTCCCAGCAAATAAGGGACCAAGGTCATGTATGCTACACTTTCTCCATGTCTTTAGGTGTTCTAAGTTTTTTCAAATACCAAATGATCCCAGGCCTAGGAGTTGTTATAGTCTGAACAATTAAAGAAAAAAATAATGGAATTTTCGTCAACTGCAATGAAAAGCTTTTACTATCTGCTTTAGATAATTTAAAAGTGTACAGATATACACATACATATTTATGCATATATTACTAGAAGAAACACCAAGGATAATTGTAATTTGCTTGCATTTGGCATAAAAATGTCTGCTGTTTCAGGATCTGGATCTGACAAAGTCAACTGCTTGCCTCTTTCAGGTCTGCAAAGACAACTACACTAAGCCTCAAACTGAAAGAACTCAAAACCAGAATCCCTTGGTAGGCAAATTTTGTGACTGTAACCGGAAAGATACTGTGTTGCTCAGCAACTCTCACTATCTTATTAATTAATTAATTTATTTATATAGCATCATTCAAATCCCCAGTTCTCTCCATGAGATGAAAACAAGGTGGTCCCAGAGCTGTACTCTCTTGAAAAAATTAAATCCCTAATAACCATTGAAGCTGGCTGCTGTGAAGCTGCAATCATGGAAAAGTCATTAGTTTGGGGAAATTATGCTAATAACAAATTGTCTTGGTAGAGTATTGTGATTTTGACAAAGCAGAAGATACACTTTAGTTGCTAAAGTGTTGTGTGATTATGTTTTTTTAATAGGTTGTAATTATAGTACTGCAGTTATTGATTACATTCACATAGAGAAGCATATCTAATGACAGGGTAATTAAATTAGGCTAGGAATTATCTTGGTTGTGGTTCACTCAAAATTATTTCTTATGGAAGCTTTTTATGGTGGTAGCAGGTATTGACTGCATTGAAACAGGCAAAACCAAAGTTTTGTTTGGGCTAGGCTTAGTTCATTAAAATAATATGATTAGTAGCTTTGGAATTATATTTAAGTTTTTTACCTATGTAGGTCCAATATGTCAGGTCAAAGGAGTTCAAATAAAGTGACAAACACTTAACGAAAACAGAGAACAAATCTGAATATGTTAATTTCATTTTCTAAATTATGAAATTATTGAATAAAATTACACAGGGAATTAAGAAAACAATCTAGCTTTCGAACTGATTTCAGTTTTAATATACTACAAAAAATAAAAACAGTCAGGGCTTTGTAGATAAAATTAACTCAGAGGGTTTTAAAAACATTTTCAGTTAAGTCAATGTATATACTATAAAAACTTGAGACCAAGAAGGCCAATGGTATCCTGGGGTGCATTAGAAAGAGCATTGCCAGGAGACCAAAGGAGGTGATCCTGCCCTTTCTACTCAGCCCTGGTGAGGCTGCATCTGTAGTGCTGTGTTCAGTTCTGTGCTCATCAGTACAAGAGAGACATGAGCTCCTGTAACAGGTCCAGAGGAGGGCTGTGAAGATGATTAGGAGACTGGACCATTTCTTTTATGAGGAAAGGCTGCCTCTTTAATCTTGAGATGACTGAGAGGGGACCACATCGATGTCTGTAAGGGAGAGTGTCAAGAGGATGGAGCCAGGATCTTCTCGGTGGTGCCAAGCAATAGGAGAAGAGACAACAGACAGAAACTGATTCACAGGAGTTCGACCTGAGTATGAGGAACTTCTTTCCTGTGTGGGTGACCAATCACTGGAACAGGTTGCCCAGAGAGGTTTGTAGAGTCTCCCTCACTGGAGATATTGAAGAACCATCTGGATGCCATCCTGTGCCATGACCCCTGCTTGAGGTTGGACAGGTGACCCGCTGTGGTCCTTCCAACCTGACCCATTCTGTGATTCTGTGAAGCAATAATGAAACTGTAAAATATACACAGAGTTTAAAAGGAACAGTTATTTACAGAGAGTGATCACCTTCTCACTGACACTTAAGACACACCTGTGAGTAATACTACAGACCTCATAAGGGTTTGTTGTGTCACTCAGAGTAATATTGGTGCTCGCGTGTGACCAGGAAGGAAGAAGGAAAAGAAGTGGGGGGGGCGCAAAAAAAAAACCCCCATCACAGCAGAAAGGTGAGCCACTGGAGAATGACTAATACTGTGCACAGATAAGTCATAACTGATACACAGCTTAGTAATTCTTACTGTTAGTTTAGGGCCGGCTCGCAGAAAGCAGTTCCAGCTACTGGTCCGATGGGTTCCCAGGTGTTACTTTTCCAGTCACTATTACTATGGTTACTATGCTCCCAAAGAGGCCAACACCCATCAACTTCTTGTGTGCTGCTGCTGACTGGATTGGCCAAGATCCCTAGGCAAGGTGTTGCTCAGTACTTATGCATTTTGAGCGTGTGGCTCTTATAGGATTATTTTGAAATGTATGTAGTAACTTTTCTGTAATTATAGTTTTCTGTACTCCTTGCAAGTCCCTGTGGAGGAACTTTGTTCATTCTAAGACTTAGTGAGACACTGAGTAGGCAGTGGCAACCAGCATTATAGATCAGATTTCAGCCCCCATGTCCCAGAGTGGCAGAATTTAGCCTAAATGATGTAAAGACTTTAAAAGAACAGTAGATTATGATGACTGACAATTAAGTACTTTTTCTTAAAGCCTTTTAGGAAAAAAAAACAAAACCCCTTCTCATTATCCTTTTGTTTCTTACTGTCATAATAGCTCTCTGTAGGCTTGTGTAGGCTTTGTACTAGGGCACAAAAAAAGACAACAGGATCTCAGATAACGAAACTGCTGAAATTTTCCTGAAAAAAAGGATTCAAGGTCACTGCTTACTGTAGTCTAACTGAATTTCCATGAAGATTTACAAGCTCAGGCAAAAGACTACTCCTCCACTCTGCTGCTGATGGAATCATGGACCTTTTTAAGGACCCTATTGGTTTATGTTACATTTTGGTGTTCTTTTGTTCTTTACCTCACTATAATTTCAAGTAATGTACTAGAATTATTAAAGCTGAATTACTTTCTTTTTCTGAAAAAAAAAAGATTTTTCTTATATTCCCTCCCCCAGTACTTACTAATTTAGAAGGGATTGATGTTTCTAATTATTGTAATTGCTGAAAAGTAGTAAATGAAACAAATTCTTGTGTATGTTACCTGCCTGTCAGAGCTTGACTGAGGGTAGTTACATGTGTTTAAGATGTTCACAGAACTGAGATACTTGTTTTCATTTTACCCTTAACTGAGGGAGAGGTTCTATTTATTTTTCCACAGAGCAGCAGAGGAAGGTTCAGGTCTCTATCCCCCATTGCCTTTAGGAATTAGTATGGCTCTTCTGTCCCTGAGGGAGTCAACATATGCTTGGAGGGATGTTGGTTGTTTTATACTACCTGTAAAATGACAACAGCAACCAAAAAACCCCCACCCAATTTGGCGACTTTGTACTAATCTCTTCAGTAAAGTTGGCAATTGGGATGTTATAGCCCATTGTCCTGAAGTGGTGGTGGGGTTTCCGGAAAGTCTGGTAGTCCTTGGAGATTAATTTTTGGAGACGGCAAGGTCTGAGCCAAAACTCCTTGAAATGGGTGAAACACCTCCTATTGATTTTAGTGGTTTTTCATTAGGAAGTCCTATTGGTGTATTTGTGCAGGGTCCCTTCCAATTCAGTATATTCTGTGATCATGGGTGCTTCTGCATACTGATAGCATATGAAGTTGTGTGCTCATCATGAGAAAGGGCCTGGAGAAAGCTGTGCTCACAGAAACCAGTGGTGCTCAGTTGCTGCTGCTTTTTGCTCTTTCTTAGTGGATAGACATGATGGCAGCAGCCACCTTTATCCAGGGTTGAGTAGGCTGGGAATACCTCATCTGGCCAGCATCTTGTCTGGATGTGCCGTGCTAACACAGAGCAAGTCTGCCATGTCTGCTGCATGGATGTATGCTTCTCTTCAGAACTGTGCTTCAAATTTAGACAAGTGGTTCAAAAGAGTAATCCAGATAACAGATACCGAGCCACAGTCCCTTGCATGCATTGTGGCTGCATTGTGTGAATTGGTTCTTCCATTCTTTTCCCTGAATTTTTGTCCATTTGCTGCCAGGGACACATTTCCCATGTCATAGACTGTGACACAGGCTGACCCATTGGCAGGAAACTGGCTTTTCCCTTCTTTAGTATCCCACACCTTTTATTGCTTAGGGAGGTTTATATAGTGTGTCAGTTGCAATTCACGTTGAGTTACTTACATGCTGCATCTAAGAAGGTTAATACTTTTCATGTTTGCCTCTTGAACCTTTTGGAATGATTTCCTTTTTACTGTTGGAAAACTCTTGAGTATATTGATCTCAAGGGCCATATAAAACAGCATCAGTGATGTCAAGAGCATCTGGCTCAGGCAATCCTGTATGCAGATATAATACAGAGATATGTGAGCTTTCTCTGGGAATCTAGAAGAAATGAGGTCTTGGAGAAACCCAAGCAGAGCAAAAGGTCATGGAAGACTGCAAGAATCTAGAAGAAACAGGCATTGAGGGAGATAAGGACTGCAAATACAGATGGGCAGTGATAGAAGCCCTCTTTGCCATTGCAGCATAAAACAGTGATTTGAAATGCACATAATACCATTGCTAACAAAGAAGAAATCTTACTTTAGAAATTGAAGTGAGAAAGATTCCTCCTACAGCAGGCACAAAGTTTTCATCTTCCCACTCATACCACTGCTTCAACAGCATGCAGCCCTGCTTGCATCCTGGTATTTTGTATCCTGGGTTGAGTTAGCCAGGAGACTGGAAGTTGGGGTAGCAGAAAGTGCAACTGCTGAACCCTGCTGATGGTAGCATGCCCCACAGGATGGATCTGAAAACAATCCTGTCCTTTTTAGCTTGAGCTATGCTTATGCTCTCCCTGTCTTGAGGGGAGGAAAAAAGTTTGTGAAGAGATTATTTAAAATGAAAATAAATAAAAATTGTCACTGTCTGTTTATTGGATGAGTAACTTAAACATAGTCATCCAAGGCAGCTGCAACCTAAGAAGCCAAAGTCCATTTGAGCTGCAGCTGAATTTTGGGCCCATTGTCTCTTCTTCACACCCACAGTACAAATAAAAGCTGCAGCCTCTTAAGAGTTTGGTGGGAGGAAGGAGGTGGGAGAGCCACTGGAGTGTGATGTTGCATTGACAGTTGATGTGCATTCCTTGAAAACCTGTGCTTGTCATTACTGCTGGATATAGCAGTATGACAAGTCATTGGGAAACAGGATGCAGTTTGTTAGAAGTGGAACATTATGACGAGTATATTATGATCTTTATGGGAGAGTTATGGAGCAATGCTGACTTCTGATTAAGGGATGGGGAAAAAGCAGTGTTCTGCTGAAAATCAGTCTTGAATCTTCAGAAACTAAATCTTTAGCAGGAGTTACATTCGAAGGGGTCATTTTACTTCAGAATGATGTTTACTTTCAACTGTTCTTTAAATAACTTGGGGCTGTGTCATTCTGGAGTAGAAACAGTAAACCAAAGGGCTTCTGCTATCACATCTGGCAAATTAACTATACAAAAATAATACATCTTTGCTACTTGAATAACAATATTTACATTGGACTTTCCTCCAGAAGGAGGCTATGGGCATGTTTAAGTGGTGTACGAGAGTCTCCCTTATCCTCACTAAGCAGCAGCTACCTCTGCAATAGAAACAATTTGCTGTTTAGCACTTCAAGGCTGCAGTTTGGAACAGCTTAAGGCAAATAATATAACATATGAAATCCAAATAATGTAGCATATGAAAGGGTCATTTAAGCTTGCAGAAGTTAATTATGAAATTGAAGTTTAGTTACAGCTGGTAACAACTGTGGAGTTATAAGTGCAACTGAGTCTTCATAATTCTCAAACATCCAGGAATTTCTCTGGATACTTCCTCTCACTGGTATTGTGTGTTTTCAAAAGTATTACTGATGCATGGGACACATATCTGACCAAGACTGACTTCATTTCAGCTTGAACTCTGTTCAAAACCAAAGTAAGTTAAATAGGGAGAAGCAATGTTACATCAGAGTGAGTATGCTCATATGGTGATTATATTGTGATGTCAGTTAAATTTGAAGCATAACTTAGAACTTTCTTGTGCAGACAAATCCTTAAGAGAAAGATGGCTTGTGTCTGTGAGTTCATATATCCTCTTGATACGTTCTAAGATACCTGGAGACTCGCAATGTCGCTCGAGGCTACTTTATAAAAAATGTCATCTAAGTGAACCAGTTTGGGGAAGGGTAGCCAGGTCAGAGTGGGATCTGGAGAGCAATGTTTTGCCTGCATATCATTGCAACTTCACTTTTTCTACTTTTCACTTCTACAGAAGTACAGTATAGATGACAATAAAAATTAGGTATCCTAGACATCTGAATTGTGAGATCAATATTCATGCTAGAGAAGACATGTTTGTTTTAAATGTGGGCTTTTCAGGTGGTGTGCAAGCACCTAAACTTGTTTTCAGTGACATCAATGCCTCCCACTGATTTTGGTGAATTCCAGTTAGGCTATTGATAACTGTATCTGTAAATGCAGCCTAATGGCCAGCTATACTTGATCTCAACAAAAACCCCATAGCACTAAATTGGCATGCATGAATATCATGTGGCTCCATTTTTCTTCTCCAGCAGCATATCATGTTCTAGAGACAGAAGAAATAAGCCTGCTCCCCTTGTTTATAAAGCACTTCAGGATCCCTCATAGTGTAACATGAACGCTGGTGGGGTGTGGTTCTCTCCCACCTGCATTTCAGTTCCAGAGCATGAGACTTTTTTACCTTCTACCTTTGTTTTTCTTTCTGCTTTTGTGATACAGCACTCAGCTGCTCTTTGTGAGCAGCTGTTCTGTTTCCCTGTCTGTCTGCAGCAGTACCCAAACAGCTGCACTGTGTGTTTGCCAAAGGTTGCCAGAGCAATGCCCAGCTTTGTTAAAAAGTAACAGGTTTGGGAAAGAGAGAAAGGAGCTGGAAAATACATGACCTGGAGTAGATGCTGCAGCACACTGTCAGTGGGTGCTGCAGGACCTGAGTGAGCACCGTGTCCAACTAGAGATGCATTTTCTGTGCATCTGTCACAGTAAGACTTAGCTGCTGACTCAGAGAAAGCCACTAATCGTGATGTGATGCTGAAGTCCTCTGGGAAAGGAAGTGTTGCTGACAGAGGCAAGCCGCTTATATGCTTGTCTCATGGAAACTTAAATATGTGTATGTGTATATGTGTGTGTGTTCATTCAGCATCTGCTGTCCACATAGTGTGTGACTCAGACACGGAGAGGATGAGGTGTGGCTATGAACAGGCCTGTGACATGCAGCATGATGGGGTTTTTTATTTCTTATAGGCAGCTTTCTTGTGCATGGTAGGGCATTATCTTTATTTGTCCATTCTTGGGTTTGTGTACATATTTTTCCAACAATGATCATAGTGTTTGCTTTGTGGTTCCACCTTTGAGCACTTACAAATTAGTGAGGAACAATTCAATGTGCATGAAGCTGTGTGATACATTTGTGGCATGTCAGGATTTCAGCTTTTGCCCAATTTAATGTTTCTTTTCTTTGATCTCCAGAAAAAGGCATGGCATACAATTAAGACCATGGTTAACTTACCAGTCATCAGCCCCTTCAAGAAACGCTACTCATGGGTGCAGCTGGCTGGGCACACAGGTAAGATGGGTATCTTCAATCTGATTGTCTCTGGACTGAGGATGACAGCAGCAAGGAAAACAGTGTTTCTCTTCCTTCAGCTAAAAAGGAAGTAACCAATATCACATAGATCTGTAAACTAGAATATCTTTCAGTTGTGGGGATAGAGAAGAGGGAGTGATATTCCTGAATAAGGGCCAGGCTCCCAATTCCTCCTTGTAAAGCAGTATATGTAAATTACGTGTTAGAGGGAAACAAGAGGGACTGGAGAGTTAAAGCCCTAATCCGTCTGTTGCTGTTGGTTGTGGTGTAAGATCATTTTTCTTGACTGACTAGCCAATAGTTCTCTAATGAGAAGGATTACTGTTTGTGTCTGTATGTGCTTCAGCCCTGGCAAGGAAGGTGTTTTACCAACCCCAACCCCCTCATCTTAATGTAGGTCTTTGGGTGGAAAACAAATGTGGTAAAAATTGACTTGCTGACCAGATGTTTGCATTGTGAGTCCATCATCGTTCACTGTATGAGTGCAAGGAGCAACTGAGTCAGCTGGTTCTGGTTTTGTGTCTGTAGAAGTTGGTAAGTGAGCTCCTGATGTAGGCTTTGTTTTAATGGGTAAGGCAAAGGAAAGTCATTGTGCATCTCTCATGCTTCATTTAATTCCTATGCAGTGCTAGTGGGGGGTTATTAGTACACATGTGGGCAGGCACCTACTCTGCATCGTGCTGTAATGCAGTACCTGAACCACCTCTTTATATGCTAATGAGTTTAAATGGTGCACTTCAAAGCTGTGGTGAAGAATTTATTTAGCCCCAGAAACTGAATAGCTGAATTTTCACAGTGGGGCTGTCTTGTATCACACAGAGTGCCAAGATGACCCAGTCTCACTGCAGTTTTTATAACAGAGTGTATGGATTTGGCTTGATTTTTGTGAGTGAGGTACTGGTGATGTAATCCTAACTTTTCTGGAGACTTGTGTGGTAGGGTAGACGAGGAGGGTTAAGAGTTTACTAGAAGCTGACTAGGAGAGATACTGTTCCAGTTTCCATTTAATAGTTTTCTGTGGTTGTGTTTAGTCCATCCTTTTTGCAGCTGTCCTTCTCTGATATGACAGGGTTTTTTCTGAACTAAAACCTATACCATCACCACTCTTACCCTTGTGCCGAGGCAGTGCCAGTTCTAGGATTTGTCAGAGAAGAACCAGTTTGCAATGGCTGAAGAATCCTGCTGTGATAAGAGTTGCGTGTTATCCCTAGGATTAGTGAGGCTCCTACTTTGGTGCCCAATTTATTTTGTGTACATTAAAGGGTACCTCTGAATGAAACGTGTACTTTCCACAGATGTTATTGGCAGGTTGCAGGACAGGAATCTCCAGACAGATGGAGTCTGCTTAGTGCTAATTGTGGCCTATGCACACTCATTTGTACTGGACACCATCCAGACACAGGGCTGTAAAAAACCCAGTCTCACTACAGACTATACCTGCAAGGCATTAGCAGATTAGCAGGTTTCCAGAGAAGAGTACCTGCAGGACCTGCATGTGCAGTCATTGTGTGTGTGTGTAGAAAGGGCAGTGCTTTGGCTTCTGGCCTGTTCCTGGGTGTTTAACTATCACTGATTGACTGTGCTGCCTCTGTACATCCACACTCAGCAGGTATATATACACTGTGTGAGGATTAAGGACAAAGCCTGTGCTGGCAGTGTTATGCAGTTTTAAAATAGCCTGTCAGAGGATTAATGAATTTTTGTTTGTTGCTGCTTCCTTTGCATTTTAGTAAGTATAGTACTGTTTAATAACCTAGCAAAAACGTTGGAAAAAACCCCCCAAAAGACCCACCCCAATGGCCTGAAGCAGCTGCACTCCTTAAAGCTATAAATTCTAACATGGGAATGTGTCCGAATGGACTTTCATTGCCAACAGCAGTGAGTCCTGTGAGTGTGGTTTTTTTATGAAAAGCATGTTATCTTTTATGTTCAGGGGAAATCTTTAACTGGTGCCATGAGGCTGAGGTAGATGAAGCTGGAGTGGTGGGTGAAGAGGTTTTTCTTTTTTGCATGTCAGTCTTGTCAGCATTTGTTTGATTTTCTTTTTTTAGGGAGTTTTAAGGCAGCTGATAGTGGGAAGATTCTCAAACGCTTCTCAGAGAATGAAAAGGAGTGTTTTGAACGATTGATGAAAGACCCACTACGCTCCTGTGTCCCTTGCTTCCATGGGGTGGTGGAGAGAGATGGCGAGAGCTACATTCAGCTGGATGACTTGCTTACTGATTTTGAAGGGCCGAGTGTGATGGACTGCAAGATGGGGATCAGGTGGGGTAAATGAAAAAGAAAATGCTTTCTAATCCATGTGCATTTGAAGGAAGCAGGGATCTGGTCATGAGTTCAGTAACATTTTGGAGCCCTGGGATTCAGTACAGACAACCTGTTGTTGTGGGGTAATCGCCTTGAACAACCTGAGGGCAGTATGTCCTGTTATTGCCTGACTGTACATGGATTCTGGAAACTAACTGATCTATAGCCTCAACAACTATCCACATCAAGAAATTTTCAGAGGTGATTTAAGACAAGGTTTCTCTGCAGTGGCCTGATAATACATGGGGAAAAAAAAAAGCTTGATTTATTCACTTCCAGTTCATTGAATTTGTGTGTATGCAGTGATTCAGAAAGCCCCACAAAGAGTAAAATTCCCATCTCCAGATGCAAATGACTGAATAACAGTGTAAGAGGCCATTTCCAATGCCTGAATGAGTCCTCACTTGTATTGATCTTTTCTGTAAAGAGCTGCCCATCTGCTCAGGACTGACCTGTGTTTTTCTCTACTCTGACATCTCAGGGTGTTGCTATTACCTTGTCTGTGATTAAGAGGAAAACTTCAGAAGTATTATTTAAGCATAACAAATAGATGATGATCTGTTGAGAACCTGTAGTAACAGTACAGAGAGCTATGAACTGTGACAGTAGTCTTTTGGCTGTCAGCTCAGATGCTCAAGAGTTAGGGTCATAAATGAGTTACTCTACTTACAGGAGCACGGATACTCTTTTTCAAGTAGGTGCAAAATTTTAAATGAATTGTCAGCTAAATCCAAGTAGAAATATGTAGCTCTGGTGTGCTCAGAAGAAAGAGAAGAAGGATTTGCAGCAGTATGTATTTTATTCAGAGTAGGTGACATTTTGGCAATGAGTGACAGCATCTCCTAAACAATCCATCCTGGTTTGTTACACTGTGATGAAGCAAGTAAACTTCACACATCTGAGAAAGTGCAAGCTTTAGGAATCAGTGGAATGTAGAGAACATGGATAGTGCCTTTCTAATGATTTGAGTGATAAGAGCAAAATGTGGAAGGTTTGTAACCCTTGACTTGCCTGCTCTTAGTTACCTCTTCTGATTTGGTAATAATTGGGTAATATCTCGTTGCTCAGATAATCTGCTTTACTCTTCAGTTTTTACTATATGAGGAGTGATTCTGTCTTTCACTATGATGCATTAAGTAGAACTTAAACAATCTGAGGCCTAAAAAAATTGCCCATGACTGATGTTAGGTTTTTTTGAGGAGAGAGAATGCTGTAAGTCTTCAGCAGCCCTATTTGTTTTTGATTTCATTGTGAGTGATGTCTCCTAACTCTCCTCTGAAAATACAGTTCTTTTTCATGGTACAGTAGGAATTCATCTTTCTCCTGTTCTGTAACCAGGACGTAACAATAACTTGTAACAGTTAAGAAGGATATAGTTAGAACAAGAAATGAATGGCAGTTCTTGATTCCTGTGGCTGTTTCACTCAAAGTGCCTGCCCAGTCATTACTCTGTTCTTTAGTTTTCCCTTATGCAAAACTGGGGCAGTTATAACACTTACTTTTCTGGTTGATATTTTTTGAGGCCAGTTTGTAAGCTGTGAAAAGAAATGTTTGGGAAGTCCTTAAGCTTTGCTGGGATATGATGTTTTTGCAGAACATACCTGGAGGAAGAGTTGACTAAGGCACGAGAAAAACCAAAGCTGCGTAAGGACATGTACAAAAAAATGATTGAAGTGGATCCTCTTGCTCCCACGGCTGAGGAGAATGCCCAACATGCTGTCACCAAACCCCGATACATGCAGTGGAGGGAAACCATCAGCTCCAGTGCCAACCTGGGCTTTAGGATTGAAGGAATTAAGGTAATAGTTTCACTTCTGCCTGTTCCTGGAGACTAGACTTTGATGTATTGATTAATCAAAAAGCTAGTGTGCATCAGCAGCCAGGTTTACCAAAGGATTATGTGAAAATATGCTAACTGAAACCATAGAGTTCACTGTATTGCAGTTTTAAAGCATTCATTGTAATTATAACAGAGTGGTGTCAATGAATTTGAGCATCAAATACACATCTGCCCTACTTGAATAAACAACAAAGACCTTGCAGGAAGGACTCAAGGAGGTACACAGTGTAGATGGAATGAAAATGAGACTGTTATAAGGAGAATGAACTGCCTCTCCCCAGGCAATTACTTTTTTTATCCAAGAACTATACATATTTATTTGAAGTGAATCACAGTAAAGGGTTTTGTTGCAGTTATGTTTATTTGCAAGGCATGTTAAAAGCATTTCTTAGATACTCTTGGGATCGAGGAAACTGCTTTTTCTTTATCTTCTTATTTTTCTTATCTTCTATATCCAATTATAGATGGAGCTGGAATACAGCCAAAATAATCCAAAATAAATCTTCTCCGTCAACAAAGTCCATCTGCTCTTCTTCATGGATAAGTTTGTGCCCCTGTATCCATTCCTAGGGTACTATCTTACAGCCACAGAAGAACCTTGGCATTTTGTTTCCTACACATTAATTCTTTATATTAAATAGAATCATATAATGGCCTGGGTTGGAAGGGACCTTAAAAATCATGTAGTTCCAACACCCACGCTGTGGACAGGGACACCTTTCACTAGACCAGGTTGCTCAGAGGTCTATCGAACCTGGCCTTGAACACTTCCAGGGACAGGACATCCACAGCTTCTCTGGGCAGCCTGTTCCAGTGCCTCACCAACCTCACAGTAAAGAATTTTTCCTAATTACTAATCTAAGCCTACTCTCAGTTTCAATCCATTCCCCCTTGTCCTATCACTACATGCTCTTGTAATAAGTCGGTCTCCATCTTTCTTGTAGGCTTTCTTTAGGTACCAGAAGACCACAATTAGGTCATCCCAAATCCTTCTCTTTTCCAGGCTGAACAAACCCAGTTCTTAAAGCCTTGCTTCACAGGAGAGGTGTTTGTTCCCTTTAACCATCTTGGTGGCCCTCCTCTGGACTTGTTCCAACAGGTTGATGTCTTTCCTGTGCTGGGGACTCCAGAGCTGGATGCAGCATTCCAGGTGGGGTCTCACCAAAGCAGAGCAGAGGGGCAGAATAACTCACCTTGACCTGCTGGCCACAGTGCTTTTGATGCAGCCCAGGACAGGTTTGGCTTTCTGGGCTGTGCGTTCACATTGCCAGCCCATGTCCAGGCTCTCACCCACCAGCACCCCCAAGTCCTTCTCAGCAAGGCTGGTCTTGAGCTCTTCATCCTCCAGTCTGGATTGATACTGGGGGTTGCCCCAACCCAGGTGCAGCACTTTGCACTTAAACCACATGAGATGCTCATGGACTCATATCTCGAGCCTGTCTAGGTCCCTCTGGGTGGCATCCTATTCTTCAGGTGTATCAACCACACCACTCAGCTTGGTGTCATCTGCAATTTTGCTGAGAGTCCATTTGATCTCTTTGTCTGTGTTCTTAATGAAGATGTTAAATGACACTGCTCCCAATATGGACTCCTGAGGGCCATAATTTGTCACAGGTCCACTGGAACTTTGAGCCACTGACCACTACCCTTTGGATGCAACAGTCCACTCATCAAATCCATGTCTTTTCAGTTTGGGGAGAAAGATATTGTGGAGGACCATGTCAAAGGCTTTACAGAAGTCCAGATAAATGGCATCTGCAACCCTTCCCTTGTCCACTGGTGCAGTTGCTCCACCATAGAAGGCCACTTTGTTGGTCAGTCAGAACTTGCCCTTAGTGAAGCTGTGCTGCCTCTCTCATGTCACCTCCCTGTCCTTCATGTGTTGTGTCCATGGCAATGCCAGATACCTATCCGGAAGCCTACTCTCAGAATATCACCCTGCCTCAGTTACTTGAATGTCAGCACTTGCTGGAATTGAGAAGTGTGCTTTCTGCTTGCATAGGCCTGTCACAGCCAGCCTTAAACTAGTTTGCTTGGGTTTAGTTAGTGGTGTACTTGTAGCAGCAGAGAGCTTGGTGAGGGCTGCCCAAACCCACCTGCACCCTGGGTGAGTACTTGTTACCTGAAACCCATGACAGGAGAGCTATAAAAAAGTTAGCGTGGGTTACCCTGTATGATGTCAGGATATTCCCAGAGTATACACATTTAATTTAGGTAAATTAGGACATTGTAAATTATAACCTGGATTAGTTTTGCTTCCATTTCACAATTCAAACACATAAAAATAAGAAAGGAATAAAAAAGGGTGATGCTGATGGATAGAGGCTCTTTAAATACCCCCTTCTTCTCTGCTTCCCTTTGTTGTATTCTCTCTTCCTTATTCACAGAGTCTCCTGCTGTGATGCAAGAACTGGGGCTTCCAGCTCATGGTGTGCTGGCCCCCTTGTACGCTGTGCCACCCACTCCTTGCTGTTAGACACAGGCATCATCATACAGGAACTGTCTGGGTGGTAGATGATCTGGCTCCATTCCGGCCAAGACGCAAGATCCTATCTTGCCCTCTGGCCAATTAATGATGTTATCAAGATACCTGTTTTATTCCTATACCACTTAGGTCTTTGTATGCTCTGTGTAATGGAATCAGAAACCCAGATGATCTTGAGACCTTTCCTGTGTGTTCTTGGAAAGACAGTTGGTCAGTGTAGATGTACAGATTTATGCTGAGTCCTGGAGAGTGACTGAGCTAAGAGAGCATGGGGAAGCTTCAATATATCTTCTGGCTGCTTCTTTGTGATTTTGTTGGTCGTCAGAGATGGGTAGGAGCGGTATGGCACACAGACTGTGTAATATTTCCCTCTGTGGAGACAATGCTGTAACTGTGCAAAACATGAATACTTAATCCTTGATTAAGCACAGGAAATTCTTTGGAGTACTTCAGTACCTTCTATCTCCCTGTGCTGTTATAAGGAATGTAGATATCATTCTCTTAATTTTTTTTACATGGAGAAATGGTGGCAGAAAGTGAGTCGTTCAAGAAATACAACTCCCTACACTGTTTCACTGCAGCCAAACTGTACATCCAGTTCTGTATCTTTGCAGAAAAGCAAAGCCATTCTTCAGGGATCCCCATTTTGGGATAAGAATCAGTGGTGCCAGCTAGTGGTTGTTGGGAAAAAGGGGATTTCTCCCTGATTGCACTGATAACTCCTGGAGTTAGCTTAGAAGATATGTTGGGTTTGGTCAGAAATGCTCCTGCTCTGTGGCTACTTCAGTAAGAAGTGGAGGCAAAGAAAGTGAAATCATATAAGTTCTTCTGTGAAGTGGCTGCACAGAAATGAGATCTGATTCACCATATGCACTCCTTTGTCAGCGGGGTACCTTTCCTCTTTAGGTTGGTTAGTCTCTTTTCTTTGCCTTGCTTCTGTACCTCTGAAGTCAAGAAGTTAGGTTTATTTCTGGGATTTGTCACTTTTCCTCCTATCAAAAATAGTTTGAACCATTTGGTTTCCTTACAGCTGGAACCTGACACTTGCTATCTTGTGCCTGCCTGATTCTGAATGAATATTTCCTCTCTGATAGGGCCTGTCTGAAGACTAGGCCTCACAAACATTTTCTCTACAATAGTAAGCTTATAATTTTGCAGAGCAGAGATGCCTGGGGCCAAGAACTGGGATTTCTGGCTTCCCATTCTGTCACTGAATGTCTGTGCAGTTTGGAAAATTATGTCTTCCTTTGGTACCATTCCTTTAGCTGTAGATCAGAGATAGCCATATTCTCAAGAGAACATCAGATTTGATTCATAAATCTTTGTGAATCCATTAAGTTAACCCAGAATCCTTTCAGGGAAATCTGCGGAGGACACTGAGCAAGACCACATGGGTTAAGACAGGTCGCTCTAGTTTATGGAGTTGTGAAACCTGCCCTCCTGCAAGCCATGTCACTGTCACATCTAATGAGAAGTGTTGCACTGTGTGATTGCTGTGCTGGGCAGCAAGGTGTGTGGAGTCCTTGACAAAGGTAATGACTTCCAGGAGTCAGGCAGGTGCCTCCTGGGGATCAGGTACATTCAGAGTTGTTGCAGAGCCCTGGTTTAGAATACTAGGGAAGGTACCATTCAAAATCTAGGTGTGTTTACAGCAAGTAAAGACAGGCAGCAGTTATGTTTCCTACCAACTGCTGGAAAGGAGCAAAATCATAGAAGTGTTTCTCAACCACAGGGAAGCAAGAAACTAGTCTGTTCAGACAAAAAAAAAAGATGAAAAGGGAACACAGCTATTCCAGATTTTGCTCTGGGATTTGTAGCATAGGGAGAAATTATTTTTAAAACAGTCTTAATCCAGTGAAGAGGTACTAGGCATCAGATGAAGTTCTAAATTTCTGTGTGCTCTTGAATATTATCATACATCAGATCAGATGGTTCTTAACTTTCACTGCCTACCTGCTGAACTGCTCTTGCATAACTTGCATATCTCATCAGGCTGACATGCCACACTTGTATCTGGCCCACAGCCTTGGAAGAAAATTCTGTTTATTCTGCTGCTAGAAAGTCTGCTGGTGGGAGGCAATTCTGCATGGATCTGCCATTCAGTCAGTTCATTTTCTTGCATGAGAGATCTGGAATTTTAGCATTATTGAATTTTTTCATGTATATGTTAGAAGCCAAGTTCAGCTGTGGAATAAATAGTGTTTCACCTACTGAGACTGGAGCTGAATTTATCCAGTTTTGATGCAGTGACTTAACATGTAGGAGAGAACACACTTTTATGACCTGATGATTTATAATGAAAATGGAGGATTTCCTTGGACTGATACGATGGAGAGGAAAACATTTTAATAATCCTGCAGGCTTTTAGTGGATTTTTATTACCAACTGTAGTATTTGGTGTATTTTACACGATTGTCTTAAAATCTCCTATTTGTGTCTCTTGAAGCAACAGGGATGCTCTTGGAAACATGCACATTCATATAGTGTATGTTGACAGATACGTCCTATTCATGCACTGCTCTTATTTACTTATAGTTCCAGGAGCACAAGCTGGTCACTACCAGCACATAAAAAGACTTGATTTTTTCAGTAGCAGGATACTTCTGTACTGAGCCTTACTGCTAGCACAAAACTACTCTGAATTTCTCCAGGACACACTTGGAACAAGCATGTTCTTTGCCAAAATTCACTTACCTGCTTTGTCACTTGCTAGCATTGCAAATCCCAAGTTGTTCCTGTCAGCAACTAGATTTTTTGTTCTGTGACTTCTGGGTTACATTAATGTTCAAAGATATATAGGGAACTGAGTCCTAACCGTGATTCTTTGATTCCCCCACTGAAAAAAGAAACAACAGCCACAACCAACAACAACAAAACCCCCCCTCAACAATATAAAAAAAAGACTACTAAAATTTGGCTTGGAAATGTTCCCTTACACCCTCAGTCAGGGTTTCACTACATCTAGCTAGACAAGAGGACAACCAAAGAGGTCAGTGTGGTTTGCCCCAGTGAACTTTGCATTGCTAGCACTGACATGTGAGAAAACCCTCCTGCAAGTTGGTGATATCATGAGTTGGTTTTTTTTTTCGCTTGTACTGAACAGGAAATGAAGTACCAGTGCCATTTAAAGTTATCCAATCAGCTTTTGTATCTCTTCCCTTCTACTTCTTGCTTGGTTTATCTGTTGTCTTCCTGTTCAACTACTCACTTTCATCTGGTTAGCAAGAGCTGAGCTGTTGATGGTTCAAGAGGATTGACTGATGAGGGGAATGATATGTGTGCAGTATAAATCTTCTCTGTGTGGTTTTGTGCAGAAGGCGGATGGAACATGTAACACAAACTTCAAAACTACGAAGACACAGGAGCAAGTTCTACAGGTTTTTGTGGAATTCATTGAAGGCAACACAACTATTCTGGTAAGTCTAGGTATTTGGTAGGCTGTGAGAAGTAGTTGACTGAAACCAGTTCTGTCAGCTCTTGCCATGAATTCACCCCAAATGCCTTGTGCTAGCAAAATGTCGTTCAGAGTAACTTACGACTTGCCATCAGCTTCAACCATGGGTGTTAGTTGCTTCAGAGGGATGATGATATCTAAGCAAGGATTGTCTTGGCAGGAAAACCTGTGATTTGGGAATTCAGTCTGGAGAGGATAAAACCAGAGCATGGAGATAGGAAGTGAGATTGGTGACTGGCTGTGCTCCCATGTGTGAAACTCATCTCAAAGGACAATTCCTGTATGCTACTTCATGGGTAGCACAGCAGGCGTGTGGTAGATGGCATAACACACATATTTGAAACTTCAAAGGATGCCATAGTGTTTTGCAGCAGTGTGGAAGCCATTATGAAGGCAGATTAGCCCTCCAGGAGGAGCATGGTAACACAAGGCAGCATTAAATATGTGCACTAGAGCTTTATATATGAGGCCTTGATTCTTTTTATCCCCACTGCTGCCCCCATCATGGTTGAAGCTCCTTGTCTCTTTAACACAATTTCATTCTCTTTTCACTGTAGAGAGCTGAAGGATTTTTAATTGGTTGAAAATTTTTTTCTCTTTATTAAAAAAGAAGAAAAAAATAGATGCAGAAAGCCTCACTGCCTCCAAATTAAGACAGATAAGTATGCTTGCTGTAGCATAAACAGCAGAGGTTTCTGTTCATTCACTGTGAAAGCTTGCTGAAGTATATTTTCACATTGACTTTCAAATGATGAAACTGTTGTTTTGAAGGACCTCTAGCCTAAAATTAATATGATCTCTTCATTATATTGACTCTTTCGAACAGAGTATCTTTTTTCAGTCTTCAATTAAATGTTTACAGGTCGTTTTTTCTCTTCTTCCTCCAGAAAAAATACCTCAAACGTCTGCAGGAAATTAATGTTATTCTTGAATCCTCAGACTTCTTCAAGCGACATGAGGTGAGCAGTGAGTGTAATGATGTGGAGGGGCATTGCTTCATTTGGTCATTCAGATGTACTTCAGAAAAGCCTGCTACTGTATGAGTAGGAGTTTGTAGAACAAAACTAATGTATGTTAACGACACAGATACCACAAAGCCTTGATCACAATGATCAAGACTAAACTAGTTGAGGAATAATAAATCCTCCCATCTTTATAATATCTCAGCATCCTGCTGTTTCTCTAATCTTGGTGTGTTCCAGTGGGAATCTACAGGGGAGTGGCAATATGAAAGCTTGTATTTGGTAAAGTAGCATTGTTGTAGTTTGACAATGAAGGCTGTATTCATTACAATGGATTTACATTGCAATACTTTATAATTCTGCTTTATGTGTTCTCCCTGTATGCTTTGTTGTGCAGAAGGCGTCATTAGCATTGTAAGTTCTGCTTGTTACAGATCAAGATTTTGAGATTAGTCATTTTATTTTGCCTTGTTGATGTTCTCTCATCACTAGAGATATTTTTGTTAATCATGGGTAATGGTCTGTCTTTGAAAGTAGTCACTGGTCTTGCTGAATTGCTCCAGTTGAGACCTGTTGTCAAGTGAGATGAAGAATTGCTTTTCTTCCCTTTGTCTCCTGAGTCCCATTTCTCATCTACATCTACAGTCTGTTGGGTCACAGGTCATCTGAGGAGGTCATGTTCTTAGCAGGAAGTATTAAGTGATGGGGGAAGGCTGAAGATGTATTTTTAACCACATCACCTCAATCTGTCTTCCAGGTCGTTGGAAGTTCACTACTTTTTGTACATGATGGCAGTGGGAATGCCAATGTGTGGCTGATCGATTTTGGAAAGACTACTCTTCTCCCTGATGGGCAGACACTGGATCACAGGATCCCCTGGCAAGAAGGCAACAGGGAGGATGGGTATTTGTTGGGGTTGGACAATTTGATTGGCATCTTGGAAAGCATCACTGAAAGATGAGTTGAGAATGGCACAAAACTTGCAGGGCTTCTCTGTAATTTTCTGCTTTACTGAAGTAGAAGGAAACTCAGTTAGAAGGAAACCTTTAACTCCAAGCTCCTGAGTTCATTAGTGCAGAGGAAGCTACATGCAGAACCCAGCAGTTAGTGATCAAAATTACTTTGCATCAGCCCTCTATACACCTGAATAAATAACTCCAGACTGGTCTGTATTTCACCAGATGAACTTGAGACTGGTCCTCAGAGAATGAAGATCTCCATACTCTGGAATTAAACCAGCATGAGTCAAGAGGTCTGTGTGATAAACCAGAACGATTCTGATTTCTGGCAAAATGGGACTCCAGATTACTTCTTAGTGAAACAGGGCAAATGCTTGGGGATTCAGGACAGGAAAAACAATTTTTTCAGGGAACTGCATAGTTTTGAAACCAGATTGGTTTCTTTCCTCTCTGATCCCAAGTCTTCTTGCTCCTGTGTACACTATAGGTTGGACCAACAACTTCTGCTGCATTATGTTACAGTGTGAACAAGGTGGAAATGGGTGATAATCACAAGAAACCTGGAGCAAAGGGAGATGGCAGTTTGTAGTGACTTGATGTGGCTAATGGCTGTTGACCATTCCTCTTCTTCCCCACCCTAGCCTCACTTTTATCCAAGAACAGCCTTGGCTTTTTATATAGCTTCTCAGGAGATTACAAGTACTCTAGGGAAAGAATAGCAGCTTATTGTCTCCAAAACCATTTGACTTTTCAACTGGGTAGGCTGTTGGAAATGTTAGTATCTTGACAAATTTGGCTACTGAACTGCAGTTCTGCAAATCACTAATAATCTTTCACACACAGATCAGGGAACTAAGATTTTTTTTCCAAGGCTTGTTTTTAAAAATAAAACCCCTCTACACACACACACAGGTGCACGCACTAGTAGTCAGCAAACAATGTGGTCTCTTAAGATCATGGTTTGACTGTCTCCTACTGTACATGACTTCTTTGCCATGTTCCTGTTCTCAAATACGATGCTGCCACTTAAATGTATAAACTGGCACAGCATCAGGAAGGTAATGTTTCTGCATTCACAGCATTACACAGTTAGGAGATAATTCCTCCAAGGTACCAGCTGTTAATTTCAGGCAGTTTGGGTGAAGGAATGTCGATGTATCACATCCTCTAGTCCCTGTCTGGAATCACAGGGCAATCTGTGATTCATTCTTTTGCTGTGGTTCAGGCACAGCCACAGAAAATTCACAGTTTTCAGGTTAAAATCAAGAAAGACTGAAGTGTTTTCTTGTAATGGCTTCACATACCTTCTCCTTAGGTGTCTCTAGTCACTTGAACTCTTCTTTAAATACTAGAAGTATAAATGCTATTATTAGTCACATGTTCACTCACATTCCATGTTTTAAGAATAATGTGATGATGCTGTTTTCAAAATGTGCACAAAACTTGCATTATTAGTTGATGGTTAATCCCCTTCCAATATCTAAAGCTAGTAATGCACATTGATCAGAAATTGATGTAATTTGCTGGTGTCCTGTGCTCAGGAGAGATTCTGAGAACTTTTGCATATATGAAGGTGACTCCATGCTTTGAGAAACTGATATTTCAATAATAATCATCATGAGCAAAAATGCCCATGCAGAGTCCAGATCTGGGATGAAATCTAGGTATAACATTTGTAATTAGAACTGAAGAGCCTAAAATAATTTTTAAAAGAAGTTACTTTCAATAATGCACTACTGTACTGAAAGATCTGTCATATTTAATTACTTTTTCATCACCTCCAAACAAAACAGCAGTATTAAAAATTGAAGGTCAGTTGTGACATAAAAGATGAGTTAGAGTGGCTATTCTGTAGAAAGTAATGACATATGGAAACATTTCATCCTAAACCAGTTATTGTCTGAAACTGGTAATTACTTTTGCAGTTCACTGAAAATTCAGGTGACTTCTGTGGCCTCTCAGAGTCTCTCAGTTTTATGTTCATGATAGTATGTTAATGAATTTTCCACTTAGAAGTTTCAGAGGGTTTACACTGGGTTTTTTTTGAAGTGACAGCACAGATATCATTGCAGATGCTTCCTAACTTTTGAACTGCCATGAGATAACAAATGAATCTGTAGTGAATTTCATACAA
>WEIV01016801.1:69526-110614 GCA_013390005.1 Calyptomena viridis
ATAACATTGACTTTTTTATGAGACTGAAATTGCAAGCAGTCCTACCATAATAAAAAAAATTACAAAAATTAGAAATAAGACTGGTAGGATATAATTCATTTAGTGGTTTGCCTAACTAATATTTGGAGTTAAATTTTTTTTTTTCTGTTACCACATCTGTGAATCTTTTGCACCAATGTAACTTACGTTCTAGAGGGAAGATTTAGATGGTAGAGGTTGATGCTCAAATGTCCATTGAGAATTTATGACAAACTTTTAGAATAACTGTCCAGTTATAAAGGGCAGCTGGAAGCAATGTGGTATCAGTAGCTTCAGAAAAACCAACTGCTGCTAGCACTTGGATGGTTTGCAGTATGTGATCTTGGGGGAAAACATGGAGAATGGACCGTTTCTCTGGAATAGTTGGAAAGGTCAGGGAAGAATGACAATCTCTGCTATAGCAAACCATGGTCTGTAAACTCATTTTAAATGATACATAGTTCTAGCAAGTTAGTTTTGAAATGGCCTTTTTGACTTGTTAAGGGATTAGAAAGGAAGAAATCACGATTGTCTGCTGCTGTTATGGGAAAGGAGAGAAGGGGGCAGCAAGCTGCCAAGGATAGGGTTTCCAACTGAGCACTGGAGCTGAAGGGGGCTGAGTCGATGAGCTCTTGAGAGAATGACCACAAGGTAAGTTAGATACCTTGTTTCTCATCAGATGGACAGACTCTCTCTATGTACACTCATTTGCTAGTGTGAGGCAGCAGCGTGGTCTTCTTTCACTATGGAATAAGTTACCTTGAATAAGCTTTTATTTACCAGGGAGTCAACGTGATACATTTGCACAGGCATGTAACATTGAAGAGCTGATGCATGATAACCAAGGTACTTGTTCACGTGCAAGTCCTGAATGTAGTTCATTGATGCCTCTGCTGAGATAGTGCCTCACTCTGGAGACACTGAGAGCATGTGTGTTTCCACAGCATGGTAAGATATGCTGCCCCAGAGGCACTTTGGTGCTGAACAGCTGACCTCTGACTTAGGCACCAAGGTCTTTAAACTCACTGGTTAAATGCAGCAATGCTCTACTGCTGTAGCTGCTGCATTTCTGTGTGAATCTAGAAGTAAGACTTCTCTCCCTCAGATTTGTCATTGACTTGTTTTTTTGGCCTTGGACAACTAGGCATCAGTTTTGTTCCCATTTTACAAATGGGAAATAGTACCTACTTACCTCACAGGAATGGTGTGAGGCTGTCCTTCACTATTGCCTGCAAGATGCTGTGAGATTCTTTGGAGGAAGGTGCAATATAGAAAGAAATGCACAGAGAGATACATCAGATAAGTTTGAAAATGTTGGGTGTTGAGGCCCCACAGAGGGTATAAATTTGGCTGAAATTTAACCGAAGTGGTAAAAATTAAATCCTTCTAAATTTCGTACAGGAAGAAATTCACTTAACATCTGATCCAGTTCCTATTAAAGGGAAAGATTTCAGTGGGAGTTGGACCAAACCCTTAAGTATCTCAGAGGGCTTTTGCTAATTTTTTTAATTGCTATTGTTATTATTTGTTATTCTTAAGGTACTGAGATCAAATGGCCTGTATCATCCACATGCATCCATTCTGAACACTACAATGCAATGCTGACCATGGTCACTTTTGACATTGACTGTATTGGATGAGTGTTTGTTACTCTGAAGTGTGTATGCTACTAAATAAATGAGACTGAAGGAAAAAAGACATCCACTGTGATTTGGTCACATTTTCTTCCAGAATTTCCTTAAGGAAGGGACAAAAAAACTATTTGAGTGTGTCTTTTGTTTTTAATCTTTAGCATCTGGTATTTCCTGAAGCAAAGCCAGTTATGAGACATCTAGAAGTTAACACTGGAGCATGGTTCCAAATCCCGTTGTGTATGTTAATGTTAGAACCTGATCCACACAAAGCTTGTCGGCTTCCTTTGAGGTAACCTCTGTCTCAGAAATCTCAGTGAATAGCCTATGCCATATAAAAAAATGTGCATCAAAAAGCACTTGTCAGACTCAGAGCAGTTGACTGTTCCACTGGGTGGTTTTCTGTGGCCACAGGGAAGAAGCAGTCAACATGCCAGGACCAGCAACACCTCTCAGCAAGAGAGTGTATTCTTACCTGTGTGCAAAGAATACTTAGCAGAGGGAAGCAAATAACCACCATTAGTGTCTCTTTATTTTGTGTTGCAAATATAGAAGTATACACTTGTCCAGCTTTAAATTGCATAGAAGCAGGTGTGTCATCTACTTATGTACAGTAGTCACCCAGAAAGGTAAGTTGGCAAGAAGTGCTACCATGGTCAGAGGTAATGACAAGTCAAAACAAATTCAGCTAATGTGATGGGAAGATGTCAGCCATGATACCACTGAGGTCTCCGTGTGAGATTGAGAAGGGTGGACAGTCAGAAGAGAGCACAGCCAAGCCTACAGGCAAAACAGTCTCTCAGAGCTCTGCTGCTCAGGGGTCTAAGGAAGTGTGGTCCCTGGCTGACACAACTGTGGAGATGCAAATAGATTGGAGAAAACAGTATTCCCTGCAACAGCATTTTCTTCTCTCTTGGGTAAGTAGGGGGAGGTGGAATAAGTTACATTTGTAAAAGCCCATACCTATTTTATTAGCCTTGGAAAGCTTTCTTAGTGCACACCTGCCCATTGGCAAATCAGTTGATAACTTAGGTCAGGAAAAGGGTTGATATGAGGGGGACACCTTAAATGTATGCAATTAAAAATTCTATTTGTTTAAAGGGAAAAAATGAAGATGCAAAGCATTTAAGTTGAGACTAAAAATAACAAATCAGAAGCAGGAATATCAGCAAACGTGAAAGCAGAGAAAGACAAAATTAAATTTGCATTATTATTTTGTTAATCTGTCACTTCTTTAAAATGTAGGTATGAAAGCAACATAAAGTACTAATGCTGAACCCAGAAGAAAAAAACAACTCTATTCACACAAATGCAAACCCAATTTGGTAACAGGTTAAAAGACAGTTATCAGGAAGAGCAATTTATAATGACCTTATAAATGGCTGATTCTGCAGTGGAGAAGTGTTGGAAGACTTTCATGTGGATTACAGGACTGAATTAATCCCAGATCTCCAGCTCATGTAATTCCTCTAGGAAACAAAGTTGTGTTTTGTCTTTCAGTTGCCAAAGTAATCTGGTTTTGACACTATGGGTTTATCTCATTGATTATGAACTAAGTGTCTCCCTAAAAAATAGTTTCAAGCAAGTTATATTTTGAAATAGTAGCAATTGAGCACTATGAAATCTCTGATTGTGTGAACGGTAAGTTTCAGTCTTAGATCTGAAGGTTGTAGTGTGTGTCATTGTTATTTTTCTTCTGAGATAATATGGTTTGAACAATATGTAGCATCCAGCATCGCAACTGGAGCAATATTAATATTGTTTCCTCCAGGATATTAATTAAAAATTAATTATATGTGAGGGTTTTTTAAAAGTTAAAAAATTGTTACAGGTCAAAGATTCATGGCAGCTATGATGACAGGAGATTGTTCCATTTGAAAGAGTAAAGAGCCCTGAGCTAGATGCTGTTGTAAACCATCAGAGTGTGTCTGGGAAATAAATTATCAATACATACTCACTCTAATCTTACACTTACTCTTCAACACTCCACTCTTGATCACTCTTAGACATAAGATCGTGGTCAGGATGGAGTTCTATTCTGCCTCAGTGCAGCTTTGTGTGTGTGCTTCCTGGAAATACCTACCTTGATGCAGCAATTCAGTAAAAATAGGTATTTGTCCAAAGTGCTGGACTTGCATTTTGTTTATAAAGCCAAGGCATATCTGCAGCCAAGACTGCCTGTGACACACGTAGTAGAACTGTGCTCTTCTCTCACTTCACTTTTCAAAGTCTTACCTAGTTTTGTCGTCATCTGCCTTTCTAAATTTGTGAAATATGTTGAGACAAGTGTTACGGATGGGGAAAATAATGGTAGCTCAAGCTAGGTAACCAAATGGACAGCAGGGATCTTACCTGCTTCTCACTGGAATCTTAGAGTATTTTATGGTCATTTCTGTGTTAAAAATACAAAAAACTGCCTTGTGCCTGCTACTTCATAAAAAGTCCATGGGCTGAGACAATGTTATAGTTAACTTCTCATGGCTTCTGAACAAGTCAGTATTTCACTTCTCTCTTGCCACCAATTTCCAACCTGTGCTGATGGGTAAGGAGAATTAAAAGCAGTCATAATGGCCTGCAAAAGCATAATATGTCCACTGCAACTGAACCAGCATCATGGCACTCTGCTGTGGCCCTATCTCATATTCAGGAAGGAAGGGGATAAGTTGCTGACACCAAGTCACAACTGCTAGACAGTTTGATATGTCACCTTTGAGGGGAAAAAATACTAATGTGTAAACTGTAAGACTAATGTAATCCAAAAAGTAAGTAAAACTGATGAAATTCTAATTAACTCGGAGTAGAGGTATTTATTTTTGACTAGAGTGTTCCAGAGGTGGCCAGTCTGAAACATGGCTCTGCAAGAGGAACAAATGAGAAAATTTTCTGCTAAATGGACTTTTCTACCTTATGTAACTGGACTGTAGCAGCTCCTGGGTGTAAGACAGGACAGGCAGTGAGCTAAACATGAAAGAAGCCAGAGCGCTAAAGCAAAGGTCAAAGGGAAAGAAGAGTGGGGAGGCAAGGTCGACCATCTCCCTTGGGCACTAAGCCCCTCAGTCCCCACAGTGCTACTGGAATTTGCCTCATACAGAGGGACCCCTCTCTTCTGACCATCTGCCATTTTACAATGTGGATTTGGAATTATTTCCACATAATACAGGTCATTGCTGAGAGGTGGCCATCATCAGCCTTTGTGTCTGGAAATCACTGAAGGGTTGGTGTTGAAAGGGACCTCCAGATATCCTTTAGTCCTACCCCCTTGCTAAAGTAGGTTCACCTTAAGCAGGTTGCACTGGATTATGTCTGGGTGGGTTTTGAGTGTCTCTGGAGAAGGAGAAGCCACAGGCTTTCTGGGCAACCTATTTCAGTGCTCTGTCACTCTCAAAGTAAACAAGTTGGTTTTCTTGTATTCAGATGGAATGTCCTGTGTTTCAGTTTGTGCCTGTTGCCCCTTGTCCTGTTGCTGGGTACCACTGGAATGGGTCTGGTCCTGTCCTCTTAACACCTTCTCTTAAGATATTTGCACTGGAATGACATTATATAAAACCATTCTAAAGTCAAAGGCCTAAAACAATAGGAAGCTTGGAACAGCTACAAAGTCAGACCAAAAAAGCGTAAACCTGAGCTGAAGATGCATTTCACTGAGGATGGAATCAGACCCGTCACAGTGCTTTTCTTTACCACAGCTCAGTAGTGTCCACCCCTGAATGACATAAAGGACAGGGACTCTCTGTGGTCAAAAGTAAACCCTCTCCTGCTAGCCTGCATCTTCAGATTGTACATGAAGCTGATCACTAAGGATAAAGCATGTACCAGAGAACCTCTTGCCTCAGAAAGGAACCAGAGTAGTCTACAACTGACATCTCCACATCTCCACTTGATTACACATGTAGCATGTAATTTGCCACTGTAGGTTGGCAGTGTAACATTCAGGAGTGGTACAAGGACAGAATGCTTCCAAGACTGATCAGACTTATTCCAAATTATTTGCCTTTTCAGTCTCCTTATTTTGCAGGCGTTAACTAGTAAACATCAGTTCAGATCCTAAAAAACCCCAAAAAAAGCCTTAGAAATGAACTATATTAAAAACAAACAACTACCTTTATCAGCAAGTCTGTGTGCTTGCAAGGCAAGAAAAAAATTAAGACCTGCTCAGCTGTGTGAAGTCAAGTCATAGTTTTAACTTTCTCAAATGGTTAAGCTACTCTTACCTTCCTATATAAAAAGCACCCTAACACAGTGTTTGCAATAGGTTTCCCTTCACTCTGCCCCTCCTTTGCATGTCTGTTTTTCTACCTCAGAGACATAGGTATTAAAACCAAGAACTCCAATATGCCAAATGCAAAACAGTTACCCAAGAACATCAGCTTAATGCTTACCAACAGCACAGGGAATGAGTCCAGAATATCAAAGTCCTTACAAAAATGAAGTTCATCTCAAGGAAAGTCCATTAAAAGATAAACACAGTCCCTTTCTCATCACGTCATGCAGCTCTGCCTTTCTTGAAAACCACCTGCCCCTTCAATGCCAGGAGCTGTGAGGAAAGCAACACCATGAGGCAAGCAACAAAATTCCTTTCTCTTCAAAGAGATACTATCAGCTCCACCAGCTACTGCTTTTTTAATGGTAAATTTGTTTTCCTCTTCATTGCTTGTTTTCAAAGCACATGCTCAGAGGAGTCTGATTTTTTTTCCATCTTTCCTACTGTTTCCTACTGCTTCCAATTTGAGCAATAGTTTTCAGAAGGTCTACTAGTAAAACAAATGCAAATATGGCTGCTATTTTTTTTTTTTTACCTCCCTTATACTACATGATCATTAGTAATTCATTAGGACTGTAAAAAACTCTTGGGAATGTAGCAGCTTTTGCAATTTGGTTGCTGCTGGTGCAGCTCATATTTTTGGATTCTTCGGTCAGAAAGAAGCACAACCTGTGATGGTCATTATTTCCATCCAAATGCTGCAGCTGGATGGTAGGACCATTTCTTTTCACCTGAGCATATTGAGAAGTCCATTCCTTAGGTATTTTGTTCTGAATCAGAGAAGCAATGCCATTGTTCTCCACCTCTAAGCTGGAACAGATTTGAAGGACAGAGATAGAAATGCAACTGTCTTTAATGATCTGGGGATCCAGCAGGTAGATGGAGGAAGCAGAACATTGCTGATGTTGAAACTTCAGCCATCTGAAGGAACTAAAATGGAGGGAGTGAAATAGGAAGCAGTCCTTCCAGAAACACACATTCCCTGATCTTTGGAAGAATCATTTCTACTACTATACTGGAGTAACACTCAGATCATCTGACAAAGACAGACCAGAGTCCCTCTCTCTTGATGCTTTCTCTGTTTTATAAAAAGGCTTTTCATCTCTGTGCATACTGGAACTTCTTAGCACAGCTGCTGTAACCTCTGCTAATGCTGATGGCTGGTGCTCAACACTATAGCACAGGTCATCATAAGCATAATTTACATTGCCACAGGGGAAAGTCTGGAGTTTCACCAGTTCTATCCCACTAATATCCAGGTGAGGGCAGTTGCTTCGACTTGGAGATGCTGGAGATGCCCAAGAGCTAGGAGAACTGCAATTCCCATCAAAGCCTGAATCTTCCCGCTCTGGATTTGCTTTGAGCTTGGAGCTGGGGCTGAAGTGACAGATATTCTCTAGCACCCATGATCCATAGGTTGGGTTCCAAAGATTTTTTGTTTTGATTTTAAGTCTGTGGGCTGATGGATTGCTGAGTTCCAGCTTCTGGTTTGAGGTCTGCTGGAACCACGACCCGCTGTTGAAATCACTGAGACATGGCAGGCTGGGCCCACGGGCAGTCCGGTTGCTCAGGTTCTCCACCAGTAGTTCTTGTGGGCATTGTACAAGTTTGTGCCCAGCATGGTGGGATTCCATTGTTTTAGGTGTTGTCTGAGGTGTGAGAGAAGGGCTTACCAGCAGTGGCACTATCCCACTGGAAATGTTTGGGCGCATGACCGTACTCCCTTCATCCTCTGGTGCAGGGGTACACTCCATGGGCAGCTCAGTGTTGATCACATCAGGGTCCTAAAATGGAGAGACAAGAACCTGTTACACCATCAGGGTGACTGCCACATCTGCATTTTAAAAGAAATAGCTATGAGATTGAAAAAGGTTTTGGCAGAGACTGTCAGCAGGTTTGGGCAATATTCCTACACATCGCACAAGGTGCTATGTTCCATCTGGGTATCATGAGCTGTTGGGACTTGCAAAATGCTCTTATTTACATGCGTCCTTCGAGCAGAGGCTGTGCTTTATTGAAATGAGTGCCTAAGCTGGCAGTCGTCAATACAGAGTTTCTCCTTTGGGAATTTGGATCCAGATCTGTAGCTATAAAATGGTATTAGATGGTGAACTCACCATGCCATTTCATTTCCCCTCTCCAGTCTATAACTGTTAAGCTGTGGCTTTTTAGAAGCATTAGGCAAGGTCAAAATATGGACCTTGAAAGAGATTCTAAGTAACTTTCCATCATAAAATGAAGGACATTTTGCTACTGAACAAGCTGAAAGCTAAAAGCATCCACTTGCACAGGAACAGTATATTCCCATTTTGGCTGGGCTGAAGAAGGGAGAGTGAGGATGGATACTGGAAAAGAGCAGTTGAGCCAACAGCACCACTATAATTGGGAAAGCAATTACATCAGTCTCTCAGGATTCTTCACTTGTTTTAGGGACTAAAGCTAATGTCTTTGGATAGTTGGCATTCCATGGATTATCATCCTCCTGGATACCAAAGAGCAATACCTGTGTACAATACTTGATTCTTTCCAGGATGGTAGAGAAGTTTGGCCGATACTCTGGACTGTGCTGCCAGCACTGTGTCATGATCCGGTACCTTGAAGTAAGTAAAAAAAGGAAAAAGGTATTGATCAAGAAAGGTAATTATGAAAAAAGGGTTTCAGTATGAAGTGATCATGGGTTCAAGGAACACCACTTGATACATGGCCCGGAGGAGGAGAACGAAAGTGGGCATGTAATTTCTGCATCCCTGAATCCTGTCTCATTAGGAAACCACTGCTTAAAAGCAAATATTATAATGCTTTAAGCTGTATACAAGAGGCAATAGCTCAACAGACATTTAGTAATACCCACCTAACACTGAAGGCAACCACGATTCCGTGACTAGAGGTGTCTTTGTCTATATGTTTGATACCTGCTATACTTGGCTTGTGAGAATAAGAAAATACTTACACTGGTCCTGGACAGTTTTTTGGTGGATCCATTCTTCCTCCACTAGTGACAAATTCCAGCACTTCCTGATTGCTTTTGCAGGGGTAGGGCATGTAGCCTAGAGAGAAAATCTCCCAAAGCAGCACACCAAAGGACCTGTGTCAGAAACCAACCAACAGCACCAGTTAGGCTTCATTTGTGCTTCACAAACTTAGTATGAAGTTGTGTAGGTAACACCACAGCAACAACCTTTCAAGGCTCCAGTCCATCCACAGTAATGTGCAATTAGTGTGATTATGAGGCAACATTTACTTAAAAAAACCCCAATCAATCAAAGCCTTTGCTCAAGCTCCAAAACAGATTTTGCAGAGTTTTCAAAATATTTAATAACTCTGCTGGTGTTTTTTCTGCTGTATTCATTATTCCTAGAGCAGGAAATGCCAGAGCACCCAGAGGATCCAGATGTCTGAAACTCTGCTATGGGAAACCTAGGGCTGAGTTGGTAAGGAAACCTGGTCTGACTGTGAGTGTGATGTGTGTACCTGTGAAGGGGCCTCAACCTAGCTTAGGTGGTTCAAGTGTGACTGCCAGAGTGGCTCCTGGATAGTCAGACAGGAAAATTTCCTTAACATTTGATTCAGTGTTTGCGAACAAGATGCTCAAGAATAAAATCAAGTAAGAGGCATCCAGTGAAACTGAAAGGATGCAGCATTTATTTTTTTGTTCTGATTCGGTTGTTCTTTTTTACATCCACAGTTCAGATAGGCAGTACTACTAGAAATGATGTATGACACAGAGGGAAGTCAAAAGAACTTCAGCAGCATAAGAATTTTAAGAGTCACTATTTGCTGCAAAGGTCAAAGTAATTTCCAGTACATGCATGTTCCTTATAATAGCCTATTACTTTCTGTCAAAATACTTAGTGCTGGCTTCTCACAGGCGCTGATAAGCAATCCTTTGTCTTCTGTCATCACTAACTTCAGGAAACTGTGTCAGTGTGGCATTTAAGGGAATGTCTCAGTAGAGAGAAAGAGGCGTTCTTAAGCAATTGGAAAGCTTCCATTACTCAGCACCTGTGCATGAATGTACTACTGTTGTGAGGGTGCTTATTTTAAAGAAGGCTCAAGTTACATGAGAAATCAATATCTAAATATTTTTTCCTCAGCAACCAACAAAGATTTCTGATTAAATCTGCTGTCATTTTATATACAGCAGAAAACAATATGCAAGAAAGTAATCCTGGGTGGTACAGAGAGAGTTATTCACAAGGTATTTAAGCAGGTCTTGTCACAGATAGAAACTGAGTGGCAAATACTGAGGGCTGAGGAAAGTGTCTGATGGTATTTTTCTGAATTTTTAATTGAGACTTCTTGGGAATCTAATCTGCTTTCTCTTCTCACTTCTTGATTTGCTTTATATGATACTCTACACTTATGCATAGTAAATTTTTGTTACCTCCATTTATGTTAGACTTTTTAATTTTTTTAATTCTTTAGCCATGCTCCTGCTGAATGCATCAGGAAAACTCTCATATTTCTCTAGGAAATTCTGACAATTTTTAAGGTTCCTTCTAAGCGGACAATCTTTTTCTTGAGCAGTATATTTCTTGATGCTTATTAGTTAGTAGCAGAAAGGACTAAAAGACATTTATTACCAGGTATCAGTCTTGGAGGTGAAAATACCCTCTAGAAAAGCTTCTGGTGGCATCCACTTGACAGGAAGCATGGCTCTTCCTCCCTTGCGGTAGTAACTTGCTCTGGGAAATACAAATGAATGAGAATGTCACACAGCCTGAAAGGGCTTCGATATATAAAAGATCTTATCATCATAGTAACAGCAGCTGGGGATTGCATGTGGCAATGGTGCTCCAAGTGAGAAAGAGGAAAAGTCATCAGTGCAAGTAGTGCATTGAAGTGGCATTTTATATCCTCTTTGCAACTGAGATGAAACTAAGGATGTTTAGGTGCACAGGTGATGACATCAAACTTGCCAGGGCATTGGTACAGCAAGTCTTCTTGACACCATAAACTGAGAATTATTGTTGTGGTGTTTTTTTTTAATTTTAAGATTATTTATTATCAAATAGCTAATAAATTAGTCTATGCTTATTTTAGTGTCCCACATGTGTTTGCAGTTTCCTGCTACAGTTGAAATGGATTGGCTTGTAAGCATAGATATGTTAATTTACAGTCTGTTAACAGCAGTTGGTTAACTGGTCACTAAACTCAAACATATAATGGATGGTTTCACTGCTTTACCGTGAGACAGAGAGGTCAAAATTATACAGATTACTGAGTTACTCACAGGACTGAAATCACCTTTCACTTACCTGTAAATATCCCTGGCCATCCCAAAGTCACCAATTTTGGCAATTCGTCCTGCTCCAGTACAGGTCAAAAGGCAATTCCTTGCAGCTATATCTCTAATAAAAAAAAAAAAAATTCTAATTCTAAACTCTTAGGTAGCTAAAGGAATAAAGAAAGGATATTAGACCTGCAAGTCTTAGTTGAGTCATCTTTACACAAATGAGAACAGCCTTGTTAAAATGAGAAATAATTTCAGCTACATTATCATTTTTATTGACCACAATTTTAAAGTGCATTTGCATTATATTTTTGACCCAGTGTTTTCCAAGCACTCCCCATTTCCATCTTCTTTCCCTAAGGCTGAAAACATCAGAAGTGTCAGAAGAGAGACAGATTCAGCCTCTTTTGCTTCAACCATGTCATGACATTTCTTTCTTGCTCTATTATTTTAAAAAGGGGCATCTCAGCAATGTCTCCATCAGTTACAGATGTGATGCTGTTGGGATAGTCTAAGTAAATTGCTTGAAAAGCTATGTAGAACCAGATGTGGTAATCTGTGGTACTTTGTTGCTTCTGGATATCTTCCATGGAATCAAGAAAAACTCCATATGGGAGCACCTATTTGCTGGGTGCAGGTTGAGCTTGTGAGAAATGGCAGTGATGCCTTCCTGGCCAAGGCTGAAGGATTTGTGTTCAGTTTAAATATGCATTCTGAAAAGAAACTCATTAAAAATCATAGCACTGTGGGGGTAGTGTTGACTGCCAAGAAAAATGAGCTCTTTGAACAACTCATATGTTTCTTCCCACTGCCATCCATGAAAAATTCCTCAGGCTTTGGAAGTCAGACTCAACTTTCTCTTCCATTATCAGCTGTGACTCCCAGATGACAATACCTGCCCTTAGTGACCTCTGTGCAACTCCACTACACTACCCTTTACCCCTAGGATACCTGAAATCTGAAAAGATAACCTTCTTCAGTTCCCAACGCACTCTCAGTAATACTGACACCACTAAAAAATACTAATAAAGAACCTAAATGAAATTCCATTTATACTGACTTCCTGAATTGTTGGCTAAAACAAAATTAATCCACTCCCTGATTGCTTATATTAGAAATTCAACAGTTCAAAAACTACCCAGAGAGTTTTTTTATAAATTATATGCTGCTGTTAGAAGAATATTACTATTACAGCAGGGATTTTTTAAAAATAATGCCATAGCAATTAACTCAGAAATGTCCAATTAGAATACTGATCTTCTCATGTGGTTACTTAGAGACACAAGAGCCAAAACTTGTTGCACATTCTTACTGCTCTTTTTTAATGACAGAAGACTCCAATACTTTTTCACAGGAACTTCTTTATTGTTCCAATATAAAGTA
The DNA here is from genome assembly GCA_013390005.1 of Calyptomena viridis. Classification (NCBI taxonomy): domain Eukaryota; kingdom Metazoa; phylum Chordata; class Aves; order Passeriformes; family Eurylaimidae; genus Calyptomena; species Calyptomena viridis. The sequence goes on from WEIV01016801.1 coordinate 82,053, forward strand.
GTCTGAAAACTGTTCCGTGTGTTCAAATCATAAAGCCATAACATATTACCATACCTAAACCTCATGGCTTTTTGCTCTGATTGCTCCTTGCCACTTGTTCCCCTAAGTTTTTCCAGTCTCTACCCACTCTAGCCTATTTCTGCCTCTTTGCTGTGTGCAACATCATGCATATGTACACGTGCTTCTGCATGTGGATGAATCAGTCATCTACTTGCAGATCTCTAGACTGCATGTCAGTTTAGAGCCTGTGTGACCCTCCTGTGAAGGTCTCTCCTTTGCTTCACACACAAGGGCTGAACTCAGCATGCAATTCATAGAAAGGAGTTCAGTTGCATGCTATGCCAGGGAACATTATGAACTGAAACAGTTCATAACCAGAACATAACAGAAGCAAAGGAGTCCTGTATCCAACTGAGTGTTTTAAAAGGATACCTACAATAACATTTACTTCTTCTATAATATTTTATTCTTATTTGGAGTCTGCCATATCAACAGTGTTTTGCTCTACAAAAGACAAAAAAAAAGGTGTGAACAGACAAAAATGGGCTTCCCAAGACCACACAGTGGTCAGCCACTTTGCTGAGAAGGAAGCCTGTGTTTTTATCTCCTCTTATCACTGTTCTACCCTTCCCTAGACATTGGATCAAATATAATGGGCTGTCCTGTGCTAGTGGGATAGGGAAAGCATTTAAATCAAGATAGGGAAATCAGAAAGGAAAGAAATGATGCCTTAGTGTCATACCAGCCAACACGGAATGACACTACCATCTAGTGGACTACGAGGCTAATCTCAAATGTCTTTACACTGCAGGCATCTGAAAGTGAATACTTAAAACCTCTCTCTTTGAACCGAAGATTCCTTTCTCCCCAGTGCAGAGCCTAAATCCTAACAAAAACCAGTGAGATCCTCCTGAACATAAGCACAAGCCTGTATTGGTAGGGGAAGTATCCATCTCCCCCCCCCGGAGATTAGTCCTATCTAATCCACTGCAAATTAAAACTGTATGAGTCTCATGCACCTTGACACACATCAAAAAGGACTGTTTCTCCTCACCTGTGGATGAAATGATTCTCTTCCAGATATTTACAGCCGCAGGCAATATCCCTAGCTATGTTCAGCAGGTCCTGCATTGTTAGCGTGGATGGCTGATTCTGGAAAAAGACACACAGAAAATGGTAAGGAAAGAATAGTGGAATAGAAGGATATAGTTCAGCCAGGGGATAAACAAAGAAGGGCAAAAGAAGGGAAAGGGAGAAACATACATTTCAGGAAGGGGGAAAGGTTAAATGAGTCAAGATCAAAGAGGAACATACACAGATCAAAGCAAAAAGTTAGAAAATAAGCAAACTCTTATTTAAGATGAAAAATTTTCTGAAAATTTCACCTCTCTTGAACACAGTACATGAGTGAAAGCTGGTGGGAGATTTATGGTCTGGCCTGAATATCCTAGTGAAGGGTAAATCAAAAGACAAGCAGGTTTAAAAGGTGAGATGGAAGAGAAAAAAATCCACCCAATTTTAAAGAGTGAGTCAATAAACTATCAACAGAAATTAGCACATGAACCCAGAGAGAGCAAAGATGCACAAGTGCACAGATCTGCACCAAAGTCAGCATTCATCAACTTATCTCTTAAGAGCAATTGTTCTCAGGAGCAGTATGCAGAAAAGGGACACTTTACCACAGGATTCCAGGGCTGGTACTAGCCCTTCACCATCTGCACTTCACTAACTAAGAACAACAAACAAGTCTTTCTCCAAGAAACCTGCTTATTTTCACCCTATCTTTTATTTCCCCATGGGGAAATTTTCTGTTTCTCTAGGAACTTCTTTATTGCTGTCAGGAATGGTGGGGAGAAATTACTACACTGCTGATCAGAAACAAGAGATATATCAAATAAATTAGGCTCAGTTTTTCAACTACTGTAAATTTGTGCATCTCTGTATGGTGCTGATGCACACCTGCTGAGGACCTAGTGCTACAAATTCCCATTATTACCTATTGGTGTTACAACTTCAGCTCCTCATGTAACATCTCAGTGCACAGAAAACAGACAGGAAAGAAAGCCCCTTAATTTGTAGTCCAGTTGACAGAGAACTCTGTAATGGCCGGACAGGATTTTACTCTTTCCTCCTCAGTTACTAATAGACTGTAGTTCTGGTGCTGCTTTCATTTTGTCTCACTGACAACTGATGGCTTCAAGAAAACAGACAAAAGTGTCCAGAAATCTGTAGAAGCTGGCACACACACACAGCCTAGCTTGGCTTCAGTGCCAATATCCTATTCATAAAAATATAAAACCAATCATACTAAAATCAACCACGAGCCTAGCAGGGAAGTTATCTCACCATCCTGGGTCGATTCTGCCGAAGAAAGCTCTTCATATCTCCTCCAGCCATGAGCTCAAGCAGAATGAAGCGAGGCAGTGTCTGTAGACTGACACCGATGCACTGCACAATATTTTGGTGATTGAACTTACTGAAAGCCAATGTCACAGCAACATGGAAGAGAAAGACAGCATTAGAATCTGGCCAACATCTGTCACACTCTCACTGTGCCTTAATCTTTGACAACCTGTATTAAAGCAAATTCAGATGCAGTGCAAGTTACCAAACAAACTTAAGCCGTATCAAAATGCCTCTCTGGTTATGAGAGCCCCAAGGCCAGGGTTATGCCTGGCTTTGCCCATGAAAAGCCTTCAACAGAAGGTATGAAAAGCTAAAAGCCTTCTTTTTTTGCCTTCTAAAACAGAGCCTTCTGTCTGTGAAGACAGAGTTTAATGGACACACTGACTGAAATATGAGAGTTACATCAGAGGAATAAGAAAGGTAAGCCTGCAAATTTTGTTAGCATTTGTGAAACAAAGTCCTGACTGGTGGGAGTTTAATTCAGCATCTGTTATTTTAAATGTAGTGCTGTCTAGTTTGGTGGACTCAGTTCAGTATTTAGTCTGCCAATGGACTCGGCTAATACCTACTGCAGCAGCTGCTTGTGTGATTGCTTTCTGCCTTTTGCAAAAGAAAGCTGAGGTTGTCAAGAAGCTCAGTAAGACTCAGTCATTAGACAGCAACATCTTCTCTTAGATAGTGATTACCTGGATAATACAGGAACTAAAAATAGAAAGGAAGTTGGGGAAAAGAAAGAGTCATGTGCTACTAAGTGAATCAAACCACTCTGTAATTGATTAAAATTGCTCTTTAAAAAAACATACATCAGTATTACCTCCTGTTGAGCTGCCAAAGTTGTTTCAGACTGTAGGAAGTGGTATTATATCATGAGAGTCATGTTTAATAGCAGAAAACCAGCATCTAGGTATGAGCTGGGCCAGACAATGACAAGAGGAACTTCATGTTGCACAAATTCAAAATGCATGAATTCCAATCACTTAAAATCAGCCCTGACTATGCTACTGTTTTAAAGCCATCCTTGACTATACTGTTGTTTTAAGGTTATGGATTTGTGTTAATGAAGTAAATTCCAAGACTAGAATACTTCAAGTACAAGTGGTAATAGGAATGGCTGGCAGTTATCTTTTCCAGGCAGGTTTTATAGATCTTATAATTCACTGTCAGGTCATGCAGACAAGTCCTTATAAAGGTTCTGTCAAGCTTGCAAAGACATCAAAGCTAGAACACATCTAAAAAAAGTGCCTGCACTGAGAGAAGGACTTTGTTCCACCTGTGCAAGCTACACAGACAGAGCCGTATTCACTTCCTTATCCCTGCAGAGGTTTCAGAATGTGTCACTCAGCTATTTTTGTGCAAAGAAAGGGTAAAAGCTCAGGACCTTCACTGCGAAAGGTGCTTTCTTATGGCAAACTGTTCTGCAGATAGGACAAGCAAAAAGGCTGCACGTACACTTATCTACTAACTGAAAGCCACAATGGGAAAAGCTTTTCACACTTCATCCTTCAGCTGCCAAATCTGCTCTTATAAAAACTCTTAACTTTCATTTGCAAGAGATAACATAGATTAAGTCCTAGGATCCAAGCCTAAAAACTTACCTCCTTGGCACATAATCTATGTTGTACTGTTTTGGTCTTGCAGGGGCTGAACATCTCAGTGATTGTACAGGTAGCTCTAATCTTTATCTTTCCTATTGCTTTCTGTTTCGTCATTGAAAATTTGCTTAGCAAGGGGCTTCAGAACATGAATTATACTTATTAAGAGGCTAATAGGATTCATCGAAGAGAAACATTTAAAATGCAGAACACATTTGTAAAAAATGTTGTGCCTTCTTACTCCTCTGAACAAGACCCACAGAACCATCAACACAATTTTTTGTTAAATTGTAATGTTTTTTGGGTGCGGTAGAGTTACTTTTCTTCATATTAGCTCATATGGTGCTATATTTTGGATTTGTGATCAAAGCAGTGTTGATAACACACCGATATTTCAGCTACTGCCAAGCAGTACTTACACAGTGTTAATGTTTTCACATGCACACACAAACACACCCCTTCTCCTCTGTGAGATGACTGAAGGGGACAAGAAGTTGTGAAGGGGACACAACCACAACAGCTGGCCCCAAGTGACCAAAGGGATGCCCATACAATGTGGCATCATGCTCAGCCACAAAAACTGTGGGAAGAAGGAGGAAGGGGAGGAAGGGTCATTCATAGTTTGGCATTTTTCTTCCTAAGTAGCTGTTACACGTGACAGAGTCCTCCTTTCCTGGGGATGCCTGAACACCTGCCTGCCCATAGGAAGTAGTGAATGACTTGCTTGGCTTGTGCCCACAGGTTACAAGGAAACTCTAGCCTTGGATATATTTGGTTTATTGACCCTCTGCTGCCAAGAAGGCTTCAAAGGAGATCAATCCCAAGGGAACCCAAAACAGAGAATGATCTCACTTCCTGTTACATGGGTTTATAAGGGGGATTGGATTTCTGGGAGGGGACTAGGGAATGTCCAATGGGAAAGGGAGGTGGGAGTGGTTTAGGGGGGATGGGAGTGGTTTTGGGTGGGGTCCTGCTCTTAGGTCAGAGCAGGGAGGGGTTTGGGTCCATATTTGAGGAGAATGGGAGGAGAGGATAGGATTATACTGGGGAGGAAATACAGCTTTAGAACAGTCCAAGCTGGGGTTTACAGAACCATATATTAGAACATATAAACATAAAAATAGATAAACAGAATACACTACTACACCCACAGATTTTGCTTTACCTATTAAACTGTTTTCATCTCAACCATGAGCTTTTTTTCCCTTATGATTCATTTCTCCATCCCACTGCTGTGTGGGGCCAAGTTACCTGCTGGCAATAAAATCACAAGAGATGGGCAACCAAAGAACCTCAGTTACCTTGTTTGAGAGAAACAAATAGCTGAAACCAGTAACTTATATGCTACTAACATGTAATCTGGTGAAAAATAAGATTTGGTTTCTTTTCTGAACACAAGCATGTGGATAAATGATTCTATGATGACAAGCATTACTCTTTTTCCCCCTGCCANACACAACCACAACAGCTGGCCCCAAGTGACCAAAGGGATGCCCATACAATGTGGCATCATGCTCAGCCACAAAAACTGTGGGAAGAAGGAGGAAGGGGAGGAAGGGTCATTCATAGTTTGGCATTTTTCTTCCTAAGTAGCTGTTACACGTGACAGAGTCCTCCTTTCCTGGGGATGCCTGAACACCTGCCTGCCCATAGGAAGTAGTGAATGACTTGCCTGGCTTGTGCCCACAGGTTACAAGGAAACTCTAGCCTTGGATATATTTGGTTTATTGACCCTCTGCTGCCAAGAAGGCTTCTTAAGAGATCAATCCCAAGACAACCCAAAACAGAGAATGATCTCACTTCCTGTTACATGGGTTTATGAGGGGGTTCGGATTTCTGGGAGGGGACTAGGGAATGTCCAATGGGAAAGGGAGGTGGGAGTGGTTTAGGGGGGATGGGAGTGGTTTTGGGTGGGGTCCTGCTCTTAGGTCAGAGCAGGGAGGGGTTTGGGTCCATATTTGAGGAGAATGGGAGGAGAGGATAGGATTATACTGGGGAGGAAATACAGCTTTAGAACAGTCCAAGCTGGGGTTTACAGAACCATATATTAGAACATATAAACATAAAAATAGATAAACAGAATACACTACTACACCCACAGATTTTGCTTTACCTATTAAACTGTTTTCATCTCAACCATGAGCTTTTTTTCCCTTATGATTCATTTCTCCATCCCACTGCTGTGTGGGGCCAAGTTGCCTGCTGGCAATAAAATCACAAGAGATGGGCAACCAAAGAACCTCAGTTACCTTGTTTGAGATAAACAAATAGCTGAAACCAGTAACTTATATGCTACTAACATGTAATCTGGTGAAAAATAAGATTTGGTTTCTTTTCTGAACACAAGCATGTGGATAAATGATTCTATGATGACAAGCATTACTCTTTTTCCCCCTGCCACCATCAGTAGAAAAACCTTAAACTATACCTGATAATCAATGCCTCCATCAGGAAATCCATCTCATCCTGCTCAGAGCAGACTTCTGGCAGGGTCTGTTGAGAGGTAAAGACAGTGAGTGACATCCCACCAAAGAACTGAGAATATTTAAGTGACCAGCGAAGAAAAAGTAAACAGAGAAAGGAAAGAGAAAGGAAAGNTGACTTGCTTGGCTTGTGCCCACAGGTTACAAGGAAACTCTAGCCTTGGATATATTTGGTTTATTGACCCTCTGCTGCCAAGAAGGCTTCAAAGGAGATCAATCCCAAGGGAACCCAAAACAGAGAATGATCTCACTTCCTGTTACATGGGTTTATGAGGGGGTTCGGATTTCTGGGAGGGGACTAGGGAATGGCCAATGGAAAAGGGAGGCGGGAGTGGTTTAGGGGGGATGGGAGTGGGTTTGGGTGGGGTCCTGCCCTTAGGTCAGAGCAGGGAGGGGTTTGGGTCCATATTTGAGGAGAATGGGAGGAGAGGATAGGATTACACTGGGGAGGAAATACAGCTTTAGAACAGTCCAAGCTGGGGTTTACAGAACCATATATTAGAACATATAAACATAAAAATAGATAAACAGAATACACTACTACACCCACAGATTTTGCTTTACCTATTAAACTGTTTTCATCTCAACCATGAGCTTTTTTTCCCTTATGATTCATTTCTCCATCCCACTGCTGTGTGNAGGAAAAACAATTAATCACTCCAGGAATGTATGAGGAGGGGATCATCTTTTCATTGCCCAGTTTATGGGAGTGCATGTGACCATTTGGTAGTTAAAGTCAGAATAGGAAACTAGTGACCTAGCTGAAGAGTTTTTTGTGTGAATTTATCTCTATGCACACTTCTGGACTAAAAATAGCTTCAGGTACACATCAAGAAAGACATTAGGCAGGGAATTACAGACCTAGAAAGCTCTTCTAAATGACAGGTGTTAATTTATTCTCCCTTTTCTTTATGTCCACATTGCAGTACATGCTTGCATGTCATGTGACACACAGAGGTATTTAAATATTTGTGTCACATGCTTTTATAGCTTTCTCTCCTGCCAGCAGATTCGGACAGCATCTTCTGCTGGTACAGGTGAACTGAGTGCACAGGCAGCAGTAGAAGCATGCTACTGTGCCCGCTGTTTGACCATTAGGGGATGGTTTGCCCACAGTGTAGTGCCCACTGCCAAAATGCATGCAGAGGGGTGGGATGCTCAGTGTGGTGTGTCTGGAATGGGAACAGCTCTTGTCATCAGTAGTGTGGGCTAGAGGAGGCAGTGCTGCATTTTGCTATCTGAAATAAGTGATTGACTCACACAGAACAGTGCAGATCATCTATTAAATTGGTGGAAAACCCACAAACAATATGTGGATAACAAGTAGCTGTCATTGCTGAGACTTTCCAAACTGGTGACATCTCCTTTTGTTGACCACTGTGCTTTGGTGCTTCCTCCAGTCTGGAGAGTGAAACTGAGTTGGGCAGTTCCAACTTCTTACTAGTGTCCTGAGTTTTCATCCACATTCGTACAGTGGTGCAGGGAAGTTCATAACAAAATGCCATAATGCACGATCCTTTCACTTTTTTTTTAAAGAGGGTTTAGAAAGACAGGATGAATAACTGTAGAACTTCTTTTTGTTAATGAAGCCTACATTCTTGAGCTGAGCTCATAGAAGTAGATTTGGTTCTCTGAGGCACAAGCTTATAAGATAACAAAAGCAGGCTATATGCATCCCTAACTTCAGGGCTGAGTAACTGACAAATCCTGAGGCAACTACAGTAATTTCACAGAAAATCCGCCTGCTACCACTCATCATTAGTGACATGGAAATTAGCATGATATCACAATATGTATTCACAATGGCATATTTAACACTGCAATGAAAAGAGACTACCAGAAAGTTTCACATATGGTAGAGAAACACTACTTTCAGAATAAAGGAAGGTAACTGAGAAACAACACAAATTTTTAAATATGGCAACATCATGTGAAACACTTAGGAGAAAGCACTCAAATCCACTGAAATGCAAAAGCAATAACATATAAGCATTGCTGTAAATGTGTACTCTTTGCTTTGTACTAATATTTTGCAGGGCTTTCTTTTCTTTCTACAAGATTTAGAAATCCCCTTCTAGTTCTCAATGTCCCAAAAACATCTGTTACTAATTTTGTTCCCTTTAAGCTTCTTTTTTTTCTTGGCTACTCACATCTATAAATCAGTGGCAGAAAAGTCATTGTGGCAGATTCTCTGCTGGGATGAGCTGATGGTTCTGTGTTGATTTCAAAGGAAATACATTTATTTATGTTGATAGATAATTCATTGTTTTATTTTAACTAATGATAATATGCAGTCTCCAGGTGACTAATTCACACACTTCCAATCTGAGGGCACTGACTCTACTGAGCAATGGGAATAGAGCTTACAAAACAGGTTGCCCTTTTTAGATTCTCTTCCTACTTAGACCGCACCTTATAGGCATTAGGCATGCAGCAAACAGATAGATGCTTTACTTTCTAGCTGCTGCTACTGCCATATAGCCTAAAAATCAAAGCTGATAATTCCCAGATGCAGCAATGCAGAAAACCTGCCTCACACATATGCATATGCCATCGTGCATGTGATGAACATGAATCTCCGACTGGAATAGTAATAAGATAATATGGCTCTTATGGGTAATTGTTGCTGTACAAGAAAATTGTGTGTACTGACCTTGATAGCCACTTGAAGAGGGTTGGGATCCCCTGCAATGCCTACCACAGTTCCCTCATAAACCTCACCAAATGCACCATGTCCTAGTGCCCTGCAAGAAAAGAAGAGAGAACACGTTACATGGCCTTGGATCCAATGTTGACCTTGCTCTTCTCTTCACCCAGTCCAAGACTAGGAATAGAATCTACTGTAAGATATGAAATGAACAACAGAGTTTTACTTTCATCTTAAAGCTTCTGAAGATAACTGACTAGTATTTTCTGTCAGTAAAAGAGTGAAGTTGAATCCTGAACAAATAAAGCAGCCTGCTCAATCCTAGCCCTTATTTAGTATTGCCATACTTACCACCAAGTATGACAATACCAAAACAAGAGAAAAAGAGAGAACAGAATAAGGTGGCTGTGGACTAATGTCTTCAGGAGAGGGTCTAAGACAGCACATATGAATGATGAATTTTCCCTTCCAAAGTTTATGACTTTGATCAATATCATCTGGATGGTATGGAGCCAAAGAGCAGTCTAGCATGTATTTTCTTGTGACAGGAAATTTCCTACTGCTATAGATTTGTAAGGGAGTAACTGCCAGGAGGCAAGTGCAATCCAGCACATCATATGAAAACACAAAGGAGAAATACTCTATGCCATGTGTGGGAACATGAAATAGGAGATCTTATACTTCTGCTTGAGAACTTTATGGAATCAAAATATCTAGAAGAACATAACAAGAATTGTATCTAATGTATTTTGACTGACTTGGACTAATGCTTTGCAGTTAGTCAGGCAGGTGGCCCTTGTTTTCTTACCGAAGCAGAGAGATGTTCTTCCGTGGGATCTCCTTCAGCTCACTCAGAGTGGCAGCCTTCCCTGCAAAGCAGTAGTTGGGGTTGTAATCTGTCATGATGGCAGATGTACGGATTTTGCTCAATGTATATTCTGGGCTCTGCAGTCGTGCTCTGCCTCCTTTCAGCTGCTGCTTCTTAAGGTGATAAACTGCAGGTGGGGAGACCAATAAAAAAGCACAAATAAGATCAACACCTGGACAGAAAATATAATGCCGGCCATGCAGAACAGAAAGAACCAACCCCATAATTATAAATACTCAAGAAGCACTTTTAGCTTGCCGGTATCTTGCTCTTCTTCGTGCTCAGTAGTGATTTAACAATGCGTATGCAAACAGTCATTCCTGCAAGCAACTTGGCTTTCCCATACTTCCTTGTACTTTGGCAAGGAAAGAGTGCTCCACAAGATGTCTTGCTGACATCAAGTCCCAAAAATCAAACCATCTCTCTGAATGAATTATATGTTTAATTACAGATTGTGACTTCATCCTGTACAGCAGTGGCTGCTAAAAAAACAGCTACTAAGAAGGCCTTCCAAGCTCTTTCTTTTCCTGTGGCAAATACCAGAGAACAGCAGTCCTTACCCTTTGGGACTACGCTTGTGCCTAAATCCAGTTGGTGATGTTTTCTATCACTTCTTTTTCCCTGTCCCTCTGACCCACTTAGGAGATGACAACACTTAGGCTCCAAGTATTAAAAGCGGTGGCATGTGGTTTACCGGTCTCCTTTTGTCTAATTTAACTGGGAAAAGCCAGGTCAAAGAGTGATAAGAAGCAAGTGTTTCTTACTGATAGATAGGCTGCCACAAGTGAGGATCATTCCAAGCACCACGATCACAGACACCACAGCTAGGAGTAGAGGAAGAGACAGATGTCCTTCTGGGATAGGACCCTGGGGCACTGGAAAAATAAAAACAGAGGTGCATTAATCAGAAAGCAACCAGAGCTACTGTAAAGCATCCCTCTGAAGGTTGCTTGTATTTCAGAAAACAATAGAGAGATGGCCTGACCATCCTATAAAAGTAACAGCAAATCTCTCTGCAGCCCTGGAGGTTGAAAAAATACCTAAATACTTGTAAAACCATTGTGAAGATACGAAACTGAATTATAAAACACATATTTCTTATCCATTCTTCAGTTTTCTACAAATGGGTAACATCATTGCTCACAAGTTGAAACTCTCTACAGTCTTGATGTTTTGGAGCTCCAAGAGACTGTTTCAGGAAGTAACAGTGAGTACAAGGCATCAGCTGACAGGCACAATGTCGAAGGAAGTAATTTGTGGCTTAAATAACTCAACAGTAGGAGGTATGTTATCCCAGAAAGGTATTTACACTTAAATATCTGATACACTGAGCCCATTCAGGAAATTTACACCATGTCTCTTTACAGATAATTTACCTTCTACCTAATCCAAACGTAAATGTTGGAGATGGTGACACAGATGCAGCCCAGCATGTAAGGAAAATTCATCAGGAATTTTCAGTCACATATTTGACTGACATTTCTCACAACACCATGTCCACAGGAGACACTATCTCCAGTAACTTCAGGAACTGAACATCCAAAAAGCCAGAAGGAGAGATGATATAAAGAATACAGATTTTTTCCAGTGAGGCTAAAACTTCACAACTTACCAGTGCAGGTGACATTATCATTGGCTAGCACAGCCCCCATCTCACACTGGCAGACTGGCAGGTTGGTGTCGGGGTCCCGCTTACAGTTGTCTGAGTGGCAGTGGCTGCAGTTAAGATAGATCTGAACTTCCACCTCACCATGACTCTCCATGGCTGAACAAGGAATCAAACACAACAGGTCAGCTTAGTTCAGTTTTGCCTCTCTCATTCCAGTAAGGTGAAAAAAAACAAACGACAAAACTCAGCAGATACCTACACCTTTTTTCCTTCTCTGCAGGAAATCAGATAGTCCAACACAGTGTGGACATGTCAGAAGCCTGAGGGGGTCAGTAGGGAAGAAGATATTTGGTTCCTTAAGCAAACAGAGAGGCCTTCAAGTGAATTGACCTGGAAAAGTCAGGGACTGAGGTTGTGTGGTTGAACCTGATGGCTGGTGTCTCTCTTGGTTTAGAGACTGAGGGGAAAAAAGGACCCAGAGCACGATGGAAATATTAAATGAAATTACAGTAGCTATAGATCTGACCTGCAGAGTAAAATAAGCTTTAATGAAATTAATAAAAAGCAAACATAGGAGAAGAGGGAGCAGGAAAGAGGAAATAGAGAGGAAGAAGAGAAAAAGAGGAAAGAAATAAGAGGGATAAGAAGCATCTTGTACCTGCCAAGGGATGCAAGAAGATCTCTCCAATGGGGTTCACGAAAGAGATGCCATCCTGCCCACCAGCTGTGATATCATCATTAGCAGAGGCATGTCCCCCTGAGGAGAGAAGAGTATGGCTAGCTGATCAGTGTTGCATGCTGCAAAAAAGTGTTGCTTTCATTCCTGGCACTTATCATCTGGGGTCATCCTGCAACCTTCTAGTGATATTAGTACATACAATGTCACTGGTGGATAAATAGCCATTTGACCCAGCCAGTGCCAAGGTTAGTGAAGTGATTGTTTAATGTAGGTTTCTCAGCTCAGCAAGGTAAAATGCATTGGTTTTGAACAGAAAAAAAGGAATGGAACATAGGTAACTTGGGAATGGATGAAGGGGTGATTCATCACACCTTCCAAATATTAAATCACACTGGAACACTTCTATGTAGCAGTTCTAGGGACATGGTGGAGAGTAGGGCAGGTTTCATACTGTTCAACTTGATGTATCTGCGAGTCACCTTCTGCAGCAGTGTCCCCTCTGCACAAAGAGTGCTAGCCCCTAACTGCAGGTGCTCTGAAGGGCACAAAATTAGACATCATGACCGATTCCTCCAGCAGACCTACCTCTATACCCTCCACCTCCTCCCCCAGAAGTACAGGCTCCTCCTCCCCCACCAAAACCACCAGAGGTGGCCCACTGGAGCTTGGCTAGTGCTTGGGGACAAGCTTGACCTCCTTCTCCACCTTCCAGAAGGGACTTCCCAGCCTGAGAAAGAAGACTCTCATCTTGCCAGCCACCACCTCCACCTTTAGTCAGAGAGTGAGAAAACAAAACAAGAACAGATGAGGGAAGAACAAGCAGAGGTGCTCTGTAGAAGCATAAAGATTAACCTTTATTAATTTCTTAAGTGTCTACATTCAAGGTAACTCTTTAAGAGAATATACAGACAAGTGGAAATCTAATGCACAACCTGTGGTATGTGCTGCATAAACTAACACCTTAGCACCAATTTCTAGGCATTTCTAGGCATTGAAGAAATAAGGAGCCTACCATTCCCCTTCTGGATAGCTGGTTAGGACTTTTAGCCATGTGAGATGCTGAGTTCGCAGTGAAATAAAAATAAACTGGATTTTTTCATCACACTCTAGTGGCCCCTCTGTGAGGCTATTACAGGAGAAGATAGACAACCACTGGATTTATTTTGTCTCTTAGGTATGGATTCTAGGCACAGCCATCACAAGATTATAAATAAACTTCAATTTCTGGTATAATTCCTGTAATATAATTCTTGTTGTTTAGGTCTCCTAGTTCCAGCCAGGACAGAGTAAATTCTTTGCAATAGCTGGTAGGGGGAATGGCTATGACCCAAAAGTTATTCTATACCACCTCATGTCATTCCTGGGGGCGGAGGGAAGGGAGTCTCTTCTGTGGAGAAGGGGTTCCTTGCTTGAGTGAGCGTGGCAGAAAGGGCAGTGAGGTAATGCCAGTTCTGAGCCAGAGGGAGCAGTTGGGTAAAACTGGTTCCAAGCAACCACATGTGAATCATTTGCCTATCTTGTGCACTTTGTTATTAATATTGCTGCTGGTATTGTTTAATTTCTTATCTCATTGCTGTTTCCAGTAATTTTTTCTTATCTTACCTGTGATTTTCACCTTTTGCGCCTCCAGTTTTCCTCTCCATCCCACTTCAAGGAGCGAGCAGCATGTGGTTTGGAGAGTCTCAATGGAAGCACTAAATTAGGAAGTACCATTCCTAAACTACAACGTAAGGGAGTAACAGGGAAAAAGTCTTATCTTCAAAGGCCATTGTTACAGTGTGGGCTCCATCTCCCAAATATCATTTTCACTGGGTCAGTTTATATGAGAGAGAAGTACTACTATGGAATGGCCTCTTCTGGAGCACCTGTCCTATGCATTGTCTTTTGTCTGTTGACACACCATGTAAGAAGACATCCCTTACAGATCACCAGCATATTTCTAACAACTACTGCCACAGAAAAATTCAAAAAGATCAAAAAAGAAGCCCTTCGCTTCATGCCACAGGATAATACGTATTCAGCCACCTGATTCAGACCTTGTGTGGTTTTAGCATCTCACCTGCTGCCCCAGTCCTTCCACCAACTCCGGGTACTGCAGTGCTGTTCTCAAATTTCTCCAGGGGTACATCATCCAGGGAGCTGTCCTGAGCCTTCAGGTAGGCTTTTCCTCCTCCTCCTGCTGCGATGAGCAAAGGTTCGAAAATCCCATCCTTCTGCTGGAAAACCCCCCGTCAAACATCAGAAAAACTTCACATCTCTTGGATACGTGAACTCACATAAACTCATCAAAGAGCATGAAAGCATCTCAAAGAGTGGCCTGAGACCAGGGCAATGCTACTGATTGGTCCATAGAATCATTATGAAAATGTTTTATATCATGTTCCTGTGTACAGAAGTGACTGTGTAACTGAACACCAAGGTTTTGGGAGTAATGTTTGTAGGACTGCTCCCAGTATTAAAGTGGGATCCTGCTGTAATTCCCAGATCTGAGCTGTTAAGAACTGAGAAACCAGTTCAGCTAGCTTAGCGACAGTGACAAATATGATCAGGGATATGAAAAGAGATAAATAATTAAGACGACAAAAACCAAAGAGAGACAGAAGGTGGAGGGGGGAGAGGGAGAGAGAGAGAGAGAGAGACTCTCTTTTTCCTCTTCTTTGTTTAAAGAACCAGTTATCATATGCCATAATTGACAGTGAGAGGTAGTTGCTGCGCTGGACACCCTGCTAGTTGCAGGCAGAATGTAAAGAGGAAGTACTTACTCTAAAGATGTAAGTTGCTCCACCTCCACCCCCACCTCCTCCAGCCCATTCCCTCAGGTCCTTTTTTTTTTTGTAATCTTCTTCAATGAGAGATGACTCCCCTAAGCAGATCTTCTGGGTTTCAGGATTGCTCTGAAAGGAGACAAGAGATTAGCAAAGTCCAGCTCTTGAGAGTTGGCTGTGTATTTCAGTGTAATAATGCCATAGTATTTGTCATGTATATCAGACATATATAAACCAGTGGAAAGTGAACTCTTCTACAAGGACTGACAGCTGAGGGATTGATCTGTCTGTTTCCTCTGATTTGCAAACTCACATTATACATGCAAGTGAAAATACAGTAATAGTAATAACTCATTATTGATATCACATAATTCATAGTTAGCATATTTAAAACTTCTTACAATGAAAAACATTAAAATGTTTTGAATTATAGATTAATTCTTGGAACATTCTTCCTGCTATTTTTTTTAAGGATTTGCTGGGGTGATAAATGTATAAAGCAGACAGAGATGACCTGCACACAATTAAGAATAATCTACTGACACATCTTGGAAGAATAACTGGAGACCCTATTGGGAAACTGGAGTTTCCTATTCCTGCACAGCACCAATTTTACTTCCTATGACCTCTCATTCATGTGGAATCACAGAATAGGTAAGGTTGCAAGGGACCACTGGAGGTCATCTAGTCCAACCTCCCTGCTCAAGCAGACTTCCCTAGAGCACATAATTCAGGATTGTGTTCAGACAGGTTTTGAAAATCTCCAGGGAAGGAGACTCCACAATCTCTCTGGAAAACATGTTCCAGTGTTCAGTCAACCTCACAGCAAAGAAATTCTTTGTCATGTTCAGGTGGAGCGTCCTGTGTTCTAGTTTCTGCCATTTGCATTTCATCACAAGACTAAGACAGAGATTGATTGAAAATGGACACAGGAAGAGCTCTTTCTCGATTCTGTTGGTGGTGGTGCATGGTCTTTCTAAGTTGCTGGAGTGATTTGTCTGGTTAATTCGAATAAGAGAACAAAAGATGACAAGGTAGATGAAAGCCAAGGAAAAGCAACTGGAGTAAGTCCAAGGAGAGAGAATCAAGGATTGGAGATGCAGAACTTCTTCAGAGAAAGGAAACAAACATTAGCTACCCACTACACAAATTCATCAGGATTTCCAAAGCCAAAGAAAGTTGGACTTTGGAAGTGGGAACTGAAATTTTTTCCTGTAGTGCCTGCAAAAGGAAGATAATTAGTGCTGGTTTCTACTTTGCAATTTGTAGATCAAGTCCTGAAATGCAAGAGATTAATAGACAACTTTTCAGTTGTGCACTGGAGAGGGGATATACAAATGTATGTTTTATCTAGATAGATACAATTCTTATACTATATAAAGTAAAAAAAAGCAGCATCTGGGTAAGGCATCATATACTCTGGGCAGGCTAAACAGTAATTTTGAATGCCTACAAGAATAGTTTATGCATCCAAAACCACATCAGTCTATGTGGAAAAGAGAAAACAGCCTTATTCCTGAGCAGAGGTTAACAGATCACATTTCTGAAAAAGGCAATATCAAAGAACTTAGGCTGAAAAACAGCAGTTTTTGAGCTTAAGTGGTAAAAGGACTTTCAAGTCATTTGGTCTAGCGTTAAGACACATACATAAGCATTCATGTCCATTTCTCATAAGTGGTTTTTTTGTCATTACAAATTCCTAATCTAGGGGCCACTGTAGCTAGTGGAAAGATTCTCACTGGTTTTGATAGGCTTTGGATTCAGACCTTAGTTTCTAAGCTTAGAGAACATGTAACACAGTGCAGTCACAACACTGCTGGATACTTCCACAGACAATAGTAAATTATCTGAAATCCTGGCAGACAGAAAGAAACCCATCCTGTGGAAAAACAAGAGAGGGAGCACACCACTCTCGCCTACTAGCTTCCTGCTTAAAACAAGCACAAGAAAGCTGAAGAAGAACATATTTCTGACACCAGGAGCTTAAAGCAAAGTTCCTGTGGGCTTCGTGTTTGTTTATACATTTTGTGATTGTTTTTCTTTACAGAGTTCTTTATATTTGTTTTGACATTCTTTCTAACTTGCTTTATTGGTTCTTTCCAGTCTCCTGACTCGATTTCTTTACTGGATTCTGGGATTTCTACCTTGTGTCACCAAACTCCAAGCCACCCACTGAATCTGCAAAGTCTCTGCCCACATGCGCGCTTGGTGGCCCTCACCCCAGGGCAAGCATCCTCTCCCTGCTGCCCTACTAAGATGTACAGCAGCTCATCTTTCTCCAGGTGGAAGGTGGCCGAGATGAAAACCCCATGTGACCTCTTATTGTGGTTTTTGGCTCCCTTCCCTCCAGCTGCTCCATAGGCAGAAATCCTGCAAGAAGAAGTAAGTTGTTAAAGAAACAGCCCTCACACTTCTTATCCCCAAAGTAACTCCATCTGCAAGGTCTCCCCAGCATTCACTTCCAAACAGGCATTCCTCCAAAGCAGGCTCCCCTGCTGCAGCAGCCTGTGGCTATACTTTGTCTGAGACTCATGCAGCTGGGTTCCTACCCTACTGGAAACAGAGACCTCAAGAACAAATAGCATGGGCTGGTATAGCCCGATCTAGAACTCTAAGGCTTCAGGACTGAAATAATGGCAGCTTTCCTGCTTGACTGCATACTCATTCTCACTCCTGTTCTAATCTCTTCTAGATCATCACTCCACCCTTCTATGCTTCACAGTAGCTCAGTACACAGATCATTACAGCTACCACTCCTATTTCTTTGTCCCCTCAACCCACTTAGTACAGATGGTCCCACACTTATGGTTGCTGAAACTCCACAAACAAGAAGCAGTTAAATGTGGCTGCCTCTCCAGCACACACTGATACTCACCTGTATCGGTTTGTGGCTGGCACTCTCCAGACTTGCACTCCCCGGAGCCTGCCCTCCTTCTCCACAGTCACTGACACATTGCTGTCCTTATAGGCACTGTCACATTGAGCTTGAGTTGGCCCATGTGGACCACTTGCACCACATGTTGTGAACCACCAGAGAACAACAGTTGTGTCTCCTGTGACTGAAACAGCATGAGTTGGGTCAAATGTGAGCTTCCCTAAATTTCTCAGACACACATTCATAAAATTGTTTAGGTTGGAAAAGACCTCTAAGATCATTGAGTCCAACTCTTAACCCAACGCTTCCAAGTCCACCACTAAACCATGTCCCCAAGTGTCACATCTATATGTCTTTTAAATAATTAAGTAGTGAAGGATACACTGCTGGCTCATGCTCAGCCAGCTGTCAACCAATATCTCCAGGGCCTTTTTCACTGGGCAGTCTTCCAGCCACATGTGCAATAATTCACAGAACTATATAAACAAAGGACAAGTGCAATTGAAACAAACAACTGTTCTTGTTGATATCTTTCCTTAATTATCCTTTGATAACAAAATTCACATTATTATAATTCCCGTAGAACATTAACCATTTCTGTATAAAAAACAGATGATCAAAGGAAAGAGCATGTTGCAGCAGTATATCCTATTTAAAGGACTTTAAAACTCCATATATCTATTTGATCACATTCTTCTTATTATAATCGTACAAAAAATGCTTGAACTGCATTTACAATGTGAGGACTTGAAAGTTAGCATATACTGAAGTTACATTTATCTATTCAATTCTATGCAGCTCCCTCAAAATACAATCCACTAAGATATCACTCTTAATTATAAGATCACATATTACCCCCACTTTGTTCTAGTCATAGGACAACTGCTGCTCCATGTGTAGTCACTGTTTGCTTTCTCTTCCTCTCACCTTATTTCCTGCACACTATTTAATAAGTCATAGACTGAACATAAACCCCCTCCTTGTTTGGTTTTTGTTTTTGTTTTGTTGGGGGCGGGGGGAAGGGGGGGAAGGAGGAGAAAGGGAGAGATGGGACTTCTGCAAAGGAGTTTGTCCAAGTGTCTCGTTTCAGTGCCAGTATGAAGGAGGAGATATTCAACTTTGCAGACGAGAACTAAAGTATATACACAGAAACAAGGGTTGAAAACATCCATTACAACTGGCAACCATCAACATCAACATGGTGAAAGTTTTAGGAGTCTTGTCCCAGGCTTGCACTAGAAGCCTATGGCAGCAGCAACAGCCAGGGGACAGTCTCTTGCTACTTTCGGTAGAGGCCCTTCTCCTCCAAGTAATTTTTTTTATGGTTTTCATTAAGCATTTTTTTTTTGTTTCTGTAACAGTGCAGCAGATAACTATCTTCTCCATTTCACAACCCTTGTCCAAGACACAAACATATCCACCTTGTCCACTGAATGAGGCCAAAGAATAAAACTTTTCAATAACGTATCTAAAAACTGTGTGATGCAGTACATGCACAAAAGCCAGAGTCAAAAGTAGAACTGTCCAAGAGCTGAATGATTAAAACAGAGGCAAAAATCACAAACCTTTAAAAGAAAAATTCCAATCTTGTTTAAAGGAAAAAGCAAGCAAAACTATGCCGAATAGATGTCATCCTGTGAACATGCAGATGGATCATTGCAGTACAAGTGTCAGCTATATTAGCCCTGTCCCTTGAGCTAACGGGAACTGACAGCAGTACAAATTGTCACATTCCAGGTGGGCACAGTCTTCAGGAGCTGGTACAGTCACACATTGGTATTTGTTGGCTGCAAAACAGTCTCAAGAACAACCTCTCCTCCTTAGCACCTCTTTAGATCATTCTCACCCAGACAGCTGTTATCTGTCCTCCAGAGTGGCAACCTCTCCTGCTATCAGTAAACTAGTCTCCAATGTTCCATTTTCCTAGTTTTTCATCTAATTCTTCTCCTCGTGTTTCCTGATCCTCACTTACTTCCCCTCCCTGGATTTTCACCTTTAAACCCCTATTCTGCACTCACTTTGTTCAGCTTCACTGCTCACCAAATCCCAGTAAATCCCTATTCCCAGTTTTCTGTACCAGTCTACACCTTTTGTTTCTGTGATGTCTTTTATGCACTCCAAATTTGAGTTATGCAGCTTCTGCTTTTACTTAAAGAATTTCTACTTTTCTTTAAAGAGGACCTGTTATTTAAGGACTGGTGTTTGCTGGGTTCCAGCAAACTGCTTCCCCATAGCCAAACAGAGACTACCTGACAGAGTCTCCACATCTTTGGGATAGATTACATATAGTTGCCCTATTGCTATGGGGCAGGCAGATCACACACAGGAGATGGGAAGGGAGCCACCTTTTATAGCCAAGAGGCAGGTTTTCAGTACTGAATCATATACCTGGGAGGGAGGGCTCTTCCAGAGGGTTCAGAAGATGCTCATCCAGGATACTAATTTCACGTGGGTACTGATGTTTCCCACCAAAATGATTTGGTTGTCTTCCTGTAATAGTTTGTAGAATAAAAGAGAGAGATGGCAGGTTGGTAGAAAAGAGGGATGGCAAATTTCAAGATTAAATGAATGAATGAAGCACAACCATTTGGTTAAATTAAGTAAATATTGCCTGACACAGAAAAAGTGTTTCAAGCAATCATAATTTTATATTACTCTTTTGAGCCCATATCTTGGGTTAGCTACTTGTGTCTGTGCTGAAGTCAGTGTTCACATGAACACAGACTCCCCATGCAGGATAAGGTGCTTGGCCAGCAAATTGCACTAGCTATGATTTGTACAGGAGACTTTAGGAAAAATGTAGTGTGGGAGAACAAATACCAGATATTGATGCTCTGCTGGTGAAACAAGTAGGTGACAATTCTGGACAGTCAAATGAGTGGAAGTGTAGAGGTGAGTGATAGCAAAAATCATTATCTTTGGTTGTGAGTGGTGTCATGGCAAATAAACCAGCGTAACAGATCACTCCCCTCTCACTGAGCACCTGAGACCTCACTTAGAGAATAAAACACTAAATAAAATTGCATGTCTCACTAACATAGACAGTTAAGAAACAGCAGCATACCCTTTACACAAGCTGTAAATGTTTGGACAATCCTTTTTGAAAATCACAGAGCAAAACTCTACATTTTTGACCAGTGAAATAGGCCTTTAAGAATCAGCCCTTTCTCAGAGAGGAAGAATTTCGAATCAATTGCTGATCCAAACATCTGAATGCATTGAGAACACCATACAACCAGGGCTGCCTTACAACAGGGAAAAGTAATAACTGAACCCTTGCCTTATAATCTGTAGGCATCCTGTTTCAATAGTTAAATTACCCATTTTAATGCAGATTTTTGATTGGAAAATCTCTATAAGAAAAAAGAAGGACTTCCTTCCATTTTATGAGCCCTTGGTTAATTTAACACTGAACATTTTTCATCAGTTGAAAAACGTTGCAAATATTTCAATTTGTTCCAGTTGTGAGAATATAACAGCTGTTTGATGCTCTATTCAAAAGAGACTCAGTTCCAGATGGACAATTATCTCTGCCACAAAGCCACTGCTCTAAATAGCGATAATTAACACCCTTGTTAGCTGTGTCGGAAAGGCCAAATAATTAATTTGAAGCATGGAGACCTTACTGAGCTTTTACCCCTGAGAATATTCCCCTCAGGTCTGATTGAAAGCACATTGATGCATGGAAGTAATAGAAAGCTTTGTACTGACACACTCTGTTCATACTGAGATAGAGAACTTCAATAGATGAAGTTGTCAAGCCAGTGAAAAATGAAATTAACCAAAACCAAATGAAATTAATCAAATACAAGAAGGAAAACAGAATGAAAAATACAATGCAGGACCAGAAAAGATGCTCCCAAGGCCTGCACTGAATTATGAGTCCCAAAGGTCACAACAGTTTCAGATATTTAGCAATGTACAAGAAGCCTGGTTGTATTTGCCAGAGCAGAGGAATGTAAATGGCTCTAAAACAGAGGGTTGAACTCTGTGTCTGCATGGATTTTTTTTCAGAGTATCCTTAGGCACTGCCTCGTTTCCAAACAAACAGTCTTTCGACCATCTCCAAACAGTCCCAATCCCTCATTTTCTGGAAGAAAGTTTCTGTCTTCTCTGTGCTCAGCAGCAGACAAGCTACAAGACAGGTTGAGTATCGCCCTGTCCACATTAGCTGTTAACTCTTAGAAGTCTGATATTTTATGCACTGTCGGACAGGAAGTTGTAAGGTGACATTTTCTTCAAACATGGTGTATTCCTGGGATCCAGGGGATGGTGCTCTAGTCTATTTTAGCTTCCACTTTCTTTTCTAACAGCCATCATGTTGACTGTAAATGAATGGAAGGGAACAAGAATGAATTCATATTAAGGTGTATCTATATCAGAAAAATATGAAGAGCAGAGAGCTCCTTTCTCCAGGTTTTACCTAATGTCGTTGATTTCCTCATTGAAAAGGGACAGAGAGAACTGTAAAGGAGAAAGACAAGGCATCTTCTGCAGGCAAAGAGCTAAAGCAATTCACTCCTACTTCTCTGTCTCTAGGACTGTAATGAAAATAGATGTCTGGAGGCTGAGATTAATCTGAGTAAGATGCCTCACGAGATCCTCAAGGTTTGAATGGTCTCCTCAGAGATCCCACCTTACTAATCCAGGTTGCAATATTCCTGGAAGGCTCTCTGGCTTGTCCTGGAGTGGGATAGAGGATGAGAAAGCTGTACCAGTTTCTCCCTTCCCCATCCCTTTGGCTGATCTCTTCCATTTCTAGCCAACATCATCTTAAAATCAGTGAAAGGAGGCAGTAATGAGTTTTGAACCACTCCCCACCATTCACTTCAGGCAAAGAGACTGGCAGGTCAACAAAATCAGATTTTGCTGGGTCAGGGACTCTAAAGTCAAGAACTAAAGCTATGCTGTATAAAAGCTCTCTTTGGACAGTGTCGTCATTTATAAACCAGTCTGATATTAATTGGAACAATATAATGCTCAGAGGAGCAAAAGGTAACACAAAGGCAGTGAGGAGCGCAACTATCAGTACTCTTTTTTTGCTATGCCAGTCTACATTTCCATTTTCAGACACTAAAAATTCAGACAGATTCCTATGAAAACACTAGTTAACTAAAACAATGGGATATCTTTATCCTTGTTTGTCTTAAGTTCTCACAATGAACCAGACATGTCATCCAGTCTGTGATACCGTCTTTCACAAGGTGGTTGTATAAACCAAAAGGTGGTTTCATCTCACCTTTTTTACAGGGAAAAACATCTGTCAATGCCCAGGAGCTGCCATCCACAGAATGGTCTGTTTGGGATTTGTCCTTATTGATGTCTCTTGAGTTGCCCTCACTATCCAGTTGTTCTTTTAAATCTTACTGAACCTTTCCTTTCAATTTTGAGGTATATGAAAAACCTCACCTTTCCCATCTTGCATAGACAGTGCATTCAGTCTGCACTACATTTTGTAGAGAATTGAACTGCAAGATTTAAATAGATGGAGAAATAATATTTACATCCTAGCAAGCAGCAAATCCTTCCTTCCTGCCATACATCCTTCCTGCTGCCCTCATGAAAAGAATTCACTGTTTGGATTTTAATTGGCTCTGTCTCTTACATCTGAAACCTGTCCTTGCCAGGGAGAAATAACTTCATTACTGAAAACACAGCAGAGCTGCTGGGTTTCTCTGCAGCCTAACTGAATTAAAGTCATGAGAAGACAAATACAAGGGGTTGCTTTCAGAGGCGAGAAAATGTCAATTTGCAAAGAAGATTCAAGGAACAGTGGCAAGTGCAAGGCTTCCGAGAAACATGTTTCCTTCATGATGTCTTTCTTCTGCATGACTCACACATCTCTGGGTCATGCCTTCAGATGGGGTAAGTGCCAGCTGCTGCTGGACACCAGTGCTATTTATACCAATTGAAAATAACAAGTAACTTGGGTGGTCTAATGGACAAGCTGTGATAACATTGCTGCACAAGCATTTACACCCCACCTATTTGCCAAGGGATGCATACCTACAACCAGACCCAGCAAAATGTCTGTGGGTAAACTGGAGGCTGTATCTGCTCTCAAGAAGGCAGTTGAGTGCACATCAGCTGGCACAAGCACATCTGGAATCACCCCTGCAGTTTCCTCAAGATTTCAAAACAAAGTATGAGCATGTTGGTCCCAAAGGGTTTGGGAGACAGGGCTGTGAAGGAGCTGAAGTTAAAAAAATGACATCACCATTAGGGAACAGCTTTTCATCTTAATTTCAATTGAAAATACACATGCTTACCATTTTATAGCAATGAGGTTTCAGTGTCCACAGAACAAAGGGACAGACAACAGGAGATCGAATCAGAAAAGGATAGGAAACAAAACAGGCTTTTGTTGATAAGCTTTTAACATGTTTGTTTTGACATAAGCCTTCCCATATGTTATGTTAGGCTACAGCTAGCCACTGCAGGGATATATTACCCTAAATGCTGACTGGGTGTGGCAACACATGAAGAGTGGCACAGGATGACCAATCCATATTTTGTCTACAACAGAAGTCACATATCAAGTAACATATATCCAGTTCCTTTACAACAGAGGATATGTCTTTTCCCCAGGAGCAAAAAGAAGACTGGTTCTAGTATTGGGCAAGTGGTTCAAGTACGGATTTCCCTTTGCTAAGGAAATCCAACTCTTGCTAATATGTTTCAGAGGGTAGCACTGGCTCAATTTTTTCTGTGGAATATATAGTTGTCAGATGTGTTACAGTAAGAAAGCAAAGGAAAGCTGTTCTACATCTGGCAGTGGCAGTTAATGTACCTCCTCACAGAGTAAAACAAACTTGTTGCAGTAATCTAAACTTTATTGTCAGAGAGTCACTTCATTCCTTCATTTTCTTCCTTTCCTCCAGTAAAATATGGTGAGTTTCCCCTTTGATTTCAACAAATTCCCTTTAGCTATCAATTGTCAGGGTGCATAGGTCATCAGGGACTGTGGAAGAACAGTGTGATGTAATCCTTCCACTTAGGGGCTAAGGAATAAGTCTAGTGTTTTTTGCCAAGACATACAGACAAGTCTCAGCTATGTGATACAGGATATCCCAGCTTAGGAAAGAGAAAAAAAGAAAAGAGCACTAGGAGACTGACAGACCATAAAATTGCCTCTACTTCCAATGTTCAGTAGATCTGACATAAAGTGGCATTGTGCTGAAAAAGCTAACACAAATGATCCATATGTACTCTGTGGAGAGAACAGAACATCTGTGTCCTGGATCTGTGGGATGCTGATTACACTACCCGAATTTTTTAAGAAATTCTGCAACATTTGTGGCTCACCATTAGTGGAGCAGTCCAGTCCAAATGTAATATTGTCGATGGCAATGTCAGCTTGTGAATTCCAGCCCCAGGTTGCCAAGAGTTGCAGTTGAAACCTTTGCAATAAGACAGAAGTTTTAGGAAAGTCCAGCAAAGGGGCAGGAGGGGAAAAAAACCCAAACCAAACTCTAAAAATACAGCGTTTCCTTGTCATGGAAACATGATCATCGCTATTTGCAAGGTTTCCTCCATACAAGCCCTGCTGAGCAGCCAGAAGGGATTGCTGTAGGTCTTACACACAAATGAACTGCTAGTAAGGACCGACCAACATTCATGTAATTCCATGCTTCATGAGGAACAGGAAGGAGAGCCCCACTTCCCCTGCTGTCTGCACACACGTAGAGATATAAGTTACTCTNTAAAGAAGAAAGAAAACAGGCTGAAGGATCTCCTTCTAATGGATAGGATGGAATTGTTTTTCATTAAATTTCAGAAATAAACAGATGTCTGATGTCCAGTCCATTTAGAGCTTATTAAAAGCATATGGAGAGGATCTCTACTGCTGTCACTGGTGAAACTCAATGGTGATTTATGAGAGACTGAGCACTGACCAGCCCAACACATTAATCGTTCAGCCTAGGAACATACTTGTCTCAGTGGCAATAAAATGTGTGTGTATTCCACCCACCAACTAAATGTTGATAGCCACAGTTAATATAATGTTACATAGATACATCAAAATCTTTAAGAATAAGCTGCTTTGATAAGCTGCTTTTACCCCAACTCAAGAATGACCCCCCTGTGCTTAAATGAAAGCATCCACACCTACAGGATCTGAGCACTCTAGGAGTAAGTGTGGGTGCAGCACATGGAGATGAAGGGCCTCTTGAATGACCACTCTCTTAGCTGTGGGATTAGTGGAGGAATTGTCTTTACCTTTCCTTCCCTTACAGAATCACTCCTCTTCATTAGCAGGTTATCAATTGTTTTGCATTTTCAGATCTTTTACATAAGTCCACTGACATGATACAGTAAATTCCCCAGCCATTAGAAGGAAGGGAGTTATAGTATCTTGAGTCCAAATAGGGCATTTCTAGGGCCCACAAGCATAGATGCAGCACCACAGCCTACCCCTTACTTAAGGCATTATACTCTTGGTCAGGTCTATCTTCTGCATCTGGTCCATGGAGACAGAGCTGAAGAAGGTTCATGGCACCGCACCACTAGGTAGATTCTTGCTCCAGCCGAGTACAAGTGGGAGCTTGGGGAATGATTACCCTCTCCCAGTACATGAGAATTGACATCTCATAAGCTCTGAGCTCCGTATGTCTCCCATTCCTCAGCTTCAAAAAAAGGGGAGAAATTTGCCTTTTGAACTCTGGTGTGTTAGCCAGAGGAGTTTCCATTGTTCCTGTTCATTGAGCGCATTTTGCTGACTCCAGCATGTTACATTCTCCAGTTATCTGACCTCTGGTCTTCAGCCTGTTTGATTTTCTTCTGACAGTAGTCTTCTTTCCTGTCTGCGTGAACCAAGTAAGTGAATTTACCAGCTGATCACCAGAAGCAGTTTTCCAAGTAGATACCCAACTGGGAGGCTGCTCAGCAAACTGTGTAGTTTGTCCTCCTTTCTTCCCTAAGAAATAAATTAACTGGAGGAAGCTTTTGCTGAAAACTACCTATATGTCACCTCTATGACCACCTCATTCCTTCTTCTACGGCTTCTCTACTTCTGGCCCCACCAAGTTCAGGACCTGCTACAGCAACTATTTGTGTTGCAATTCACACCTACTCCTTCTCCCTGTGTGATCTGCCCATTTCCTACCCACTTTACTACTGGCTGTCACCCCTTTAAAGAACCAGAGACAAATATAGCCTTTTTCTACAGCAAGAAAAGGACAGGAGTCTCCTGAAGGTGTGGGATACAGAAAAACAACATGACAGCCCAAAATCTGCACTAAAAATTTTCCTAAGCACAGCATTGCTGGAGTTTGCATCACCGTGCAAAGCTGACAGCACTCATAAATATGTAGAAAAGTCATTCATGGAAGTTTACACCTAACTGTACTAAGATTGTACAGCAATGTTCATTATACACATTCGTTTACAATTGTTTGTAGCTTCAATAACCTTAAACCAATTTAGGGTGAACTTCTCTATTTTAGGTGACTTGTATGACTTTTCTAGCAGTCAAAACATTTTGGCAGTGTTGAGGATGAGAAAATGCAGGAACTCATCATTTTGACCCTGCTCAAAAAAATGCTGGTAACTTTTTAAGCACTCTGTGCTAAGAATTGGAAGTGGGATTTGAAATTTGTGAGGAAGAGAGTCACATGGCAGAGATGAGCTTTTTTCCTATATGAATGAAAATCTGTTAAAATTTTAAGAAAATTTCTTTGAAGTTTTTAAATCCCTGACACTTCCATGCCTCATATCAGAAGTAGGGATTGATACAGAAATCAGAGGCTTTAGGGAACAAGCGTAATGGACCACATATGAGAGGAGGCAGAAGGTCAAATATCTCTGAAGAGCCCCTTGGTCTCTGCTGCAGATAGGTCCACATGAAAGTGCCTTGAAAAAAAAAGAGCTGTTCTGGACAAATTCACCAGTCATACTTTACATATGCATAACTAAACAGATGCCAGTCCACAGGGCTCCAGACTGTGTCAGGCAAGAATATTAAATACAGTGCCAGCAGGCAGACCAATCCTATCCTAAACAAATAATTCATGGCAAAGGTGCATATGGTGAACACATGATAATAGTGAGACCAAAGATAATCATGCAGTTAAACTAGAAAGAGGGTAGAACAACATTCTCTCCCTCTCTCTCTCTCTGAGTTGTACTGCTGCTTGGACCTGAATTGCTATCACTTCCAGACCCAAATATCTTAGCCTTTTACACAAAGATGCCAAGAATATTTGTTTTCAGGAATCTCCTCACACCTTCCACTCTGTGAAGTTTTGAGACATTATTTATTTTCAATATTGGGTAGATATATTTCCATTTATAATATTCAGTATATGTATAGACTTGGAATTTTTTTGTCTTAAGTTTCATGTGAAACAGGCCTTCCTGATGAATATGCAGAAGAACAGAGTGGAGAAATTGAAAAAACGTTCATGTTGTGCAAAATAACCAGCTGCCAACACCAGCCACATAGCTTGAGATGGAGTGACAGTGGNCACTTCCATGCCTCATATCAGAAGTAGGGATTGATACAGAAATCAGAGGCTTTAGGGAACAAGCGTAATGGACCACATATGAGAGGAGGCAGAAGGTCAAATATCTCTGAAGAGCCCCTTGGTCTCTGCTGCAGATAGGTCCACATGAAAGTGCCTTGAAAAAAAAAGAGCT
>WEIV01016801.1:112532-141719 GCA_013390005.1 Calyptomena viridis
CTCTCCTGGTTTTGTGAACCTATCTCCAAACGCATTTTATTTTCTTGGAATTACCCAGCAAACTTGACCTGGATTTATAGATAAACATAAATGCTGAAGCTACATTTCTGGCAACTGCACTGTATTCCTTTATTCCAGCTCTAACTAGGGGGCATCAAAGCTTTCCTTTTTTCCTCTAGCAAGGCTGGACACCAGCTCAAACTTACAGCTTAATTTTCCTAAGTGTTATGACTATAATAATATTTAATATTTTTAATTTCAGCATCTTGGAGCTGCCCAAATCTCTACAAAGACATTTGGGCCTAAGATAAGTTATGTGATTTATCCAGACAAGGTTGCCCTCACCTTCTGAAATACCTGGAGAATGTGAACAGATTATTATTATATTCATCTACTTCTGGAAAATCTAATGCCTTGTAAGTACACACTCCTGTTCTCAGTGACACTGTCAAGTTTGTTAACTCCTACATAAGTATCACAGATTTTATGAAGAGGAGTCTCAGCAGCAGGTACACTGAATGGCTCAACAGTCCAGACAGCCAGCTCCCTTTTCTACAAATCAGTGCTACTCCACACAGTTCAGCTGCTGGGTACCTTTCAGAGGATTAGTTCTTACAGTTAGGCTGAGGAGTTTTCCATAATGAGTCATTGATTTGGGGCTCCTGCTTTCACTTACTGGGGATGCACCTCCCACCTCTTTTTCAGTTTTCAACAAGTAGCAAGCTAGGCAGTAAAGCCAACTCTTCTGCTTTCCAGTGTTTTGCAGAGTATGCAGAGGGACAGAAGAATGGGCTAATTGTGTAAACAGTGCCTACAGCCTGATGATCTACTCCACAAAGGTGCTAAAACAGAGTGATATACCCGGTAGTCTTCAGTGGCAATACTGGCTGGCAAACTGGTACTGTAAGCCTTAGCCATGCCGCTCGTCTGAGTGCTGTCTGCTCGCAGGTAGAGGAAATGCCCTGTGAACAAAAAAGTCGATCAGAGAAGACAAAATGATCTTTTGCTTTTTTGCGTAATCTCTTGAAGTAATTTAACATTATTGATGTTAATGTAGGTAAGCAAGCACATGTAAGTATAAATGTAAGCATGTCTTAAGAGCAAATGTACTAGCGAGCTTATAATAAGCATTCTGATAGATTTCAACAGCCTAGAAGTCAACAACCCAAACCCATTCTTGGAACAGGAATGCCTAAACCTCAGATACTACTCAAAATCTTCCCATACAGGGGCTCGTACTAATCTACACCCCTAATTCTTACGCTATTAGCATCAATGACTCTTGTTGAGACAAACACTGGACTGGAAGAGCTTATGTGTTGTCTTTTTTTCCAGGGACAGTTTATACAAGCTCTCAAGAGACAAACAGGACACTCACATGGACACCCTTTATTTTGACAGGAAACTGTGAAGCAAGACTTGTACGTATTAGCACTTCTGACTTTCAACCTGAATATGTGAGAATCTGGCCTTACTCCTTATTTACCAAGCTGACAGTTCTGGGAATGCTTTGACTCTTTTTTTTACTGTGGTATTTTATGGCACAGAATGAGTATTATCACTTGGGTATGCTTACTTGTGATGCTCTTTCTAACCCACTGGTGGAGTCTGGCAAGAGTCTTCAAAAGGTTTGTT
Organism: Calyptomena viridis; assembly: GCA_013390005.1. Classification (NCBI taxonomy): domain Eukaryota; kingdom Metazoa; phylum Chordata; class Aves; order Passeriformes; family Eurylaimidae; genus Calyptomena; species Calyptomena viridis. The sequence goes on from WEIV01016801.1 coordinate 114,168, forward strand.
TTACAATCTGCCTAGGTCTGTTGGGCAATTTTTGCTTTGTGATGCAGCAGCTATCATATTGCTGCTGAAGTACTCTGCAATTGCGCAGCTCATAAGAAGAAGGAGGGAAGAAGTATACATAGAGAGAAGAAAATTCATAATATAATTTTTTAAGGTGAAGGAGAATCCTAGTCTCTGATAGTTTTGTGTTAACTGTTGCAGAACTTGTTTAGTATAAGTTTTGAATCAAGTTCAAAAGCTAACTTTAGCTATATTTAAAGTTGTTATAGATAATATTGATGCTAAATTTCATTTGGCAATGATGCCAAAATTTTTAAACCAATTCAAAAAGCTATTGTGTAAATACATACATAGAGAGTGTGAGAGAGAACTGTGAGGAACCTACCACCAGTGACTTGCAAGGTAGAGCCTACAAATGAGCCATCCTGAATTGTTTCAGAAAATCCCCGAATAGACCAAGGAGATGCTGCAGTTTCATTCAGTGTCCAGCCACATGGACCCTCTTCAAAAGAGCAGTGTGAGCCCTCTGGGAGACTGTCTACCATCAAGAAGAAGAAAAAGTAGGAAAATAGGAGAAACTTGATTATGGAAGAACGCACACAGCAACAAAAGTGAGAATTCATTGTGGTCGTCCAAGATACCCAAGCTATGCTACACAGCTTTTCAATGTTTATTTCCAGAGTCATCATCAGAAAGCCAACACTTTGATTCTGGAAATATTTGAGACTTTGCTGTGCTGTTCTACTCCAGATACTGTGTAAAACTGCAGCTGCCATAGTCTAAGGAATGGTAAATTGCTGCCATAGGTTTGCAAAGGTCTTGCTGCATATGACATTTCAGGCATCACAGTTTTCTGCATCTGCTTAAAGGAAGGCAAATCAACAGATTATTTTAGATCTCTGCCACTGTACTTGCAACAAAGCTAAATGATGCTTATCAGCACCACATATACTGTCAGGGGATTCCTCTGTCTTGATGTGCAAGAAGAACTCTGAACTGGAATCTTGGAAGGACAGGTTTATGACATTGTTGGTGGCTGACACTGGAAAGATGATTAGCACCTTCCACTGAAGGAAAAGTTTAGATCTTGGGTCCAGAAAAAAATACTCACTTAGCTGCAGACACGTAAATAAGATTTTGCCTTTTGCTGAAGTAGCAGTAACTATGAAAGTCACGTAAGTGAGCTTCTTCCTGCAATATTTAAAATCCCAAACCAATCAAAAAAATATAATCCATTTTATTCTATATAGGATGAATTTTCAAAGAGAATATTGGTACCCAGTTAATGTAAATGGACAAAATTAATTCAGGAGGTAAAATACTGAATTAATCTAGACGTGGAATCAATTCAACTTATTTTTCAATCTAAATTATTTCTTCTAATGGGATGAAGGTTCCCATGAAGAGCCATACCATATACTCACCACACCTCTCTCCTTCCTCTTCTTTGGCAGGGCAATCACTGATGAATTCACAAATCTGTAGGTGGCTGACACAGCCTCCATGAAGGCAGGGGAAGGTGGAGCCTTTGTCATATATAAACAGATCTTGATTTTCTTTATCTAATGGAAAAAAAACCCCAACAGACAGAAGCCCAGAGATGAGTTGACAGAATGTGTATGACCCTTCATATGTATCACCCTTCACCCATAAGACTTCAGAAATTGTCCTTTGAATGACAAATTATAGTAATCTCTGCTTTTTTTTCATGTGGGTTTCTATCCAGAATGGCATTTCTGAGATCACCTGGGCTCTCATGGTGACCTAATTTATTGCTCTTTTCTTTCTCATGTGTTGCTTCTGTTGTGTTTTTGCTATCTTTAGATAACAACTTTTTTTTTTTTTTTTGATGAAGGACCTTGCAATTTCCTACCATGACGTGCTCCTCAGTTCTGCAGAGATGACTGTGCACCTGCCAAGCAGCTGTGTCATGCTGCATGACACTCTACTGCTGGAGGCAAAGATACCTACTAAGCTCCAGTCCTGTTAGACATATTGCCATGTCCTATTGAGATTCAGCTTTAACTAATTTAACTCATTTCTGTGCCAGCTTCCAGCTGTGGCATCCAGCCTGTGAAGATAGCTGTGCAAGACCTTCATTAATGTACCCTAGCTAGTCTAGTAGTTATCCTTTGGAAGCATCTGACTGACTGCACAGGTACCCATCAACTAGGTTGAACATAATTTTTAATCTGATATTTCCCAAAAGCATGACTCTTAATGCACCCTGTCCTGTGGATACATATGTGCAAAGGTTTGTTATGGATTGGCAAGTTTGTGTAGGTCTGTTCTGGACCTGCTGCCCTTTAACAGAGCTCTGCACAGAAGTTCCACTGGGATTATTACTGCTCTGGAAAAAAATGCAAAAGTTAGGGAACCAATTTCAGATGAAAGAGAAAAGAACACCTCGACAGTAATCCGGGTACACAGACTGAAATAGTATTTTTTTCTTGATGCTGTGTTGTACTGGATATATGCATCAGGTTATTCAGAGACTGGGAGCACAGTGTTTCAGGCTGTATGCATCCCCTCAAAACTCCAGGATTGTAAAGAAAAAAATTACATTAAAAATATAGGATAAGTTAAATTAAAAGATTAATGACTGCAATACAATTAAATCTCTAATATAATCAAAACCAGTATCATGATATATTATGAAACAGCTCTGTGAAACCAGAATTTTCCTTACATTCCAAGCTATTTCTACAGTCTCCCAAACGAAGGCAATAACATTATATTAATGCATGAAATCCAGGAAGTGAAGATGATAATGTTTCCAGTCTGAAGGCTGCCTATGCTGACAGACTCGTGCACTTCCAAGAAGCCTAAATTACATCAGCAAGGTTCTGCACAGCTGTTGAGGATCATTTGCACGACATTCACCACAAAACTGTAAGCTTCAGGTAAAACTGAGGTCTGAGATGAGCACTCAATACTTTGGAGAAAATTATTACATTCCAATTATTTTCATTTTAGACAGAAATTCTCAGCCTGGCAGTAGTGAACAGACCTATGGAGTGCAGATCAATGTTTCTTTTCTTTGTAGATTTCAAAGATAAAGCCCAAATATGAAAAAGTCTTTGGTGACACAGGGTATCCTTTTGTTCTTGATTATTTAAGAAAGAAAAATACTAAATGCTAAAATAATCTAGGTAAAGATTTTTTTCATCCTTGTTCCTGAATGCAGCATAAGCCCTAGGTTTGGGTTTTGTTTTGTTTTTCTCTATACAAAGAATAAGCAAAGCAAAGCTGAAAAGCGGATCACTTAATCAATTTCAGAATTCCAAATTTCAACTCTCCCTTTGGAACACATATACATTTAAGTATACACATAATATACATCCAAATGTGACCCCTGACAGGTAAGCATTCTCAGAAATCTCAGAGGAGACTCAGCTCTCATTTAAATCCCAGCTGACTCTCCCTCATCACACTCATCCATTTTCATGAGAATGCCTTTGGTTATTCCAAACCCATTTGAATTGCAGCATACCATGAAAGCAGTTTCTGAGTTGCAAGGAGCCCACTGCCAGTATTCCAACCTCCTGTGCACCACAGTTTGAATACAGCAGCGTGATTTTAAAAGATCTTTCTATTCGTCCAATCTGGGCCACCAGGTATTTCCATTTCATCCTAGAGGACAACAAAATGCTATCAGAACACTGGAATCCATGGAGTCTCCAGCATAAAGATTCTTCACTGTACCAAAGAGAAGTGATAGTATCCACATGGGAAATAGGTCAATGGATGTAAATACCAACATAACATGGTTGTTAATATACAACAAGTGATATTCAGTCTAATATGCTCATGTTAGACCATCCTTGCTGCAGAGCCTATTGCTAATGAAGAAAAGACAACCATTTCCATTGGGGCTTAAATTCTCATCAATTTTGGCCCCCCTTCCCTGCCCCCACACCCCGATATGTACTTTCTGCATACATGGTTGTGTTCTGTTTGCTCTTGAAAGTACAGATCAACCAAGCAGCTGCACAAGTCTCTGGATCTTCTCAAGCCAACACTGACATTGTATGTTCTGGAAGTAAATGTCTGGCCCTGAGTGTTTCTTGGTTGTGTCAAGAGTGAGAAACTTTTTCTGTGTGTTATCCATCTAATTTCTCAACTTAACAAACTACAAAACACCAACAAAGCAAGGGGAAGAAAATAAATGGTATTCAGGAAATGCACATTGCTCTGGCCATTTACATTTCACTACAGAACTAATGCCATAGGCTCTAGACTGCAAAAGTTTCTCATTTGTGCAGCACTTGCGGCAGTTTAGAGAAAGACAGATGGTGCCATGCACTGTAATTTTAAAGATGGTTATCAGACATCCAAAACTAGAGAGATATACAAGATGGGAATTTTCAAAGTACCTCACTCAAAGTCACAGAATTTAGGTGCCATTTAAAAAAAATACAGCCAGATTCTTAAAAATATTTTTATTTTCAAAAACTGTCCTTATACCTCATTTTAACAACACAAAAAATACAGCTAAAACTGTATGTTATTAGTTTTGTAAAGGGATTGTATTAAGGATAGCAACTGTAGTGGTTTGACCCTGGCTGGATGCCAGGTACCCTCTAGAGCTGTTCTCTCTCTCCTCTCTGCAAACAGGCAGAGGAGAGAAAATATAATGAAGGGTTTCATGAGTTGGGATAAGGACCATGAGAGATCCCTCACTGATCACCATCACAGGCAAAAGAGATTCCAAGTGGAGATATTAATTGAATTTAACAGATCAGAGCTTAAGAATTAGAAGCAAAATAAATCTTAAAGACACCTTTCTTCCAACTCCCCTCCTTCCAAATTCTACCTCCTCCCCCCCACAGCAGCTCGGGGAGACCAGGAATGGGGGTTACGGTCAGTTGTTGTTTCTGCCACTGCTCAGAGAGAGAAGCCCTTCCCCACTTCCCATGGGGTCCCTCCCACAGTAGACAGTCCTTCACGAACTTCTCCAAAGTGAGTCCATCCCATGGGCAACAGTCCTTCAGACACTGCTGCCACATGGGTCACTTTTCCACAGGGTCAGTCCTTCAGGCACAGGCTGCTCCAGTGTGGGTCCCCCACAGGCCACAAATTCTACCAGGAAATCCTGCTCCTGCGTGGGGTCCTCTCCCCTCGGGTCAGCAGGTCCCTGCCAGGACCCTGCTCCAACATGAGCCTCCCATGGGGTCACAGCTTCCTTCCAGCATCCACTTGCTCCAGCCTGGGCTCCTCCGTGGGCCGCAGGTGAATCTTTGCATCCCTGTGCTCCTCCCTGGGCTGCAGGGGCACAGCTGTTCCACCATGGTCTGCGCCACGGGCTGCAGGGGAACCTCAGCTCTGGTGCCTGGAGCACCTCCTGCCCCTCCTTCTGCACTGACCTTGGTGTCTGCAGTGTTGTTCACGTGTTCTCACTCTGCTCTTCTCTGATGGCCATCTTCATCTACCCCTTAACTTTTTTTTCTTCCTTCTTAGATGTGTTATCACAGAGGCATTGCTATCACTCCTGATTGGCCTGGCCTTGGCCAGTGGCAGGTCCCGCCTGGAGCAGCCCAGCACTGGCTCTGCCAGATATGGGGGAAGCTTCCAGCAGGTTCTTTAAGAAGCCTCCCCTACAGCCTCCCCCCACTGCTACCAAAACCTGGCCACAGAAAATCCAATACAGTGACAGGGGAATCTTTGCTCTCTTTTCTTTCTCCACTGCTGATGTTGACGGGGCCACACCAGACAAGTGACCTAAGTCAGTGCCAGTGGGGTGATAAGAAGGCCAGACCACAGTATTAAGATAGGTTGCTCAAGTTAATTTGGGAAATGCTTTCAGCTGTATGAAGTAATCATCTAGCCCTTGTTCTGTACTAGAAACAGGCTAGAAGGCAACACCCAGACTACAAACACATCTCTACTGAACTCAATATAAAAATCAGAACACCTCATTTGCAACTTGCAAAAAATACAAAGAAACTTGTATCGCCCTTTCTTGCATTCTTCCCTCTGCAAACCATGTATATTCCTTTTTCTGGATAGAGCTTCTTACTATTTCTTCTATGGCATCCACCTACTTCCACTTTCACCATCGTACACACACATAAATACCCACAGATACCCTAAAGTCATCTAAAATTGATGATAATGTATTCAATTATTATAATACATTAATCATAATATGTTCAATAGTTCAATATAACTTAATTCTGTTTCAGAAATGTATGGCCCTGAATCACAACTGCATCATCTCTACTCCCTAACAAAGGAAAGCAACAGCTTTGCTTTCATTTTATATATATCTCATAAATACTCCTATAAATATACCCCCTCCCACCACATATTGTGGGACAAATCTGAGACCATCCAGCATTGACCCAGAACTGAATTACTTTAGCTACATGATACAGCTTTGTTCATATCTCCATCACATCCTGTTGGCCACAAAAATGTATGTGCCTTAATCAAATTGGTTCAATAAGCCACTAAAGGTAAAGACAGTCTTCAAATCTTTTGAATTTACCTATTAGGCAGACTAGACCTTCCAAGCACTGAGGCGTAGTTCTAGTACCTCTACCAAGTTACAACTTGCCCTCCAGCTGAGATATCACAGTAATACAACCCCTGGCTGCAGGAAACCTGTAGAAAACAGGCTCTGATTCACAATGATATATTCAGTAGTAGCAACTAAAGAGCCTCACAGATGAAAACAACTAGTTCATCTGCTGCACCTTAATCCTACATGCTTTATGAGACAGATGCTTTAGAGCTTGCTGTTTCTAGCCTGGTATATCAAAATAAATCACAACTACTAGTCATCTAAGTCAATAAACCAACTTCTGAAATGCCATGGATTAGGAATACTATTCTACCATCTCTTCTGGGAGAACTGTGGCATCTGGTAGAAGAGCAAGGCCACCATCTTAAGCTACTACTTCTGTGAATTGGCAGCTCTTCTGAGTTAGAGCCCTAAGATCCCATGAGACATCCTAGTTCTGCACTAAAATATCTTTGGTATTGAAATTTGCTGCATTTCTAACACCACGGCAAAAGCTGTCAAGCATCCAGAGACTGCAAAAATGACAAGTAGATTTGCATCACACAGAGTCCTTCCATGTATGGAGTCCCTTCATCATCAAGGTATTCCCCTTCAGAGAAAGCCTCACACCCTAGATCCAACTGCAGCAAGGTTTCTAATGTTCTAAATAATTACACCTCTTTTGCTTGGTCCCAGTATTGAAACAGGGACTAGTCAGAGCCAATGTAATTTACTTAATGGAATCAGGAATGAAGCCCATTGTTGATCCAGCAGAAGATGGATCATTGCAGCAGGCTTCCAGATAAGCCAAGCTTGGCAATAACTTTACTATTGATTTTATGTCAAATCAGATCTCAAGTAATGAGGTAATATTACTCTTCTTCTAAACAGAGATGTTAAAATTGATTTGTATGCGTGGAAGAGCTATCAGGGTCTGACATAATTTTGAGAAATTTGCATGGATAGAAACTTTGGAATTGAAAGTTACCTAATGCTTAAGGCAAGACAATTCAAGATTCACTCTGCAAACTTCTAATTTCAATTTGTAGTTTCAACTTTTGGTTTTCATTAGCCTCTCAGTCTCCTCTGCTGAACAAATATTTTTCTCCCTCTTCTTACCAATCCTTTCTATGCTGTGACTTTCCATATCCAACAAAGGTAACTGAGGATTAATTTTAAGAAAGATTTAATATAAAGAACAACCATTTGTTCATTAAGAGTGAAAAATGCAATAAAGGAGAAAGGAAAGCTGAAATGTTTTTTAAATTAGAGGGACTCACTGCATGTGTTATTGTACAGAGCTCTGTATGGTAGACGCTTCTAGACTCAATCGGTGAACATAAAAATTAGAAGTTTTATATTACTTTTTTTATATACAGGAAGCTGTTGTCTGTAAGTTCTCACAAACATCCAGTTCTAACCATTGGGTTTAAAAGAAAATAAATGACAGAGGAGAATACATGCCTACCCCTATTGCCTTCACTAGCCAGTTAGACAGTTATTCTTTGACCCAGTGTATTTTTGGTGCAAGTTCAATAGAGGCATGAGGGACACTAACTAAATCATACTCACAGATTAGTGTTCAAAAAATCATAGCCCTATATAACAGTTGGACAGCCTCACCTTTTCTAGATGAACTTTTTAATTGAAACGTCTGCGCTTGTTGTTGTCAGTATGTATTAGGCATTTTCTGAGGACACTTACCAGACTGCTCCCTTGTCTGTACAGAAGGAGAAGTCAAATAACTTTTGTGGATAAAAACAACCACACGAGCAGAATAGAAATGTCAAAGATGGCAAATTTCTACAAGTGTCTCAGAAGCTGTTGGAGCATTTTATCACCACCACCCCTCCTGCAATGAGGTAGAAAAGGGAGGGTATTTGTCCTAACGTGGTTCCTATCTGTCTTTCATCTTTTTTCTGTCCCTCCTTTCTATCTTGATTTCAAACAGGACTAAGTCACCTTCTACATCTAAAATCTTAAGAGTAAACTCTCTGAGCTTATCGGTGCTTCATTTCTCTCAGTAAGAAAAAGTAATACCAGTGTCTATGTCAACTTCCAGTAAAATTAACTCCATTTTAATAAATCTAAATGCCATCACTTTTAGAGAGATGGTAATCTTGATTTCATGTAGAATTGTTTTACAGTGCTCAAATAGGCTGCTAAATGACATCTGTGACCCATTCCAGAGATGCTGCCAGGATTGCTAGCAAAGCCTCCTCTGGCCAGCTAGGTGTAGCAAAAGGGTATTTTATGAGAGGAATGGAGCTGAAGCTGCAAAGGCCTGTCAAATACCCAAAGCAGCAAAGGCAGCTTTGAGTAGGTAAAAAAAGACATTAGAATCTATTCCCAGAAAACATAACAAATTCCCCATGAAATTGGCAAGATGTGGAAGGAGTAGCCAGGAAGGAACTGAGAAACAGCTAAAAACAAGAGAGAGAAAGAGAGAGAGAGAGAGAAAGCTGAAAGAAAAAAAAATAAGTTTCTTTAGTCAAAGTCTGCTATCTTTGGCTGACCGGGACTCTTGGCTATGGATCTCCATGGCAGCCTAGGGTGTGCCAAAGAATTCAAAGAAAACAAGAACTGGGATCTAATGCTTAAGTTCTCCATGGGAGTCAGTCAGGTGATGGAAATAAAAAACTGTTGTGTGCCTGACCCAGGTTCTTACAAGTCAGACTGCAGCAAAGGAAAAACAAGCACATGGAAAATGGCAAAATTAGAAGACATATGGACTTTTCTCCTTCTTTTCCTGTTGTGATTCATTCCCTTTGCCTATTTCTCCTCCTTACTGCATTCTGCTACAAACAGGAATTAAAAAGTAAAATACTGGCAAGGTCAAAGGGAACACGGGACAAGATCTGGGGTTGCTGCATTTTCTTCTGTTTACCTTCACCTCTTCCTGCCTCTAGCTTCAGTTTTTCCCATCCCTGAACTCTACAAATGAGGCAAAAGTGGATGCTCCTGAACTTACTAGAAAGGAGGAAATTACTGTAGAGGTAAAGTTGGCCTCATCTCAAAACGTGAATTGTGACCCTTGTAACAATGATAAGACCCACTCAATTCTTAGAGATTTCAGTCAAGTTGTCAAGGCAGTCTTTGGACTGAATGCATTTTTGGCTGCAGTTCTAGCATCAGTGAGAGTTAACCACTCTTCACCATTCTAAATGTGAGGGAAGAAGAGTGAGACCTAAGCTACTGTGTTGTTGGCAAAGGAGACACACTAAACCTGGGTCTGTTACAGACATTTTGTCAGGAAGCTGTGTGTTTTGGTCCTGAGAATTCTACCTCCACTTTCTGCTGTAGTAGCAGCAATGACTTCAAGAAGGGAGAAAACACCGATGAACAGTCGTGGAGGAACTCCACTCTACTTTGCCATTCAAAGACTTAACAGCTGAAAATTGATTGTCTTACCCGGCATTCTCCTCATGGGCAACTCTCAGAGAAATTATTGTATTTCTGTTTGTCTCCACATATCTGATTTCAACTGTGAACCTCTGAAGGAAAGGAACAGCATCCTGTGAACATATGGCCAGTTCCAGCATGCAGGAGTCCATGCTCCCAGGCAGGATGGGGCTATGCAGGCTGAACTCACATCTCTCTGGCAGCCTGCTGGTGTTCAGGAGGAAAATGTCCCCTGTGAGGAGAAAAAAAGCAAACAAAACAACAAAACAAGAGATACACAGTGTGGATGGAACAGCAATAATAAGAGGAAAATGGATAGAGTTTGAAGAAAGGAATCACAAGAGTAAAGGAGAGGACTATGCACAAAACCCTAAAAAATAACAGAGAGAAAGGAGAATAAAGTAAAAATTAGGGGTTTAGGTAAAGAAGTGGTAGAAGCAATGAGAAGAGAAGAAACTAAACAAAGCAGAGTGAAGACATGTCCAACTAAACAAAAGCCAAAGACTTTGCAAGTCAGATAGCAGACATGTGGAGCCAGATCTGGTTTGTGAAGGACTGAGTTTCCTAAGAAAAACTCGTTTGCTGTAAGCAAAAGTAACTTATCCCAAAATGGGGAGATACGAAATGAGTATATAAAGGGGCTGCCTCTTTACGGGGTACATACATGCACAACTCAGGCAGCATACATGCATTACTTAGCTCTTACCAACTCTTGGGCACTGACAACACCTTTAGGAGTTCTGCACCATAACCAGCATATGGCAGCACTTCTAGTGACATGGACTTGAGGCCTCAGCCTGCTGCCACCCACAGCTGCAACCAGGGCTGGGAGAAAGCAGATACCCATTCAAGGGGAACTGTAACTCTGTCTACCTTCAACATCTCCATGGGAGGAACTGTTTTCCAGAAGCAGCCGCTGCCTCTCCTGAGACACCAGGACACCAATGGAAGATAACATCCAGTCTGGTTTTCCAAAACTGTCTGTAGACGTGACCCATGAACAGCTTGAGCCGATGATGCAAGAGGCTTCTGTTATGGGAATCCAAAAGTTTCATTGAGGCTTAGCACAGCATGGGGCAGGGGTAACACACACACATGAATGAACAGAGGTACAGTGTATGGGGGCTGTATCTCCCAAGAAATGGAAGAGTTGAAGGGAAAAAAGAAAGAAAGATTGTCTTGTGCAATAACAACAGAATCTCTCTCAGAGCAGGTAAAAGAATATGTCAGAATGAAAGACTAAGCTGCAAGTTCTTGGCAGGTGTAAGACAAAGTCCTCCCCCGGTATCAAGAGTGAATTTATACCAGTGGAAGGTGTAGACCAGAAGTACACAAAATCCCAAATGAGAATAGCACCTAGTGCAACAAGTGTATTGAAACTGTATGGATTTAGTATTTTGGCAGAAAGAACTAATACTCTAAGGTCAGTTCTCTCCTAGCAAAGAGCTTGACAGGGTCTCCAGCAGAATAGTTGAGCAATGCAAGCTTTACTTTTTTTTTTGTTTGTTTGTTTTATCTTTTTTAAACAGTTTTGTTTTCTTCCAGCAGGATGGATAAGAAACTTAACAAACTCCAGAGTCTGTTTGCAGACTGAAAACACTAGGTCATCCTGGCCAGAATTTTTCATAATCAGCATATTATAAACCAGACAAAAAGTAATTCACTGTTCTCTTATCTGCCTAATATAAACTCCCTGAAGGGATGCTAGCTGCACAAAGCTCTCCCACACAGAGTGGAGCTGCATAGATCTGGTAAGCTGATATTAACTTTCATTATATTTATTTTCAGTAGTAATAATAATATTACAGTAATAACTGGAGCATCCCCAGGCCATATGAAAAATAGTAAGAGACTAAACATTCATATTTAAGATCCTGATGTCCTGAGGGCATTCAGATCTTGCAAAAACGAATGACACAAAGTTATCCCTTTGGTAGCCCTATTCCTATGGAGGAGAACCGACAGGTATGAAGAACAGAATTAAGGTCAGGGACATGTGGTTATGCAGGCAACACAGGTGGGGCAGAAATAAAAAACAAGACCCTCCAGAAGATTGCCTATACTTCATCTAAACTTTCAGAAAAAAAAGAAGAAATGGAAGCATCTCTTGACTGGAAGAGCAAAGGGAGACAAGTTTTCTCCTAATTATTGAAGTTAATTCTAACTTCATTTTTACAAAACACCACTCAATGTGCAGGGGTAAGAGAAACACTGATGTCACAGAGTTGCTCATCACTGTGGTTTGGGAGAGGCTGTGAACTCCCAGCAGAACATACCTCCTTCTCCATTACTTGGGACGCTCTCTAACCTTTTCTGGTCTGTTCAAACTGAAGGTTGCTGCCTCTCTTGACCTCTCTCAACACCTGGGCCAACCATCCGAACATCATCTTAGCCTAACTCATCAAACGCATACAGCTTAGCAAAGGTCTGCTGCAGAGTTCAGACTATAATTTTTAAATGGAAGCCGCCAGCAGATGAACTGGCAAATTGTGCATGCATGTGTGTGTGTGTATGCTATGTTAGATTCCAGCAGGCACAGGAAGGAGGACACCAGCCACTCTTCTGGCTCTGCAGGATCTAGGGAAAAATATCTGTGCACAGCTTCAGGTTATGGTTTGATGATCCATTAAAACAGCTTAAGGGATCTCAAAACCCCAGAAACTCCATGTGGCTGTGTGAGACAAAGCAGAATCCTGATCCAGACCTGCTGTGCTGTTTCAAATTTATTGAAGTTTGACAGGTTAACTCAGTATCCACAGACTTATTGTCAATACAAGTAATATTTTTATCAGATAATTTTTTAGTTGGTCATAAAACCTAGAAGGCAATTTTTCTCCAGGAACATGACAGTGGAAGAGAAAAAAATGAAAGCTCAGGAAAGCAAAAATTCCTCTCCTTTTTTAAATAGACAGTTACTTGAAACTACTATTTATTACAAAAAATTAAAAAACCTCACAGTTCGCTGTGCTTTTAAAATTCCTAGAAAAAGAAAATTCTAGTTGAAAAGAAAACTTCATTCAGTGTCAAAAAAGATAGTTTGTTCTATAGCTGCAGGAAAGCAGGTCCACTAATTAGCTTTTATTTTAAGAATTCCCAACCCCCAAAATGGTGGTTTTCACTGTGTTGAATGGAGAAGGCTTTTCTTTTCTTTCCTTTTCCCCCCTCCCCCTTCCCTTTTCCAGCTGTGTTGGAGGTGCAGTTTTGGGGGGGGTTGTTTGTTTGTTTGTTTTTTATTTGAGGGGGATATCAAGGGGTTTTTTTGTGGTTTCATTTGCTTGCTTTGTTCTCTTTGGTTTTCTTTAATATGGAAGTAAGGGATTCCCTTAAGTTTACACTGGCCTTTCTGAGTCATTGGTTCATTTCAGTCAGAAATAGTGTCACAGCTTTCTGGTAAAGGATGCTTGTGACTGCCAGCATCTATCTTACACCCAGATTCAGAAGGAGAAATAAGGATAATGCAGGGAAGAGAACTTGTGATACCTGGTTTAGAAGGTCGATGCAATGAAACCATCCTATTTTTTATCAGGGAGAGCTTCTGAGGTGGATCTGGTGAAGAAGAGTTATCTTCTTTTGATCCAGAACAGGAGACAACAACTATAACAAAATAAAAGGAACAGGGGATATCTTTGATATTTCTATATGCTCCCATATTGTTAAGCATGAGCACGTATTTAATAAAGCTCTGTTATATTACTCTCACCCTCATTACAGTGTATTGGTGTAGTATTGTCCTGATAATGTCTCAGAATAGCCCCACTACTTCCGAGAAACATAACTACAATGAAATATTTTACTTATTAATGTGTTCTTTACTATTCTTTACACAGTCCCATTTTTACAAGTATATAAAAAAAAAGACACTAAAGTGTCTGAAAAGACACTTTATATTCCAGTACTGCCTGTGGTGCTGTAACAGCACATATACCTGCCAGCCAACAATTACACCTCTAAAGCATTCAGGCTGGACAGGGCTTTGAGCAACCTGATCTAGTGAAAGAGTTGTCCCTGCCTATGACAGGGTGGTTGGACAGATAAATTTTAAAGGCGTCTTCTGACCCAAATCATTCCATTATTCTGTAATTAGATGAAAAGTTCAACTGTAAAACATATGCTATATATACAATACCTGACACAGATTTATCAGCAATCTTTTTGGAAGACATGCATAAAAGCTTTCATCTTCACCACACGAGAACACCCTNCTTTGTCATCCAAAGTAAAACAAATTTATTAGCATTACCATTAATTTTAGTACTTCTGTCAATTAAATATTCAGTACCTTCTGACTTCTCTTTGGAACAACTCATACCAACAATGGCTATTCTATTTATTTAACCTATGTGTGCAAAAATACACAAGTCCCAAACTAACCATGCAGTAGTCTGCGTTTAAGATAATTCTCTGGTCTTTTCTAGAAGTCATAAACAAGTTGGGTAAAACAAACATATTTGTTTTCAAAAGTTGTTCACAGACAGAGAGGTGAAAAATTAATTCTTTCAAATCTCAGCCATATGGGTTATGAGTTCAGCAACATAAAAATGTCAAATCATGTCAGAGGACAGAAATCCTACTAACATGAAGTGTAACTGAGACAGAGACGTATATATATGACATGAAGTGTAACTGAGACAGAGACGTATATATATGCCACAGCTAAGATATTCTCAACAGGACTAATTTGAACGGTGATATTATGTAATATTATGAAAACATACATCAGAATCTATAAAAATAAAAGCCCCTGAAACTTGAACATACATTCAACTTTTTCACTTACTAATGTGTTTAGTTTTTCAGTTGTATCTGGTCTGATTTTAACTGCTATAACAATTTTGATTTAAATACATATGACAATGTGCATCACACTGTGAGTAAAATGCTGTAAAATGTTTCATAGCATGAAAATGCTGTATCCTTCCATCTTCTATTATATTACTAAAACTAGTCATTTGAGGGGTTCCAAGGAAGAGTAACTTTAGAACAGAATAACATCTTGCTGGAGTAGACACATGATGTACTGCTGACAGATTTGGTGGCTCCACAGACCCACTGACAAACACTATATTTTCCCCGCCCCTATTTTCAAATATGTTGCGACACTAATGTTGGAAAAGTTGATTCTGCACTGTATATAAGACATGGAAACTGCCCAGCTAAGTAAGGTATCTTCAATAATAGAATGAAATCCTCAAAAAGAATAGGCCATCCTTATGAAAGGGTTGCCTTATGAAAAATCTATGCTAATAATCAATCATATATTGTAAACAAATCTATTTCACCATATTAAAAGAAATTCTGCTGTGGAAAGAGAAGAACTTGACTAAAACCTGCTCCTCCTAACTTACGTTCTGTGTCTGTTGAGATGTTGCTCAGTTCTATGTCTCCCAATCTCTGTTAAGCACTGCTATAGCTTCAGTATTTACTTCCCTCAGGGCTTTCTCTAAAGTCTGTTCCACCCACTCATCTCCTCACACACTCCAAGCTGCTTGTGTATTTTGGAAACAGCCTGAATATTGTGGGAACCACAAAACATAGTAGAGTCGTGGCAGAGTTCTTCTAGAGACATTCCTCCTGATAAAACTAAAATTTAATCAAAATGTTTGACTTACACACACACCTCACAAACACATTTGTGATGTTCCTGTTCTTTCTCATTAGCAAGCACAAGGTCCAGTGGCAGATTACCATGAATAGAGCCCTAAAATACTTGCAATGTGAATTTACTCTTTCAGTGTGGAAAGAAATTTCCATTGCCATTGGTGGTGGCTGAGACAAACAAGGTACAAAACAACAACAACATTCTATTCAACTTTGGCAAAAAGCCCAAAGGGTTCATTCTATTGCATATAACATCCCTATTCACTCTGGGAAGATGACACTTAAGAAACAGGGAATATGAGAGGAAGGAAAGGCAGTCATTACACTGAGTTCACTGACAGACAAAATGTGCTGGACAGAAGACCCCAGACTCAGTGATAGACAAGGAATTTGTTCATATGCATCCACAGAAACATGCACCCATTCTTTTATTTCCTCATAGTAAAGAATTTTTGTGGAATAGAAGAGGACTCACAGTAGCGGCTTTGTAGCACTCCAGTCCAGCTTACACTCTTATTTTATATCTCAGTTATTTTTCTCTCTCTCATTCAACCCCTATGATTAAACTGAAAACCTAGGGCACATAGTCACTAAAAGAAACAGGAACCTCCAGAGATGCTTCTGATACCCCACATCATGTCCTTTCAAGCATGTTTGTATGTAATTTTTGTATTACATGAATTTCAGCATTAAACAAATAATAAGGACTATCAATTTTCAACTGCATGATTTCTTTGTATTGATCAGTGGAAGTCAAATATTGAAGTGAAAAGAAATAGAAGATGGAGAGGAAGGAGATTCATGATTTTAAGCTAGGTCTGCCATTAAGGAACATAAAATGATCAGGAAGAAACAGTAACATATTGAATTGTCACAGCAAAAATACGGGGTCTTTTAAAAGCACAGCACAAATCTCTCTCTTTTTCTGTAATCAAGAACAGCAAAATCAGAAGCCTCCAGCACTGAGAAGGTAATTCCATTTCTTCCAATATCTTACAGAAAAAAAAAAAAGAAAGAAGTAAGATATCTGCAGGGCTGATTTTTTTCCTTAATCCTGATGTTACTTTGCAGAAGAGAAGAAAATTACAGAAAACACTTACAGAACTTATGATGGGCAACCAATTCCAGCCAAGAAATCCTCCTGGCAAAATAGGAATTTCCTTTGGAGCATTTTTTAGTGGTTTTCCTCATCTAATATCAAAATAGCAACTCAGTATTTCCCACAGATTCTCTGAGAAGATAATGTATAGAATAATATATCTAACTGTCAGGAAGTCAGACTAAGCAAAAAGATGACACTTTGTCTACTACCCATCCATGTATTTTTCAGTGACTCCTAAACCTTCCACTTTCAGCTCAATAAATAATATCTCGCCTTCATCAGTATTTACAGTTTTAAATTATTAACCTTTCACCTTGAAATTGTCACTGTGATCTCCTGCTGCTTGCTATTAGACTCTTTTACTCTTTGCTCATTGGCTGGTTTGTCCCCATGTCCCCTGTTACTTCATCACGTTGGTTGTACCCTGTCCAGAGAGATTGCAGGTAATGGTCAAAAGGGGAGCAACACAACCAAGTGCAGGTTTGTCAAAGCTTATTATATAAGGCAATATTTCAGGAACTTTCTAGAGCCCTCACTGGTTTTACAGGGAAAGGGACAGAAAGGCATACATTGGTGCTATACTCTAATATCATGCTATGCAGAATGGCCATCCTGCTCCCTTCTGAGAATTTCCCATGCAACAATCTCATCGGTCTTTTTTTATATTTTCATTATTTGTAGTATTTCCCTTTGAGATACCTAGTTTTATTGTATTGATGAGTTGAGCTCTGCTTTATTTTTTCCTACCTTAATTTTAAGTTATCAGCAGAATAGTACAGTTTTAATATTTTTAATTTTAATAGTTTTAATAGTTTTAATATTGTCTTTTGAATTACTGCTAAACAGAACACAACAGAACTTACCCTTACAGGAAACTTAGAGGCAAAGTTAATTGACAACAATTTCTACAATGATTCCTATTTATAATTTTATTTTTAACCCACATGGGACATAGTGATTTGTACCAGGCACTCAGTAAAGTACATATGTAGACTTATCAACTTAAGAACATGACTGAAGTTGGAATGTCCTACACACACACTGTGACTTTTGTCAAACTGGTAAACTCTTTTTAAAAAAAGACACTGCAAGAAGAAGTCTCTTCAAATAAGCCCTTCAGATTGACAAGTGATTATAAACCCTTTTCTAGTTTTTTGATCCCATATCAAATATTCTGTTATTTTTGCTCAGACTGTTTACTCAGACAGCAAACTTTGTATTACTAAGCAGTCTTATTTGCAGGAGTAGGGCAGATGTAATGAAGTATAGCCATCCAGCATATTCCATTTACCTTTTTTAAATACTAATGCAGCATTAACTTTCTTCCAGTTCTCCAGAATTTCCTCTGCATCCTGACACTTACTGCAAAATTTCAACATGTCTTTCAAAGTTCCTTAACAAGTTCTTTCAAAATCAAGCCATCTTGATCAGTTATTTTACAAAGTAGGCATTTTAATAACTGTTCTTTCACAACACTTTTAGGTTGTTAAGAAAGCTATTGCATTATTTCTGTGTGACATTGAAAAATCAAATGCTTGGTTTATTTTTTCCTAGAAGACAAATATTTACTGAACATTTTTTCTTTTTGTCTCTATTATTGACAAATATACCACACAAGTTTATGGCAGATTCATATAATTGCTAAGATAGTTTTGCTACTAATGCACTTGGAAAACTTCCTTAGGCTTCCTGCTGATTTCTTCTTAATTTCTTTTACTTTCTTTGACTATTGCTAAGCTGTCAACTTTTCCACTTCTTTTTACTGCAAGCAGTGTAGTATTTTCCTTATTTTTTATAGTAACTTAGCCTAATAATAAGTAATATGAGGATTTGCATTCAATATTGCCATCTACTCAATATTTGCAAATATGCTCTCATGATAATGGATCTTCCTGGGTTCCTAAAAACTGGCCAAAACAGAAGTAGGAAAAAGAAGAAAATAAAAAAATAAAAATAAAATAAAAATTGTTAAGTGAATCAAAAAGTGAAAAAAAACTTTGATTCTTCAAAACCTTTTGTTTCCTTTTCAAACCTCATAACACTTCTTTATTTTTCTGCAATAAAAACACCATCCATTCAAAAGGAAAATTTTCCTTTCTCATTAGTTAATTTTTATTAGATTAACCTTCAAATATTTTTAATCTAGTTTTCAGCCAGGTCCTTTTGTCCTTTGCCAAAGCCAGAAGGACAGCAAGCTGGGGAGAGGAAGGATGCAAGCCTTTCAAGCTGGTTTCATCATTAGAGAAAAGGGATGTAAAATTACACCCTAAGCTACCTGTTTTACAACTAATTCCAAAGAACTATCACCCCAGAGGGAACACAATTTGGATGTCTGGCTTACAGTAGATGTATAACTGTGAGATTAATAAAATTTAGAGGGATCTGTCCAACTCTTAATAGAGGCTTTCAAGCAGCTACAAAGAAGAACCAAGAATTCATGATGGAAATACATTTTGTCTTCCAAGGAAACAGCACTTCAAAACTGTTGCGCTCTTTCACATAAATTTAGAGAAAGAAATGTAATTGTTTAATTCCTTTAGAACAGCACTCATTATGGGGTTTTTCAATTGCAGCTTAAAAGGAGATATGTATGTGTGAATTCACACATACAGATGTGACAGGAATAATTAGTCACAAGGGAGGTGAAGGAAAATATGAAGCTTGTAGATGCAGAGACAATTAGAAAGCTAAAGGGAAGGGCTCCCTCACAAGATTACTCAAAGTCTCACTTTTGCTGATGACTTTAAAATGCTGAGCAATGACCATTTTCTCATGGTATGTCTTTGCATGGAAATGCCAGTTCAGTTCCATTACTTAATATGAAATACTAATATCTTCCAAATAATCACATGGAATCTATTGCGGCATTTTGTTAAGGTTGAAACATGTCATCTTTATTCTGTAATCTGCTCTGAGTGCAGAGTTTGTAACATTAATGCAGCAAAATTAGGTAATACCTAGCTGAAGGAAAATACTTTCATGCTCTCAAAACAGACTGTTTGCCATACTGAATGACTCATTTTGATTAAGTCAAAGCATGAACTTGGAACAATTTGGTTTGTGAAAAATGTTAAGATTTTGAGTCTTCATCATGATTAGAAATGAAAAAAGACTTCTCAGATCAATTTCCCATGAGAGAGAATATCTAGTTTTCATCAAACTCATATGCTAAGATGCTAAAAAAAACTTCTGTAAATTGCCCAAAGCAACCAACAAGATTAGGTGAAAGAGAAATGGGATACATAATTGCTAGACTAATAATAGCTGCCCTGTAGATGTTCAGCTACCAGCTTCAGGATGCCTCTGCATTTTTTTGTCCCCTGTGTCCCCACTCATTATCTTCCATGCAACAGCAGTGCAACATTTTGCAGTAAAATAATTGTGTGCTCGCAAGAAAGTAAAAGAAATATAATTTTCAGATCCAGGTTTTGATTGAATTATTACAATGAATATGGAATTGAACCCGTAGAATTCAATTTAGTAAAATGAAAATTATTTTCAATTACTTGATTTTACACAACGTAAGTGGAGAGGGTAAAGGTGACTTTAAGTTGTCCTTGAGCTCCCTTGATCTTCGAGGTTATTTAATGTCCCTTTCCATCGCTGTTTACTAGTAGGAGCCTTAGGAATGCTTTAAACATATGCTCTGCTCCGGGAATCCCTCAGGGGCTGCTCTGCTCACAGAGGCTATTCAAGCACAAAGGCACATTTCCTGCACTTCTTTTTCCTTGATCTACTTTTGACACAAGGATGACTGCCAAGAGCTCTTCATCTAAGGATTCCTCTTTGAGTATTTAACCCTTGCATAGCAGAGTAAGTCAGCTGTAAGGATGCCCCATACATCACTAAAAGCAGGATTTTAGATACACGTCTTTCTCTGGTCACTCTTCCCAGAAAGGAACAGAGGTTTTCAGGGCACAGTATTGTCTAGTAGAGACGCTATTCAGGACAGGGTTCCCATTCCTGTCCTGCTATTAAACCTCTGAGTCACCGTATAACAGCACAAATGTTGGGACCAACCTCTTGGGGAAGGTGCTTTTAACAAAACAAAGGAAAAGTGCAATGCAAAGGCTTGGTTACTGTTGTCTTGTCAACTACTGGTTCACCTGGAGAAGGAAGAACTATCACAGCCAGTAATAATTTCCTTCTCCATGGTTTTTGGCCATCCAATTCCTACAAGCTTTTCTCCATCATTCAACTTCTGATGAATCTGTTTGGAGATTATTGAGGGATCAGAAACTAATCCATACATGGCAGGTAATTCCATCCTTTTGCAATTTCATATCAGAAACAGTATAATCTCCTGGTTTCATTAAAACCTACTAAAATCCACTGGCTTTTGAAAAGCACATGACTACCAGTTAATTCTGCAACACTGAGAGGGTACTGGTAACAGAAGAAAAATGCCTAAAAATTTGCATGCTCTCAGATGGTTCCCATGTTAATACTCAAAGCTTCATGTACAAACTGCATGCAAAGTGCTTCTCAATAGTTTTGCCTTAAAGTTGTGCACTGCGTCCTCACACATAATGTAATATTCACATGTGCATGTGTTGTGGTTTTAAGTAGCCAGAGTTTTTTATTAGCTGGGGGGGGCTAGGAGAGAGGCTTCTTTAAGAAGCTGCTGGAGTTTTTCTCTGCTCTAAGCCAGCTCAAGTTCGACTGCTAACGCCTCCNATGGAGAAGACCCCACGAGGAAAGCTGGGGTGGGACTCTCTCTCTCTTCTGAACAGCAGCAAAGAAAACCTCTGACTGTAACGCCCCCCACCCCACTCCTGCCTTCCCGAGCTGTTGGGGGAAGGTGAAGGATCTTAAAAGGGAGGGGTGGGGGGAGAAAGGTGTCTGCAACATCTATCAAACTTCCCACTCTTAAACTCTTAAGTTCTGATTTTAGTAGTAGTAGTAAATACTTAATATTCTAAGTTAGAGCCTGTTTTGCTTGTGTGAAGTAGTTAATAAACAGTTGCTTGTAATCCTTATCACAAAAGTCGAAGTTTTTTTTCTTCTCTGAGAAATTTTGGATCTATGTGTGGGCTCTCGGCATTTTAGCCGGAGTCAAACCATAACAGCATGTAATATTCACATGCACAAGTCTACCCAGCAATGAAACAAGAAAAATAATTTATCTGTTTTTAACAACGGGAATACACTCAGATATTAAATTAAGTAGAGGATATATAAACCAACCAGCTCAATACATACAGTTGTTTCCAAAACATGGTGATGACAAATGCAGCCACTTTGGGAAAGCACCAGATGGCATGTTTTAAGCTGAAAAAAAATCATGTTTAATCAAAAAAGGCCAGTTCAACACACATAATACCATCTGTAAATAGTAAGGACCCATTTCGTTTGACCATACTAATCTTTAAGAATATTGTTTGGCAGTTTGCTGCTATTAGGCATGCTGTATTTTCTCTTCTAAATCACAAAATCCTCCTTATGGAATCGATAGTAATCACATAACACTGAACGTACTCTAACTCCTTTTCTTTCAACACCCTTACAAATGATTGATGTCTTTATTAAAAAGATTAGGCTCTCCTTGCCTTTATGTATAATTTTTTAAATGTCTCTCCTCTGAGCTTCTTTTTAATGAGAAATGGAGGGAAGAAGAAAGAGTTACATCACCCCTATTGAAATACAAAAACCCAAAAGAGCCTGCTAGTTAGTTGCTTCTACACATCCCTATTTATCTCGTTAGAGGCTGCCCCAGAGATGACATTCATTTCAACCCAAGGAGGAGCAAGGGACTAGGAAAGGTCTAAATAAATCTACCAAAAAGATAACTCATAGGTATTGCTTATTCATCATTAAATAAATTAATATGTAACAGCCAAAAAAACACTCCCTCCCAAAAGCAACTTCAAAAAGAAAAGAAATAAACAACCCACACACTCACATATGTTCTGAGCCAAGTGGTTAACAAGGAGGGAGGAGATGCAGTGGTACCAGGTATGTACAGGTATGATTTTTTTCCCGGGAGACTGTGGAAAATGCTGATAAATTATCAATTCTATAAGGGCACTTACAGTTACATGGCTACATCTAGTGCTGGGCTGGTACATGAAGAATCTCTGTAAAGAAAACAAAAATTCTTGCAACAGGAAAAGCTCCCAGTTATTGTCCTTCTAGTGCTGAAATGTAGTCTAGTATCAGAAGAACAATGTGTGATTTAAAGTACTGATCTGAGTATAAAAGTGTAAGAATGAGGCTCAAAACTCTTACTCTAACATAGCACAAATATGCCTGATGAACAAAAGCATCCAGAGGAGAAGTGATCAGTAGTTACAGAGCACAGAGTGCAGAATAAGAGAGATGCTAGAGCCACGATATTCCTGGTTGTCTTGGGTCTGATGCTGATATAGATCTGTTCAGAAATTGTACCTATTTTTACCAGGCTACTACTATTAATGGTTTTTCTAAAGTGGAGTTTCACACTAATAACAGAACAAAACATTGTAAACTGCATTTTGATTACTGTAGTTGTGACTATGGTCATTTTGGTAGATTAATTTGAATCAAAATTTCAAATGCACCAAGGTGAGCTGAACAAATATCAAGTATTTTGATGTGATAGTTATTGCAACACATCATTCATCACTTGGCAATTCACATTCACTAAAGAGAGGAGAATGCGATTGTTACTGCCTATGCTTGATGCCTTAACACATAAAAACAAAGAGCTGGGAAGTAGTTAAAACCTTAATGTGCTGGGAAACCAGAACAGCAAGACTTTACCAACAATGTCACCCAGTTACCCAGCTAGCAGAATTGGTCATCAGAATTTCCAAGAGACAGTCAATAACATACTTTAATGGGTAGCAAATATACAATTTGCATTAAAAGCAAGTGTCCAGAATTCTTAAAAGATCTTTTCCTTTCAAAGATCTTTAAAATTCTTTAAAAGATCTTTAATACTCTTTAAAAGATTTTCCAAAAAAGAACCAAAATTGTTCTTTTACCAGAGAACCAAAAAAGCCAAAATAAACTCAAGGACCAAACAGATTTATTTTCCTTGTAGCATCTAGAATGCTAAATACACTGTGATACATGGCGATCCAGACAGTCAGCAACTGCCAACCAAAACACTTGTCAGCCCCAAATAAAACCCCCAACTGAGCTGAAAGGGGTCAGCGCACAAGAAATGTAAAACCAAAGTACAAATAAGTTGTTGGTGCAAATGTAGAATGAGGCAGAGTCACTTTCCTGACTTCCCATCTTGATCATCGGGTTCTGTATTCTACAGAGTGCTAGTGTGGTAGTCTATGAGTGAGAAGTTTTACTTGCATAGTTTGGAAAACAAGAAAAATAGCAACAATCAGTAGGATTAGTTGTTAGTCACCTCTTTCATCTAACAGGCTTGCTACCTAGGGACCAGGACAAAAAATGGTCTTTTATTATCTCCTTTGTGAAATTTCTCTTTTCTCTCAGATAAATTCACTGGCAAGCTTCCTACTCTTTCACATAACAGCATTGTAACAGATATTTGAGCAGAATATCTGACTTAAAAATATTTCACAAAGGTACAGTTGCAATGTTAGCCCTTTTTGTCAACGTGGAGAAGCACACCAGAAAGGCAACATGTCCTAGACAACAAATAAAGAATAAGGGGTGTTAAAGTTCAAGGAAACAAAAAGATGTGGGTAACAAGAAACTTGTTATCCAAACACTTGTGTTTCTATAACCAGGAGAGGAATGTGAAAAACAACCAATGTAACTGTTTTATTTACTTTTATAACTTTTTTCCTACTTGGTCACCCTCATGTGAAAATCACTCTGGGCTCTATAACTTCAAAGGATAATATCTCATACATAAGGAAAGATACCTTTGCCATTTGACTTGTAATTTAATATTATGATAATGTTTTCTTTTAATGAAAGAGCAGAGAGTGTTTATTTGAAAGTTGGCTGTTGGCCACCTCTTTTTAAGCTATATGAGACTGTGTTTTCCTAGAGCTTTGTGAAACATATGTTATGAAATTCAGGAGGGGAAGAAAAACCCTCAAGACCTAATGAGCTGGGTCCCATTTTCAACCCTTCCACTTATTATTAACAGTTTAGGTATGGGCAGAAGCTCTGATCAATAATACATTCCACATAATAACACAGATAAAATAGTCAGGCTCTATCCAGTGTAGGGGAAGGCAAATTCCAGCTCACACATCACAATCTCAGACAAGAGACAATGAAGAAATATCACTGCAAATAAAAATGCATAGAGAGAAGAGGAATAAACACATATGGAAGAAGAGACAGACACAGCTGAACTGCACTCAAATATTAGAAGTTTTTGTTTGTTTTGGGGGGGTTTGAGGGTATTTTGTTGTTGTTGTTGTCTTTTGTTTGGGCCTTTTTTGTTTTGTTGTTAAGAACCTGGATAAATAAGCTATCAACCTCAGGTAATGCTCATTATTTTAAGATTACATCACTGGATTCCCAAAGTGAATAGTATTCAGCTGTCACAAACTGTGCTGTAAATTCCTGTTTTACCAAGCAGACAATTATATATGGTATCTCCTGGAAACTACAGGACATATCAAGAGTGTTAGTGGTACTTACTAAAACTGACTGCTCTACTGTAGCAAAGCTACATTCTCGTTCATGAGCAGTCATTCATTAGGTTCTCATCTGCAGGCAGACAAAGGCTGTAGTTAGAGCTTGGGGTAACCACATAAGGGAGAAGTCAAATGCCTTTTTAGAGGACCAGCAGTTGCGTTCTGCCATGCAATACTGACTTCCTTGGAATTATTTTGCTCAGAAGCCCCACTCATCATTCTTTATTAAACCCACTGCTAAAGGAAAAATATACGACATCATAATTATGGTGGCCTTCCACATAAGAAGGCAATATCTGAGTCTACATTGTTACTTACAGTTCACACATTACTATGGCTTTTATCTAGAGGTATCACTGAGCATGTGAGTATGCATGTGTGTGTGCCTGCACATACTAGTGACTCAGATTCTATTACATTTGCTTTCTGCAAAAGAGAAAGTAATGAAAACAAGTAGTTAAGCAGAGACTAATTTTAGTGAATAATCAATTTTCCCTAACTGATAAACTGACTTTTTTTTGTGCCAGTGCAATGCCTGCTTTTGGAGTTGGGAAAGCCTTTCTAATCATTTTTTAAAACTCCAAAAGACATTTTTATGAACAGAATCTTAGACCTTGAACATGTGCCACTACAACTTAAGTCTCACTAGGAGTTTAGGTAGCAGGTTCAGATCTCCCCAGTCATTCTCATACCACCGTAGAACAACCTCCACACAACCCTGTCAGCTGTTCTACCTGCCATGTGCCACCAACATTCCCGATAGGCAGACTGTTTACTTCTGTAAAGCAAGTAAGTAAAGGCTGGGGAAAAAAAAGAAGACCAATAGTCTGAGTAAAAATGGCAGCAGGTAATAACTGAAGGACTGCATTCCAGAAAGTTTGTACCCTTACAGGTGAGATAAATTTTTATCCTGCAAAATCATATTTTAGAAATTCTAAACACAAAAAGGGGAGAGAATAACTCTTTTCCTATTGTATATTCTACTTACCTCTTGCTCTTTTCTGCTCAAAAAAACCCCTACCGGCGCTTCTCAAAGGGCCAGAGACTGCAACACGTCCTTACATGAAATAGTATATAACCCAAAATAAGTATTTTTGCCACAGGCATGCCCAGATACTGAAAAATTTAAGAAAGCAGGAATTACTTTGATGGTGATACAAACTTTTGAAGTATGACAGACTTGCTCTTGCCTGGGATACTTTGCCCTAGTTCTGAGAAAAGGATACCCCATTATGAGGAATCTTAGGAAATATCATCTGCGTGCAAAGTACAGTAGTCCTAGGTATAAATCACACTTCTCTTCTTGATTGAAATCATGACCAAGACATTCAATGTCCAAGACTATACACTGAAAATGCTCCCTCAGAAGTATAAAAGGAGAAGATACACTCCTCTAGGATCACGTGAGAAAATGGATTTCAACTTTACACCCAGTTATGAAAGCTTGGTTTACGCCATATACAGAAAAAGACACTAAAACTACTAGATTTTCTTGATCTCTTGGAGGAAAAATACAGTTATTTTTATTAAAGGAAAAGATATACCTTTCTTCTTCAATAGATAATTTGATTCTTTCTTCAGAGCACTGTCTGTAATTCCTGCTACTAATGTCCATTACATGTCTGACAGGCCAAGAAATTCCCTCTCCCTCCCAAAAATGGTAGTCCTTGTTCTGCCCATGTTCTCTGAAGCCATAATGCTTTTAATTGATTTTTTTTCTCTCTTCGCTTTCTTAACCATGTTTTTAAAGTTACTCTACAATCTATTCACACTCAACAACCACGTCAGTTACCTTTCCCAAGATATGTGTGTGTGAAAACCCATTGCTTTATGTCTTAGGTTCAAAAACCCTCAAGCAAGAAAGGAAAACATTGAAAGCTTTATTTCTCAATTAGTTGGGGTTTTTGTTTTTTGGGTTTTTTTTTCCAGAGGACAGAGAAAGGTAGCAGGTATTGCAGATGAAAGAAATAAAAAATAGAGTCAACCATATATCCTGTATCTTCTAAAAAAGGTATTTCCTCCCACCTAGTTTGTGAGCTCTGTTATTGTGAATTAGAAGAAGAGACAAAGCAATGACCATGAGAAGAAGGTTCTGGAGCCCATGTTAGTGAGCTTTCTGTACATCTGCTTCATTCATGAGTTGCACACCAATGTNCTCATACTATTACTTTTTGTTGCTCCCACAAGCAGAGCCAAGCTCAGTTACCCACTTAAGTTTGATACTCCTGCAATACTGCAGCAGCCTTTGTGACACAGTTCAAACCAAATCATCATTTAATGAGGCAACTATCTTTTTCAGGTAAAATGATACAATTGGTATATGGAAAAGAAATCAGTCCTTGGCTCTTACACTTGACCTGGGTCAGAAAACCCATAAGACAGCTCTG
>WEIV01016801.1:147031-174560 GCA_013390005.1 Calyptomena viridis
GCCCACGGTGCAATGAGCATCTGTGAACATTACAAAAGCCTTATTCTGTTGGGGTGAACAGAAGACAATGTCAAGGATACTTCTTTTCCCCTTTCTTTGAAGTAACAGTTGAATAATATAGACAGTATCAACTTGATTGAAAAGGATCTCAGAATGCTCACAGCTGTATCTCAAAGCTGAACCACTGCTTTCCGTTCCTGACTCAAACTCACAGAGTCTCTACCTGCACGTCTGAAAATAAACAAAACCACCTTTCTAAAACCTCGTATGCCTGTTCACACACCTCTTAACCACCATCCTATCATTGCACCAAAGAAAATGAAGTAGATAAAGCTTCATCTGAATTACAGGAGAATAAATTTTGCCCTCAACTTTTTCAGTGTGAATGTCATGTAATTTATGTAAATTAAAGTTTACCCAGATGCATTTGGATAGGAATTACTCCAATTCAGTTGCAAGTAAACTGGAATAACAGCTAATAAAAGGAATTCTTTCTTGTTTATTTCAAGATTACTAACTCTCACTATGGGCTAACACTTCTAGGAATTTAATGTAGCTTCCTGAATTGGCTATATATTTCTTAACCTTGATGTTTACTTACAATGGCAAAAGTTACACTGACAAAAGTTAGAAGTTTCTGTCTTTTTCTCAGTAATAAATTGGGTGCTGAAGCTGTGAGATTTCTAATTGCATGCTATATTATGTATTCACACAATCATTGGCATTAAATATTCAGCTATTTTATAGTGCTATGCACAGTACATTTTTATGCTTGGAAGTATGGCCAGTTGCACAAAATATTCTCTTAAACACTTATATTAGATAATTGTGTTTCTTATGGTGCCATTTTTTCTAGAAATGGGTACTGCTGGAAATGACTTTATTTCCAAGTTTTCCATTTAAACTCATTCCCATCAATAAGACACGATTTATTTTGTGAGGGAGAAGCAGACCTCGGGGTAGGGAGGGAAAGGATGGGGCACTTCTCATTACATAATGCTTCTGGAACCAGACATCAGCCTCATCCCTTTCAACCACCAAACTTTTTTGTTACAGAATTTTGATTATGGTAATCTAAAAATGGATATGCTTAGATGTTCACATGCTCTGCATCGCTGTCTCCTCTTTTTAAGGTCTTTCTGCTAATCTGGCTGCTTTCATGAAGGCTATGTATTTTTGCAAAATTTCTATCACAAACTATAGTGGATCCTGTCTAAACATTTTAAGCTTTTTTGGTGGTATGTTGCAGTGCAGAATTCAACATTCATTCTCTTCATATCAGTTAAGAATTAACATTAATTTCTATGTTTCACAGTTTGTAGCTACCAGATACCTGGTGTTCTGATGCACCTTAATGGCTGACACAATTCCAGTATCTATTTGATTACATATGTAATACCTGTAAATATTATCTGTCAAATCTACCAACATTTTTTACTGACCTCTCACTCTTTTCTTAGCAGAAGTATGCACAAAACTTCCTCAACTGATTTTAAGAAGTCATGGTTGATGCCTTTATTCTCATGTGACAGTGATATATCAGATAACCACAAAGATATAGATGAGCAATAAAATAACCACAGTACAGAAATTGAAGAAGTGAATGCATGTTCTCTAATACAGAGAAGAAAGAGAATCTGAGGTCATTCAGCAAGGTTAGAAGTATCAAATTATCAACAGATATCCAGTGAACCAGCAACTGGTGTATTTGTCTCTGTAATTAGCTGCTGGGTATACATCTTTCCAAAACCCTTGACACACAAGGGAAACTGCTATGAGATTATAAACCTGCACAGGAAGGAAAGGCTGTGTTAGATAAGAGAGGAATCAGTGACACACTATGTAACATCACTGGTACCTTAGACCTGGGAGATTTGGATGCACATGGCTTAATAATAGGTAGCACAGAGCACAAGAGAGAACAAAGATATGGATATTTACTAAATAGAAATCATAAGGTTCTCAATAATCATGCTGAAAAGGCAAATTGTTCCATTAATAGTAGATTCTGTATTTATGAGCGAAAAAACCCCATGGTACCTAAAGACCATATAAAGGAATGTAAGAGCACTACCTCTTCAGGCATAAACAGTGGAAAAACCAAGAGTTCTCAACAACTTGAACTCAGAAGACCTTAATAAACTGGCTGGTCGTACCTCTGCCATAACATTCAGTTTAGAAAGTCTCAGTATGAAAAGAAAGTGAGCACTTTCTTGACAAAAGGGAACTCAAATTATATTCTGGATCCCGATTACAATATTGAGGAAAATAATGGGAAAGTTGTATTATGTTTGATTAGTTTACAATAGAAACACAGTTAAATACACAACATTTCATGGAATAAAAATTTGTCTTGAACCCACCTTATTCTCTATAGATTATAATGCCATTGTCCATGTGAACATTTCCTACAGCTCCTGAACTCTTTACAGTTTTCTCATACCCTAAATTTGCAAAAAACCCACCAATTTAAGACCACACCTGCAGCCAGTGATTTTCTAATGACAAGGACATACTCCACCAGCTTTCCAAAACATACTAAAAAAATTACTTCTGAGATCTTTTGGACTTAGTCTGTTTGAATACATATTTTTGTTACTTCATGATTTTTCTTTTTAATGGCATTTGTTAATGTGTTTGTTGGTATTGCATCCTTTACAACCCACAGTATGGTACAGATACTAAAGAACATGCTAGGTCTCTGGGGAATAGACTGGGAAGTGTTAGGGGAGTAAGCTCCTGCCTTCCACGGGGATATTCAGATGCTCTGCATGCAATAGAAAAGAATAATAAACTGATGTCTTTTATAGGGACTTTCTATGTCTGTTCATGGACAGCAGGTTTCAGAAGCATACAAACTTTGCATTTTCTGTTTCTTATTTTTTAAAAGAATTCTTTGCCATCATATTTGAAACAATTTGATCTGACCACTGACATTTATGTACTCTTTTTTACAGTCTGTGTGCCAGTGAAATGCAGCTCGTTCAACCTTACAAACAGCTACCTTACAAATAGTGTCCAATCTATTTTCCTCAGTAACTTGCTTAATCCTACTTTCCCCTTACAACACAAGTACTCCAACTTTTAATTTAGCTTTCCAGTTAACGTATCAGATTAATGCAGTTGTATCACAGCTTGTAGTCTTGTGGTTTTCCTTTGTCAGAAAGCACTATGTTTCTCAACTTATATTTTTCATGAGAGTCTATAAATACAGGAATTTTTTGCTAAACTTTATCCAGCAGTATGCCTATCACCAGTACCTTGGCAGCAGCTATATGGAGCAGCATGGAAGATTCCGTCCTCTACAATTTCTCTGCAATACTGCCAGGAAAATATGGAAGTACTGCCACAAGTCTCCTCTCAGTAGTTGCCAAATTCCTTTCCAGAAGGAGAGATTCCAATTGCTCCATGTCAAAATTTAGTTTTCATAGGCGTACGTTGTTAAAAGGTGGGATGCACAAGAGTACTGTTAAGAGATTAAACTATGTCTTACCATAAATTGTCTAGGAAATATTTGAGTGGGATTTATGACTTCAGCCACCTAGAACTTGGGTGTTAAATATAGGCTAGTTAACAGAGAGAGGAAAGCATTACAGGAAGAGTCTAGAAGACTAGCTTAAGCTACTCACTTACTAAATGGCTCAAGTTAGCCAAAAGGAACTTTATTGTCAATGTCATGCAGTGAATTGGTTTGTTACACGTTCACATGTGTTAAGAACCTCTGACATAACAGTAAAAGAATGATATCTGAGTCAATTCTTCAGTGGCTAAACTAGGTTGTAGAAAAAGACAAGATTTAAACCTGAACTTTCTGGCAGTATCCCTCACATTCTTCATAATCAAGACCCTGGATTAAATTCCCCAGTGCATTACCAACACTGGGGTTTCTTCTGTTAGTGCCCAGACTGTTATCTGTAAAAAGAGGGCAGAAAAACTTCTAATTCTGTTAATTCTTTGATGTATCATGTAAGTTCTTCAGTATCACATCCTATTCTTTTTCTCCATGTCACCAAAAAAGAGTCAGGATATAGAACAGGGAAAGGATGTTTACATTATGCTGTGAAGAACTTTGGCATCAACTAGTAACTTTGAAGAAGTTACCAGAAGAAGAAGGAGAAGAAGGACCAAATCCTGTCCAGCAGTCACATCAAAATAATGGTTTCCAAAGAAATGGATCTCTAGGGAGTAATTCAAAGTAAAAAAAAAATTCTACGTGCAGTCCAGGGAAATGCAGAGTTTTATCAGCAGTGACATAGCTTTCAGCAAAAGAGCTTACATAACAACCACTCAACTATGACTAGGTAGATCACTGGGCTAACTGCAGTGAAAAGTGTTTCTAGTTAATCTGCACTGACCCCTAACCACCTAATGCCCAGGAAAATTCCTGCTTATTGAGTGGAGAGAAGTGGACAGAAATCATGTCAAGGAAGAGACAAACCAGTACCATGAAACTCAGTCATGCCAACTAACAAAGAGTCATAAAAAAGCACAGGGGCATAAGCTGAAAGTCAGAATACAGACCCTCCCTAGATCAGACATCTATTGATTTCTGAAGGAACACTGCAATTAGGTTATGACTAAATCAAAATATGTGAATTAAGAAGAGGGATGAAAAAATAGGATAAAAGAAGAGAGAATGGAACTGTTTGAAGCTTAATCAGAATGACTAATTTTCCAATTTTATGTATGCATAAAAGCATGGATTTAATCAG
Organism: Calyptomena viridis; assembly: GCA_013390005.1. Classification (NCBI taxonomy): domain Eukaryota; kingdom Metazoa; phylum Chordata; class Aves; order Passeriformes; family Eurylaimidae; genus Calyptomena; species Calyptomena viridis. The sequence continues at coordinate 151,744 of WEIV01016801.1, forward strand.
ACATGCAAATGAAACAACATTAAGATGAAAATAATATAATTGTCAGACATGAAGACAGTTCACAATTTTTTTAAATCCCAACCCACCACTTAGAAAAGCAAGAATGGATTTTCTTTTTTTTACTTTCAGGGACAGAAATTATCTCAGCACTGTAGGCTGCTACTCCAGCCTCTCTCCAGTAACAGACATGTTTACATGAATGATTATTAATAAATTGAAAGTATATTTTGCATAGTCTAGCACAACTGACAAAAAATGCATCATAAATAAATTGCAAACCATGACACATTAGTCCTAAATGCCACAGATTTAATGACAAGGGAGAATTAAAGACACTTAAAAAGCAAGATATAACTAAAAATACAAGAAAACAATGACCATAGGACAAAAAGAGACATGTGGATGAGGAGGAGTTAGTAGTTGGTAGTTTTGTATCATCACAGTATGCCCTTTCAGAAGGAGAGAGCAGAAACCAGTACACCTGATTTCTGATATTGAGAGAGCTCCACATGGTCATGGTGTGCTACAGCCCAGAGGGAAAAAAGATAGGCCAAGTAGAGTGTGAAAAAGGGAAATGTCAGGGTATACAAGCTGCCTGAAGCCACGCTGCCATAGCCTTGGCCACAAGTATAGTGTAGGCAGTTGGGCAGGTCTGTGCCCAGCTACAGAAAGCAGTGGCAAGAGGCAGCAACTGCAGGAGCACCGACTTACAACCTCAGACTCATCGGTGCAGACAATCACAGTGCTGGGGCAGGCAGGCACCATTTCCAGTCTGAGGAGGTCAAAAGTCAAGAATGTAAAGAAAAGGTCTCAGCTAAAGGGAAGAGTATTTCAAGGAAGGACATCAGAGGCCACAAAGGTCCTCCTAAAGAGCAAAGGGACAAAAAGAATTGGAAGACTGGTTTAGAGATCCCAGCTGATGCCCTTTGTTAATGAGGCCTGACGGGCCACAGTAGCGTGGCAACAAAGCCCCTTTCTAGGTTATCTATGAGGTTGGTGAAAGTTCTATTGGAAGGAAAAATTGTGAACTAGCAGGGATCTTAGGAAAAAAGGTAAGACTTGAAGTGTTCATCAGGAAATCAATCCATGCAGACAGGGATGCCAGCTCGAATCACAGCACCAACATAAACAGTCTTCTTAATAGTGAGACAATTTAGTAAGGATGGAGCCCTGATGGTATGCTGAACATCAAAAAGAGTGATGTTTTCATTGTTCACTGTTTCAGAGTAGCACGAGAGCCAAGCCTTCTGAAGAAGGAGAGTCTGGGCAGTCTCCTGTAATCTGCACAACTCTCTTATGGAAAGAATTAGAACTAAATCAAATCACACTGTTCAAAGTATTTGCCATCTGAGAGATGACTCTTCAGTATGAATACCTTCACTCACAGCCAGTACAATGAAAGAGATGCAGAGTCTTTTTCGAACTGCAATTCAGATTACTGTTGTTAGGAATTAACTTTGTGTAACAGATTCCCAGTGAGTGGAACAGCCTTGGCATTCAGAACTTCCTGAAAGGACTAGAAGTCAGGCATGACTTAAACAACTTTATGGCTTTTCGGCAAATTTTTTTCTTATTTTCAAAGACACTTTTTTCAATTGTGCCAAGATCTGAACTTTATTTTTTGATCCAAAAAAATCACCTTCGAGTTGAAAAAAACATGACACAGTTTTTGTTCATGGCCTAAAACAACATAGCCAAGATTTATGAATTGTAACACTCCCTTTTTGGTAGAAAACTGACTTTGCCAACAGAAGAGTGATCACCCGCATTTCAGTTTTTTTCATTTGTTTTCCCCTTTAGTAAAGAAATGTAGAATTAAAGGCAGTGGGGATGATAGTCAGGTGCTCCCACTGTTCTCAGAACACCCAAAACAGAAGACCATCAGTTGTGTTGTATGGAATGACTATGACTAGAAGAATCTTTCCTTATCTTGGCATTTCATTTTATTTTATTTTTGGCTTCCAAGAGAGTAAGGTGTGGTTTAGAGTGTGAAGTGTGGTTTGGAGACAAGATCTTTGGGCTACAGAAACACCCTTCCTAACTGGAAAGAAACTAAGGTGGGATATTTCATATGAAGGCTTTTATTGTACTTCTGACAGGAAGTTCTTGAATATGAGCTCTTACTTTTCTTTACAGGAGCCCTTCATAATCAGTGCCAGAATAGAAACGGTGAAGTTAGGAATTTCTTTCCTGCCAAGGAAGAGGGCCTCATATTACTGTCTCTCATTACTGCAAGGATGAACTTTGGGGTTTGACAACTTTATGAATTATTCTAGTAGGCTGGCACAATCAACAATATCATGGCTATTCTGATACTGCTAACACCCATAAACTACTTTGAAAATATCCCCTAGTTCTTATATTCAGACAGCTTCATGGAAGAGAACAAGTAGTAGAAAACCCAAATGACTGCCATCTAGACCACATCAGCACTGATCTAATCCACTCTAAGACAAGGGAGCCTCTTACTCTTTCCTTCAAAGGTGTTTCAACCTATCTTAAGATTCATGCTGGAGATGAATCAAAAACCCCACCACCTTTGAGAAATCAGATCAAGAACATCAAATAGGAGAAATCAGAATGAGTGTCCAAAAATAAACAAAGATTCTTGGAAAATTTTCTGGCTTCCTTTCAGATCATGGATAATCTGATTAGAAACATTAATGAACAAAATAGCGTCTGAACAAAAATGACTGGGGATAGACCCTCTCACCAGTACTGAGCTTTTTAATTTGCAGGTGGTAGGGAAACATAATTGGATGCATTTCTGGATATATCTGGAAAGCGCCCATACGACTGAGAAACAAGTACATAAAAAACACTGGATACAAACAAACAGAACACAAATATTGAATTCTCTGGATATCTCAACTTAAATTCCTGTGTTTGCTCAAGAGAAAAAAAAAGTCTTCTATTAGAGTGAATTCATGAAACACTGTGGTTGCTGGAGGATAGACCTGCTTTACCTCTGCTTACCTTCTGAAGCACTAAATTCTTTGGAATCACAAGAGCAGCACTCAGTCTCTGGAGGTGATAGGAGAGGAAATGATATGAGACCATCAGCTCCTTTCAGCTTTAACCAGGCCTTTATCAGAGAATTACAAAAGACATGACATATGCTAGTAGTGTCTCCCTAAAGATCACTGCCTGACTCCTTGCTGGCCTGTGGCTAGAGTTTCTTTGCTGGTGAGGGGTCACTCCAGGTCTGTCCACACAAGGGAGAAAAATGAGGTTTCTACTCCTCAGTCCTTAAATAAGCAAGCTAAGATGAATAGCAGATAGCCTTAGTTTTTTGCTTCCAGGACACCAGCCAGCACAATGAGGAAAGCAAATAACATGAGGTCAAGAGCTTGCAGTGTTTTCTTCTCTGTTCATCCTCACTAAAAGCCTGAATCATGACAAGTCCTAAAGTAAATGTGGCTGTGCTCCCAGTGCAGTATATCAACATGGAATCCCTTACAGAAGACAGTTTGCAAGGTGACAAAACACCTCAGAGTGATATATAGTTTATAACAGTTAACACAGACACTGCCTGAAATGTTCTTTAATTCCACACAGTTCCTTTGCTTTCAGTGCACACTCTTCTCATATCCAGAAAGGCACTACTAGACCAAAAATACCAGTCTGTTAGTTTCTGTGCATTTAGATCATGCTTGGACTGCTCGTCCAGCATATCATTTTACCTTTTCAGCTCCTAACGGCCTGACATTGTATCTGTAATTAGTAGATTATCATCCACAGGAAAAGACCAAATACATATTGGAGTAATACTGTTCTTTTCTGTAAATGATTGTCAAGAGTTCCCACCTGGTACTCCAGTAGATATCATCCCAACGGAGGAGAGAGTGTTCAACAGGATGTCTTTCAGAGCTCTCACAGAATCACTCATCTCAAAACACCCTTTCTGTACCAACTTACACTGAAGAAGCCTCAACTCCCCTGCATCAGAAAGTTGCAAATGACACTGTAAATACCAGAGGTATTCCAAACACTTCCAAAAATCCCTATAACACAACAGCCAGCTGCCTGGTCAATAAAACCTACTGCTCCTTTGCAAGCAGAGTATGAACATCACTTTACTCACAGTAACAAGGAAGTGTGACAGAGCATGCACAATATATGCATTGTGAGGGAAATGCACAGTCAATAGGAGATAGTATATTCTTTTGGATGCACATTTTGAAGCATCTCACCACAAGAAAGACATTGAGGTGCTGGAACGTGTCCAGAGAAGGGCAGAAAAGCTGGTGAAGGGAATGGAGCACAAGCTTATGAGGAGCAGCTGAGGGAGCTGAGGGTGTTTAGCCTGGAGAGAAGGAGGCTCAGCTGTGACCTTATTGCTCTCTACAGCAACCTGAAAGGAGGTTGTAGCCACATGGGGAGGTCAGTCTCTTCTGCCAAGTAACAAGGACAGGACAAAAAGAAATGGCCTCAAGTTGTGCCAAGGGAGGTTTAGATTGGATATTAGAAAAAGTTTCTTCACTGAAAGGGTGGTCAGGCATTGGAAGATGCAGCACAGGAAAGTGGTGGAATCACCATCCCTGGAAGTGTTCAAAAGACATGCAGATGTGGAACTTGGGGACACGGTTTAGTCATGGATTTGGTAGTACTGGGTTAACAGCTGGACTCTATCTTAGAGGTCTTTTCCACTCTAAATGATTCTATGATTCTATTTGCATTGTCCTCTGTTGCAAATAAGTAGTTTGTGCTGCTTAGAGAATCACAGTATATGTTTTTGGCAAAAAACATGTTTTAATATCAATTGTGAAAGTGCAAATTTAAGAGAGTTCAGTGGCAAGTTTCACTCTACTACTTAGCACATGAATCAAACATACAAAGGAAAATCAAATTAGAATCAAAGAATATAAATAGAAAATACAAGGGTGCAGAAGGTTTTAGAAGCACTTAATCATTAATTGATAACAAAAAGCAATACAATAGGATTTACTATGATTTTAACAGTGACTTAATTATAGATTCACATTAACAACATTCATACACAATGAAGTTACACACATTCAAAGAGATGCATACGTCTATACTTATGTGTTCCTCTATATAGAAACAGCTTAGATGAGAAACAATCTCATCTTGTGTTAAGAAGAGTGCTGTGCAATCTACCATAGTGCCATAACCATATCTGAAGTATCCAAGCAAGAATCTCTTTCATATTATAATATTTTTGGAGGGCTGGGTAGAGGGTAATTGCTGAATTTTTACTTCATTGTCTTCTACTCAGTTTTCTCAGAGAAGACTAGGTTTTGAAGTTACTCTGAGGCATGGCAAGAAGCCGGCTCAGTCCCAGACACTAGTAGGGCAGGCTTCATTGACACAGCCTTGTGAAGGAGCAGGCTGCAGTGTGCAGGGCACAGGGAGGCCAGCATTTGGCTTTGAAGGCAGTCACAGCCACTGCTATACCTCCACATCAACAGACTGAGGGCTCTTGGTGCACTGTCCAGATCTGTGTCTCTGAAGAAGATGCGGTTACCATGCCAACAAGGGTGGACAAACCCTCTATTATACTCCTACTATTATCTCCCCAGCATAGCCCTTGTCAGCTCTAGAGTTAAATGACCTAAACCTTTCAAATCCAAACATCTTCTTCACATCCTCAGCTAGAAATTGCTGCCAGCTTCCAAGGCAGGGATCACAACTTTGTCAACAAGGGCTCCATCAGTGTGTGGAGTTTGCCAGTGCCAGCTGAAACTCCCAACTGGGCTTCCTAAGAGCTGAACCTCTCAATGCCAGCTGGAATCCAGAAGAGGAAAGTAGTCAAACACTCCAAAGAGGCTAAGAGCGTGGAATGTGAAATTTAAGCAATGTATTAAACAGTTTGTCAGCCAAGATCTCAAATGTCTTCCTTGCATCATTCTCTGCTGCTGTTAAGTAATGCCTGCCTCTAAAGCACACTTAGCCTGAGTGACGTGTGCTTCATTCTTTGCATACACTTATTGCTTCCTCTTAATGCACCTGGGGATTTAGGCTTTGAAACTAAGGGCATAGAGACATGACTGATTTAAATTCTTTTAAAGCTCATGCCATGTGAGTAACAGAACCAGAGAAACAAGTTGTATACTTCTTAAGACCAGTGCATCCTTCACTGTGCTTAACCTTCCAAGTACTCCTGTTCTCTACATATAAGGGATACCAAGCCACATGTGAAAGAGCAAGATGTGGTAGCAGGGCTGAAAAAAATTCAAGGAATTGGGAATGGCCTTGCATAGCAGGCAAAATAGTCAGAAAAGTTCCAAGACCCATAAAACCAAATTTGACTCCATAAAACTGATAACATTCAGAACACAGCTCTGTCAAAATGATGAGGAAGACTGAAAAAGAGAAGCTGATTAGTGTATTTTAGTCAGCATTCACGAACATGTTTCTTTGAAATAGCACCAGCATTTTTTGCATCCACAAAACAAACACTGGCAATTACATCTATATTCTCCCACTTCCAAAAAAGAAACTATATTCTGAAAATTGGCTCAGTTTCACAAATGACCACGCTGGCATGGAGAATATCAATCAGGTCACCAGAAAAACAAAAAGAAGTTGTACACGTATTCATCAGTGCTGTCTCCTCAGGAGCAGATAAGGATATACTTTGGAAAAGCAATACAAAAGCACACCTTCAAGGAGAACATTTTTGCTTCCTCCACCAATGAAAAAGTCAATGTTGTTAGAAAACTCTTGTCAGTAACCTAATATTCAATGTGAAAGAATAAACTTTTTTTCAAAGCAAATTTCCACTGAAATTGAGTTATATTGTAATTATGCTTTTAAAAAAAAATTCTGTGCACTGGGTCTATTTCAAGGAACTAGAACCTGTTTTATGTCTCATGACATCTAAACAAAGGAGATAAAATAGGCAAAATAGCACAAGGATTAAGGCACCAGGACTAAGTAGCCTTCCCAAAATCAGACAGAAAGCTTGTGGCAGAATCAAAAACCAGCCCTAGGAAATCTGACTCCCCTTAACATATTGTAAAAGAGATGGGTGATACAACCTTCCAGCTCTCTTTGTCCAACTTAAATTTAAGGACATGTTAAAAGAAAAAATTGATTTATTTTGTACATTTACTTTTAGTACTACATTAGGATGATTGAAAGAATGACAAATGTCTCCAGTGCTGCCAGTGCTTATAATTCTGTTCTGAATACCGTTCTCTAGAGTGTTTTTCTTAAACATGCAGTTTCTGGAGCCATGTAATGACATGAAAATTACAGCAACAAAAATGACTTAATAGTTACCCAGGATAGCAAACACAAACTGGAAAGACTCAGAAACCAGATGGCTCATAAATATGTTTGTTTTAATTTGATGATTTTTAACCCTATCTTGCGATGTAAAACCTGAGCTTGGAGAGTTTAGGTACCAGAAAAACTCTTGCTATACTTTTACCCTTCCCAAAAGACTAAGCAAAATTACATTCATAAGCTTTTTTTCTTGCTCCTTTGTGTGTTTGGGTCACAAAGAATGAAAGGACATGCTTAAGAGTATTCTTAAATATAGGTGATTTTTTTTAAACTCAGTGGGAGTCCTTCTGTGCATACTAGAGCTAATAAAATATTTTGTGTATAAAATTTAAACCTGGGCCCAAACTGTTTTACTGCTTTCCTTTAAGATGATAAATGTAAACCCCAGCTCTCCACCTTCAGTGCAGATTCAGCCCTGTCCTTGAATGTTTAAGAACACCTCTTCTTAATAATATTCTGTGCACGGAATGGGTCAAAGTTGAAAACAGGCTATTTTGTCTGAAGGGCTAAGGGGAGACTTGAAGGCCACACAACATCATGGTGTATCTCTTATTTCTCAGTACTATAGCATCAATGATAGGATTCAGACTATTAGTCTGAATTTTGACCTCTAAAACTTTTAAAAGTTTTGTTAACTGGATGCGAAAAATCTAACATGGTCCAAAAATAAGGAACTGTCAAAACCAGAAGTAGGTGATAGCTAACAACAATATTTTTCTTCTTAGTGAAACAAGATCGTAGGCATTTTCACAGTGCTACAAATTCATAAGGTGGTTGTCAGCTCACTGACATTGAACTGACAAGGCTGGCATTGAGCCCTTGCTCTCTTGCGGTGCATGGAAAGCAGACATCCCTCAGTTGTATCAGGGTATATGTAGACATAGTCTAAATTCGGGCTTCTAATCCTACAGGTTAGTTTCACAAGACACTTGTTTCAATGAATTGGGGGAGAGATTCAGAAAAAAGCGACAAATTAAGAGTTTTCCTGAACAATTCCTTCTTCCCTAGCCCACCTTCCTTTTGGGCCCACTGGGAGACTGGCTCCCTTCTTGTCCTTGCTCAGCAATCACCACCTCCTCAGCTGTACCTAACACAAGCTGTATAGGGTCACGTCTTAACTGGAACATTAAAATGATGTACAAAAAAGAAAGCTAGCTTTTAACTTAGGTCATTTCAAAGCATCCCTACAGTCTGACAGAAACAGCAGAGACAAGAACATGCTGGCACGTTTGGGGGCTGGCCAGAGAGGTTGAGGTAGGCATGTATGTTGAAGAGTTAAACATCACCCAAATGTTGATCTCCTTCATGTTCACTCAATCTCAAGAGCCCTAGGAAACCAGTAGAAGAATCATCACTTCTACCTCTGAAATCCTACCTTTACTTGTATGCTGGTTTGGGCTGGGGTAGAGTTAATTTTCTTCACAACGGCTGGTATGGGGCTATGTTTTGGATTTGTGCTTAACACAGGGTTGATAATATGTTGATGTTTTTTTATTGCTGAGCAGTACTTTCACAGAGCCAAGGCCTTTTCTTCTTTTCATACTGCCATGCTGGCAAGGACATTGAATGTACATGGGAAACTGGGAGGAGACACAGCTGGGACAGGTGACCCAAACTGACCAAAGGGATATTCCAGATCATATGCTCAGTATATAAAGTAGAAGGTGGAGTAAAGAAGGAGGAGGAGGAAGGGGACATTTGTAGTGATGGTATTTGTCTTCCCAAGTAACTGTTAAGCTTGATGGGGCCCTGCTCTCCTGGAAATGGCTGAACATCTGCCTGCCCTTGTTTCGCTTTGTTTGAACGTGTGGCTTTTGCTTTCCTTATGAAACTATCTTTATCTCAAACTATGAGTTTTCCAGCTTTTACCCTTCCAGTTCTCTCCCTGATCCTGTTGGTGGGGGAGTGAGCAAGCAGTTGTGTGGGGCTTGGCTGCTGGCTGGGGTTAAACCATGACAACTTGACATAATTTACCCCCTACCATTCTCAGTGGAGGAATGTCAGTAACACTATTAATTGGGCTGTTGCTTTTCATCAATCCTCCTTCTTGCAGCCACAAAGTAATTCCTATCAGTAATAGAATAACTTCTCTAGCTTACTCCACATGTACCTTAATATAGAAGTGATTGTAATTTCTGCTGAAGCTTAATTGAAAAATAACTTGGCTAGATTAAAATAGCTGATAGTGTGTGTAGTCATATCCTGTACAAATTCCTGCAAAATGGTTTCTGTATCTAAAATACGTAATTAAAATATTATCACAAACAATCACAAGCAACCCTGAGTATTGTACAGCTTTGGATAACTGCATCTACTGAGGGAAGTGAGAAAGATAACTTGTTTAAAGCAAAGGGTTTTCTACATCTTTTCAGGACCTAAAATAAATTTTAAAAATCATTCTCTCCCAAGAAAAAAATAACAAACAAACAAAAACCTACCCAAACCAAACAGGATAAAAAAAAAACCCAAAGCCCATAAACCCCACCAAAAAACCACTCCAAAAACCTATCAGATTTTCACAAACACACACGCACACATATATATATTCAAGAAGGCACACAAGAGAGGAAAAAAGATATACGAGAATCAAAATGGAAAGGTAAGAAACAAAAAAGCTATGCCTTGTACAAAACTTATCAGGAAATTAAAAAATGAAAATAGCTTTTGGAGGGGAAGCTAAATGCTTGTGTCTGGAGTCAGACACGAGTGACATTGGAGTTAAACCAATCTAGCACAGCTCTAGATGAGGTGAGAAAAGCTAGATCTGATAATGTCTTTCATTTTCCTATCCACCTAAATGGTCAGAACACAAGCTCTTTTGAAATAACTAGATATAAGCCAGCTTGGTTTATTCTCCTGGTTTTGTTTATAATTAATTTGCAAGGTTATTTTTTGCAAATTTTGCTGACTTTCTTCTCTAGGACTGCAAGCCACTAACAAACATGAACTGTCAAACTCTGGGAAAATTGAAACTCTGCAAAGACTTTGATAGATCTTGAGGGGCCAGGAGGCATACAGGACCTCAGGAAAGTACAAAAAAATAGTGATAGTGATGACCATACTATCAGGGCTTATAAGATTAAATAAATGTAAGATTAATAAATTTCAGTGTCTCATTAATTTCTAAGCATTAAACTGTTAGCCTGACCGGGGTTAAAGAAATATTTCAGAGATTTTAAATACTATTTGGGCTCCTGCAGTGACTATAAATACAAAAATGGTCCTGTTGTGAATTACATACTTTAAAAGTGTTACTCATGTAAAGAAATCTGAACTCCAGCACAGTACACATCAGAATGCCACAGAGAATACTCTAAAAACATGTTCAAGACCATGGAAATATCCACCAGTCATGCTTTTCTATGATTCTATTTGCTGAAGTCAAAATAGCGAATAGATTTTAATCACCCAGAGCTCAGCATGAAAAAAATATAAATAGCAGATACTTGGAAAATTAAAACTGCGGTTAAATATAACAACAGAAAGAGAAAATAAAAAAAAATCAAGACAGCTAAGGTGAAGTGTGTAAGCATAAACATCCATGCACCAGAGTCTGCAAAACTGCTGAAGGAATTATCCAGTGAAGCAAAGCAGTTGTTAGTTCAGTACAGTTTCAGTTTGAATTCAGCTCTGCCTGAGGTTGCTCAAGTTCAGGCTGACAGCTGCTAACCCTTTTTTTGGTAATCCAAAACCACACTGGCTGGATTCCTGGTCTCCGCTGGAAAAGAATTCCTCCATCCTGCTCCTCTGCCCAGCCCTGGCTACCTCCTATCCTCTCCATGTATCCCCAGTTTCCTCCTGCCTCCCCCTAAGGCCAGGGAAGCAGAGGCAGAGCTACAAAGGGAAGTGCCCAAGCACTCAGTTCACCCTCAGCACATAGAAAAAGGTCTTGGTCAGAGCTGCAGAGCCACTCAAAACAGCTCTGCATTTCTGCATGAAAACAGGTGCTTCCAACAATATCTCTGCTGTGGGAAGTGTGATTTCAGTGAACTGTGACATTTACCCACTAACCTATCCACTCGCTGAAGTTCCAGTATAACTGCTATTATTGGGTCAGTTCTGATCCAAGGCAAAAAAATTCCAGTCTGGGTTTCTTTGGCTCCTGGATAGCACAAAAACTCATCAGGACAATATAGGAACAGACACTTGTCATCTCCTGCACTTAACTCTGTGTATCAACATGGCATCGAAGGCATTACATGCCTTCATGTCATTTCCTAGTGTCACTCTCATTCAGTTACTTTATCACTCCTATATTTTTAATATATAAATAGGTATCACCATAAACATAGACACAGAGGAGAGGTGTGGATGCTCTCCCATCAGATAGTTTGACTGTTTCTTCTCTGAAACACATGCTGTGCTACCAACTGGTAAAAAAACCCAACAAACAAAACCAAAACCTAACTGAGCAACTGAAATCCATGAATAAATGCATCATTCTTGCCTGATAAGCCAAAGCTTAAGAGATTTTAGATACCAACTAGCTGAAAATCTGTGATGTCTTATTAAAAGACACGGCTCTCCCATTAGACAGGGCAAAAGATGAGTTACAAGGATAAATCTGTGCTTTTTGAAAATACTTCATCTTTTAATTCTATAATTCTGTACTTCAGTCTCATTCTTGACTACCTCTAACTCTGAGGAATCAGCTGCGCAGTAAATTGATTCAGTGCCATTGTCAAGGAGGTTTTTACATAGAATAGAATGGTTCAGTTGAAAGGGACCTACAACAATCATGGAGTCCAACTGCCTAAAATAAATATAAGACCAGTTGGAAATCTTTAAAAGTTTTTCACCAACAAGTAGAGAATATGCAAAATTTCCCACTTTTCCAGTTAGCCTTGTATTAATGAGCACATGTAGAAAAACCAATCTGAAATTTTCTTAAAAAGATAAAACCTGGTCTGCGCTGAGTATCTCAGTGAAATTCTGAGCTCTTTATTTATTCAATACATATGGCAGAGTTATTTTTTCCAGGTGAAGACGACTGGAATGTCACCTCTGTTTCTTTTTATGTCATTTCCCTCTGTTTTCATTATTCATTGTGGGTCCAGTTGTGCTGGTACGATACACACTGGGAAAAGCTGCTGTGGAGGTACACTACCTTGAGGAAAGCTCTTAGAAACAGCACACCTGAGGGAGGCAAAATGCACAAGTGACACCCTGTCACTTGTCTGCGAGCTGTAGTCCTTAGGCATTGCAGAAACTTGAGGAGGTTTTGATGACACATTGGCTGAATTGTAAAGGTCCTATACCCTGCTTCCCACTTGTGCATCCAGCATAAAAAGGCAGGAACCTGACAATCTCCAGGCACAGATCCTCTAATCCCTAGTAGTGCTGAACTGTCACAATCTGAAACAAAGGCTCTACATGTTCCTTCTGCAACACATAACACACCAGTGTGATCTGTCACCACTCTCAAGAGAGCTCAGTTCTCCCTATGCACTCAGAGCACATCTGCCAGATCAGCTACAAGTCACCTTTTATCAAACAGTACAACTCATTCTTTTTCCAAGCTGGCTTGCTCTTGTACCTGCCATGGATTTCATCCTTCGTGCACATCCTGTCCTGCTAATGGCAGGCCACATCAAAGCACTGGGTTTGTTAAATGCCATGGGAGGAGAGAAGCAGAGGAGCAATTATCATGGAATGGGAGGAAGAGGAATTGTAAGAGGAAGGACTGATGCTGAGAGACAGGAAAAGACTATAAGCCTGATCCAATTAATTAACATAATTAACATCATTATTTTCGTCCTCTGATTGAAGGATTCAATACAGGAATCATGCTTACTCGTAAGAGTCTTAAATAAAAGTCTCCAGATACAGAAGGCAAGATGTTACACTGCTGTAACTGTATTCTCACAAAGGTCCATCATTTTGAGTTAATTAAGAACCCGTGGATTCTTTCCTCTCCATTTATTCCTGGAAAAAGCCTACCCATGTCTCCTATCAGCTGCTGTTTTGTGCTGCTGCTTTTACTAAAGGTTTGCAAAAAAGTAATCTGTTTTTCCTTTTTTTCTAATGAATTTGATCCAATACCAAGCTACAAAGAGTACCAGCCACTGTTTTATGTATAGTTATGAACATCAGCCTAAGGACAACGACTTGCATGCACAAATCTAAGTACAAATTGGTATGTGGTATTCCAAACTAAGCAGCTTTAATACAAAATTAAACAAACAAAAAAACGCCCGACCAAACAAAAACCAAACAAACAAATTAAAAAACACAATTTACCAAAAACACCTGTCCCAGGTCAACCTAAAAATCTTTCAGAAGCTGTATAAAGTTGCAAAAACCAATACATTTCAGGGAGTGCTGAACTAGAACAGTTCATGTCAAGAGCAAACATTTTATATTAAGTCATGTTTTACACTTTCAAAATAAAGATTTCAGATTTCAGAGTGAAAGACTTCCCTGAGCAAAAGTTCGAATTAAAAAAAAAAAAAACAACCAGGAATTAAAACACACAGACTCACTAGGATGTCTCAATAGGAACTAACGGGTGCATATGCATAACAAAATATCCAAACAGAACCGCTCAAAACCTAGACAACTTTAGAAAGCATTTCTGTGTGACCACATCAGCATTTTTCACTCAAATTAATTCAAGATGAAATTTTCTCTCCAGTCTTGTCATAGACATCACAGATGCACTTCTACACACCAGCACAGTCAGAGCACTCCCTGTCACACATATAAGCAGGCTGAAGACAGAGACCCTCCTGTGTATCTGTTTAGGACTCCAGGGGGTGGGAGAAGAATGCTTTTGAAACTTCACTGGAGTGGGGCATCCTTTCCTCCAACTTTGATCTTACAGACTAATTAGAAACTGTGCAGCTATGTAACATGGACAGAAAGATGGATTTCTCCTTTGGCTGTTTTTAGCTCTAAAATAATAGTACGTGTGTGTCACTACCTGATTTCTGCCTCCTCCAACTTGGTCCTCCCTCCTCATGTACTTCACAAATCCCCACTGTTTGTCTGCATGTGCTTCCTTACCACGGAATTCCCATATATCTATCCTATCCTTTTCCATGGTATTTCAAAGGGTCCTCAACTTTGTAACATCTGTGACTTAAATAAAGGAACTATCTTGGTTTTATTTCAAGGCATCCACCCCATATTTGAATTTCATTGACAGTTATAGTGCCTTGAATTGCATAGCTGGACTGGGCATAACATATGGAGACATGCTGTCATTTGCACAGTAAAGGACTGTGGATCTAACTCCTAAGACAAATTTCAGGGATCATTTGTTGCTGTCCTAGCTGGGATCATTTAACCACTACTGCACCTGTTTGCTACTTTAACTGAGCAGAGATATGCACAAGAAAAATAAAATAAGAGAGATGTTCTTCAATGAAGAGGCAAAATAGAACTCAGGATCCCATCCCTTCCAATCTGGGCATGCTCTTCTCCAGACAAAGGGATAAACAAAGCACTAAAGGTTTGTCTAAGTGAGATAGATACACTGGTTTATTTTAAGTTGGCTTACAAAAGGCCATATCTTCATGCAGACCAATTAAACTTGAATGGGTTAATACTCCCTCTACAAAAGCAGCCAGCTCAGTTCTGAGAGGCAGATAAACCCTGCAAGAGAACCAAAATGTTCAGGGCTTCTGAAAGCTGCTTTTTAGACAGATGCAAGCATCCAGGAATGGGGTATTTATCATTGCCAGGCTAATATACTGTTCCACAAATAAACAGAAAGCTGGTTGTCTTACTTTTAAACGTGCCATCAACCTTCCTATGCTTCTGTGCCTTAGAAAGGATTCAACAAAACCCAAAACCATAACTATTCCTCAGGCTGAAACTAATCCTAAGTTACTCTATTTTATGACATCTCCATTACAAGTGTTGGAAAGGGCTTTAAAAAAAATCCTGACAAAAGGCTTCTACTAATATTATCTCATGGATTGTTTTTATAGTCAATAGCTAAACTCTGAGCAATGACACAAACATGGAATCCTTTTGGAAAGGTGTTTGAGATTTGCTCAGGATGTATGTTGTACTGTAATTTTGCAGACACTTTGCTTTCCACATTGAAAGGCAAGAGTATTACACCTGGCCAGGCACAACCCAGTTTCTTGTAGAAAAAGACGGACCTACCCCCTCCACCAAGCTCAAGTCATCAAAAGAAAATCATCCAATTTAAAGGCTCAAAGTAGTACTGGTGTTAAAATAAAAAGAAAATTCTCCTAAATATTCATCTGGTGTATTTTCTCACCTTCTTCCTAGCCATGTCCTGAGACCTGAGGTTAGTGTGCAACCTCAGCCCCTGCATGACTGTGAAGTTGCTTTGACACTGAACAATGCATATCCGTGCACTGAGTCCTTTCCCGGTTTTGTTACTGTTTGTTTGGGTGTTCTCCTTCTGAGGGTTTTTTCTGCTGCTGTTCTCTACAACTTTCTGAATTTTCTCAGAGAGTCTTAATTTTTGCACCAAGAGAAGTTCCAATGTCCTTCAGTGTTTTGGTGTGCCAAAAATTTTCAGTGGATAGGAACTCTGAAGTCATCCTTTTATGTTGGAGCTCACTATAAATGTGTAAGCCAGTCAGTAAAACAAGAGAAAAAAGACGACCTGCAAATTCCCTCATCACTAAGACCCTGTGCTTTCCAAATTAAGAAGGAAACGTAAAGTCACTCCAAGAATATGCTCCAGGAAAAAGTCCTCAGTGGAAACACCAGTGGTTTTTAAAATAATTTACTGTAGATTCTGAGAGCTGACCATAATAGCTCAGTGAGACAAGTAACCCCCAGGTGAAGATTGTGTCAGCAGCTACACAGTTAAGTGCTCATGCATCCAAGTCTCTCCCTGGGTGATTGAGATTATTTTTGGCAGAAGATTGGACAGAGATTGTAAAATGTACATTTATTTTCATTAATTCTTTACTTGCTCTTTCTGAAGCACACCCTTTTTTTAATCTTTTTCCTCATACAGTCATGCTTCATATCACAGTCTTGGATATACAGGAAATATAAATATATATATTCCTTACATTAACTTTACTTGCATGTTGAAAGTCAGTCCACAAAAAACACTGGGATCATATTTATTAGTTTTTGATGAGACCATATACCAAGAAAAGTGAAACTATGGGGACATATGGCTCTGTTTGCATGAGGTACACTTGTCCCAGGACCCTTTGAGAGTAAAGCAACCTTGTCCTCCCAACAGGAATAACAGGCCAGAAAAAGGCTGAAATTAAAAACTCTGTGCAATGCCTTGGCATACAATTGTAAATAGAACTAAATGATGAAGCCTGCTTAAAAACTGAAGTCCCAGTGTGTCTTCATATAAAAGTAAATATATACAAGTTCATAATTTAGCCAGAGAGAGAATTTCACGGCACTAGCAAGAGCTAGCTCTAGCGCCCAACCACCTGTTTGCCTTTCCTCCTTTCCTGCCTGAAAGTTACGTGATTTGTTACACTGAAAAATACAGAAGTGTCTCCTGATCCTTGTCCAAGGGTCATGTTGTAGTCCCTGTCTTTGCACTGGGGATACTATTGTAACTGCAGCTCTCTGAAAAGTTCAGCATGTCCTGATACAAGCTTTTCTCTCCTAATTTTCATAATGAGTTTGCTTGCCACTGTGCGCTTATAGTAAACACATCCCACTCCTAACTTCTTCTCCCATCGTTGCTTGTGTGCATGCTGCCACCTCCCAACTTCTTTTACTGCACCTTCCCTCCTAGTATCTCCCTCCTTCTCTCCTGCTGTTCTTTAATTTCTCTTGTATTTCAGAACCAAAGCTGACAGTGACAAACAGAGCAGCACAAAGATTCCTTTCAAAACTCAGCCTGGGCACCACTTTCTAGGTGGGAGCTCATAACTCCATCTTTCATAGTCCAAATACCTTCTTTTCCCTTTATCTGTGCCACTCATCTCCCTTCTTAGACAAAGCATCCTCTCCAAACTACTACACCTTTTACTGTTAGCAACAGTAAAAGCAACCTTCCCTAGCCTGGAGCTTTACTTTCACCCATCTCTCCAAAACAGTCCCAAAGAAAACAATCCAGTAACCAGAGAAGCAAAATGGTCCCGGTTTATAGCTGTTAGTTTCATGCTGAACCCTTGTACAATAACAGTGTCTGCTTCTAGTCTCAGAATCTCAACAGCAGCTGCCTTTCTAAAACTACAGATCACCTATTCATTTCAGTGAACAAAATTTACTTAAAATCAATAACCATCAAGATTTGTCTTCCCACATGTCACTCACTCCATATATGTTTCACGCCAGTATTTTCTCTCCTCACCTGCACTTTTTCCCCCCCACTGTTCTGAAAATAATGCTTTTATTGGTTTTAATGCTTTTTAAATTGTTTTAAAGGCAAAAGGGAAGGGGCAATAATATAGGTCTAAGTCTCTGGGTATAAGAGGGACTTTGCACCACAAGGAGATGAGGGGGAAGAAAAATAAGTTACTTACCCACTGTGGTGACCCACAGCACCAGCTGTGGGAGCCGGTTCATTGCTCTGCGGAGTGCGGAGAGGTCCCAGCCGGGTGGGCGGCTCTGGAGGGGATGTGCCAGGCTCTTCCTGCGGGCTCCGCTGGAGCTCTGAGACCGGGCTCGGGCTCCTGCTGCCTTGGAGGAGAATTCCCACCTCCTGCTCGTATGGGTCCTAGAGCCACCCTCCTTTCCTTCCTCCTCCTCCCGTTTTGCATTCCGCTCCTGCACGATCAGCAGATCCACAAGGCAGTTGCTTCAGACATGAACACATCCATCTATAAATTTTTTACGCATTAGTATTCACTAGAAAAAGCTGAATTCAGCGTCTTACTGGGTTGTTCCTCCTTCTCAGTATTCCCTTGCAGCTGGCTCAATGACACACGCGAGACAACATGCACTGCCTGGACTAAACTCAGCTCATATTTAAGACAACAGAGAGGATCCCTTTGGCCTGGGAGTCTGTTCCCTGACTGCCCTGAAAGAGAAATCAGACCTATTTGTGCAGCCTAGAAACCTACCTTTCTTCCCTTAACTTCACTTACAACCAGAGCAAGACAGCCTAAGCTGGAGAGACAAAAAATGAGGGCCTGCAGCATAGTAAAGCATAAGTGCTCCATCTGCAAGCTTGTGCATTCTCTCTTCTCACTTTACCTGTTCAATTCCTTTTTCTTCTGGTCTATCAGCCTTTCACCTACACTAGTTCACTCTGTCTTCAATTTGTTTGCATGTGGGTTTTTCCTTCATGGGGAATTTATTCTAAAATTTCCATTCTTTTTACAATCAGGATACATTATTTCTGATTAATTCTTCATCTGGATACCCTTACTCTAAACTAAGAGTGCTTTAGTCCAAATTAGCATAATTTATTGTGGCTGTTGTGAATTTAACAGGTAGTACCTGAGTCTTGAGTGTAAAACCATTCATGATGCAGGTACTGGAGAGATTTGGAGCTGACCTGAATTAAAATCATGATAGGTCTGGTTGTCTGGCACTTTTAAGGCAGAAGTCTGCATTCTATTTTTAATTGTAGTTGATAGATTAGACTAAAAATGTAATTGATTTTCTTTACCTTCTGTGAATCTTCCACTGATATCTATGAGAAATATGCACTGCTCAAGGGTAGAATTTACTTCTGCACCACAACCCTATATTTGAATCTACAAATCTGTGCTTTGTTCAGCAACACATTATGATTTTCAAAAAATTTGCAGGGCATATTTTTGAACACCACCTGGATGACTTGGAAATAAACAATATTTCCTCTATGGCCACATCAATTACAAAAGTATGGTAGCAAGAACAACAGACAGTATTGGTTGCTTAATAATTAAATTTATATAAGCTGTCCCACAAGCAAAGTAATAGACCAAGACCGGGGGGAAAAAAAAAAAACAAAACAAAAAGAAAAAAATGCTGCCAGCTTTCCGTCACTTCATAAATAAATTCTTGGCTGAGGCTCTTGGATTGCAAAGCAGGTAATTTTTTCATGCGAATTGCTAAAAAGTAGAGGCACCTCAGGAATTTCCATACTTACCTAAGTCCTCCCAAGAACAGAAATGTAAATAATCTGTATGTGCAAGCAACTGGTAGCAGCAGCAGAGACATATGAAAAAACACTGTTCCTGATAATACTCAAAGATATTTATATTTTCCATGGTTTTCAGTTAGTTTGGCAAAGACAGATGAATTCTAAGGCTTATTACAGAAATGTGAGGCATTCCATAATAAAGATAGATACACGTGATGCTTTTAGGCAAGGAGTAAAGGCAGAGGAGAAGGTGACTAATCTCTGACCACTGTCTCATTAGACAGTTTTGAAAGGTTGAGTCCTGGCTCAGGAAAGTAGACCTTAGTCTGCTGGAAGGTCTACAGTTAATCCTAGGCAAGATAATCCACATCTGTCAAGCAAAGGATGTCACCCAGTCCAGACAAAAACTGTTATTTTAGAGAATCAAAGATTTTAAAGATTAAGTACAAGACATGGAAAACCAAATGTTTCAGAATGAAAACCAAGAAGATACACAGATTATGGAAACAGAAGACAGAACAATGCCCAGCATTTGGAAATAGGGGCAGGAACTTTAAGCAAGTGCCACTCACCAACAGTTTGCAAGTGATACAAAGAACATGCATAGCAAGAGAAAATGCCTAACAACAACAAGAGAATGGCAGCAACATCACTAATGGAGAGGAAAGCTCTATAGAGCTAATTAGGAATAATGGACAATGCTGCATCATCAGAGAACTGAACTGTGAGTCCAGAAGGAACTGTGACAATTACAAGCTTTTAAATTGGGCACTTATGCACAAGGTAGAGCACTGCCAGAATCTGGATACTAGCAACTGAGAAAACCACTGATCTTAAATAATGATACCATTTTTGGCTGAGCAACATACTGGAGCCTGGGAGAGAGAAGCAAATTTGCTTATCCTATTCTTATATTCTTCTGAGGGCATCCACTGTTGCAAACACAACACAGAGGGCAGCACAAAACTGATCTAACCCTGTAACATCACAAAAATATTCAGAGGATTGCAAGACAAGTTCCCACCATGCTACTAAGAAAATACCTCAGAACTGAAGGCACTTAGCCACAAAGCAAGCAGAGCTCCAGCTATGAAAGTCTAGTCACTGCCAGAAAAATAGTTGGAGTTTTCCCTCACATGTGCACTCAAGGGACAAAAATTATAAACAGTGGGAAATATTTCTCACATACAAGCATTGGAGTGGTGATTGATTGTAATGCATTTCTACATGGGCCACAAGGCAAGGCAAATGTTCACCTAACTCTAACACCTTCTTTGGGAGATACTGTTCTCTTTTTGGCTGCACACTGCATAGAAAGATAGAGCACAATTTGGACAACATATCCAGTACAAAAATCTGTATCATGACATTTTGATCTAAGAAAAAATGTGAGAAAAATGCAGTCAGAGACCTCATAAACCTTCCATGAAAAACCAACTGTAGGGCAAAAGCTAAACAAAAATTCTTTATGATGGAAATAATATCCAGGAGAACAAGGTGGATGTGGTGAGATGACAGAGTGGACACACTAAGATGAGGGACCATTTGAAACTCATTTGAAACATAATGTATGCAATTTGTGCTTGGTCAACCTGCCTCAGCATCCTGAATGACGCTGTACAAAACTGTTTAGCAGACATAGGATTTGACAGCTACAAAAACACCTGGAAATCTGAAAACATTAACCAAAAATATCTTGGTCACCGAGATGATATCTAAGCACAAAATTAACTTGTCCTTGGATTCTTCTACTGAGAATATTGAAAATTTTTCAAAGTTCTGTAGTCAGACTTTGAGAGCAGTCACTTATCCATAAAAAAATTGGGTATTAGTATACATAAATAAAGAAGATTTGGCTTTACTCCACAGCCATTAAAGCTTCATGTCTTCATGCATGGAAGAGTTGTGTGAGCTAAAACTAATCATAAAACTCTTTACAGCCTAGGGGACCTGGAAATTCTCAGCCTAACCTTTCCCACAAGCAAAAAGGCTACAAAAGTATTTTGGTTTCAAATATATGATTTCAATGTTCCATAAAAACTAAGCAAGACCTGATGATGGTTAGACACATGATCTCTGGAGTATTTTACAAAGGAACCAAGAAGATTAATATCCAGAACTAGATTTTGTATCTGTTGCATACACAAGCTCTTTAAGAAAAAGTATCTAACTGGTGCCAGACAAAATGTGAACTTTGCTGCAGACACTACTGAGGGCAAACCCCTACAAAAAATAAGCAGGGCCAGTGCCACAGATAACACTAGTTACACAAAATGGTGCATAATAGCCAATAGCCAGGCTTTACCTCTAAAAATTGTAAGAGGTAACAAAGGGTTGAATTTAATGTGCTAAAGTGACTTGGTTTCAATACAAATTAAATCATCAGACATCAGAGAGAAAAAAGTGCTAAAAAGTAGATGCACAGAATCATTTACAGGTTTAAAATCTAAAAGTAGGGCAAATGATATTTTGCATCAGCATCAAATAAGCAGCAAGTCTGAGGAAATTGTTGTTATGCTTGTTGCACAGGGGAGGAAAGGTAAAGATGTAGTAGGTGTAAGGAGGGAAGAAAATGATAATGCCCTAGAGCAAAGTAGTCATAGATTTGTCACTTCTGCTGGAAGAAAACAATCTTGTGTCCTAAATTATCAAATTCATATCTATGTAGAAGAAAATATATCTAAAGTCATTTGTGCATGTCAGTACTATCTTTACTGCATTTTAGAGTACCTGTGTTAGTAATGTCTAACTACAGGATGCATTTAATGAACATGAGATTTAGCAGTTTGCAGTAAAGTATATATGAGGCATGTCAGTACAAGTCCCTATTATTTCCAGTACAACAGGTCAGCAGAAAGCAGTGTCAAAACAATAAAGCACCTACTAATGAAAAATGATAGAGGGCATATTTAGCCCTGTTAAATCAGAGCATGGCACCAGCAAACTATGGCTTGTCATTTTCTGGCATTTCATTCAATGGAAAATTGAAAACAAGAGTGCCTGTGCTACTAAAAATGGATTTTAATAGCCCTTGGGGACTTGTAGCTATCTAAGGAGACATCTGAGGAAAAACAGCAATCTAAAAGTGACTTGGAGTACCTGGAGCTCCTGCCATTTGCCCAAGACAGAAAACTTGTAACTGTGAAAGGAAAACAACAGAATGGAAACCAAGACAGTTCAAGAGTCACAGGAGTGTGTCACAAAAGAAAGGACACCCTGTGAGTCAGTTGCTGTGTAACATTCCCAGGAAGTTGCACTTTTTTAAGAGCCCACTGTGTACAATTAGCATTGCTGACCTCATCTGACAACATATATGACCACTACTTACAAAGAGCCTGTGGAGGCAAAAGCATTTTTCTTTCAATAACACCTTAAGCTCGCAGACATCTGAATGACTCACAATTTCTTACCAAGGTCCTGGGTTTAAATCACAAATCATCCCCCACAGCAGGGGCTGGACCATCTGCTCTTGCAGCAACACCACAAGAAGGAATTACCACTTGGTAATTCCTAAAAGGGCCTGATGTCACCTAGTACAGAAACTAGGTATAGTTTAGGGGTAGCTGGAACTCAGTAC
>WEIV01016802.1:1898-35778 GCA_013390005.1 Calyptomena viridis
ATTTTATTTTTACCAACAAAACATAGGGCCAGCACCAGGTAAAATGTGATGCTGGCTATAAATTCTTTGTCAACATTTCTCACCTGCCCTATCAACTCTACACTAACAGAATATTTTCCATTAGCTAAGACACTTTCTACTTCTTGTAGTCAAAGAGTGGAAACAAGACTATGGAAACAAAATAAACCCAAAATTTAAGTTACAATTTAATATTTTTAAGATTTTCTTCTAAAAGGAAAAGCCCGGTGATATTTGTCAATATGAAAACAGATAGAGGTGGAAGCGATACTGAGACAGAGCAACACTGACCCATGTGCAGCTCAGTTTACATACGTAATTACCCTAACAAAATTCTAAAACATCAGAACCTTGCACCCACTTTTCCATTTACAACCAACATAAAACCAATTTAGACAATTTCAAGTAGGTAAGAAAAAAGATAACAACATACATGTGCTTTATACCTGTGCTGCTAAAAATGACTTTAGCTGACTTAACTCTACCAAAAGATCTGTTAACATAATGTTATTTACTTCCTTGATTTGTCTAACTGCAACGTTTACTTTTGTACCTGTGCATGCTTGCACTTTATTATGTTCAAGACAAAGATTTCAAAGAATGTGGGTTTGTGCAAGAAATATTTAGTCTGAGTTCATCAGTCTGAAACACTCAAGGCAACATGTTTAGAACAACATAATGCAAAAAGCCAATTTTCGCATTTCATTTATGACAAGAATTTAGGAGGGAAGACAGCAAATTTACCTGATTCCTGGAGATAGCGATACACCAAGAAATTCACTTCGTCACTGGTTATGCTCATCTTAGCCCAACCTCAATATGATGAGGTTTACAAGAAGTGTGATCCACGCTCTGTTCAAAGGGAGAGAAAAGAATAGGTTTTGTTTTATCTTCATTTCTATGAAATGTGTTATCAAAACAGAGGTGGGAATTGTTAAGGTATTTAAAGATCTCATCCAGTTATTAGAACTGTAATGTCCCAGTGTGAGACACACATTAAATATTGTGAATCAAGTACTCAACCTGTACCGCACCTTTTATTATAATTAAAGAGCAGTATTTAATATATATGAGAGACACAGAGGGAGCATTTTAAATCTTGGAAGACTTTGTAAATGTCAACTTTTACTTTGGTGGCTTTACTACAGCTTCTTTGGACCTGCAGACTTTTTGCAGCCCCAAATTTGAAATCCAGTTTTCTGTCCAACTGTTCATCCACTGAAACGGATTCTTTCCTTACAAAACCATGTTACGCCATGAACGGGGCAGGGGAAGAGTAGGGAGAGAAAGAGCCAACAAGAAATACAAATATCCTTGCATTACATAAAGCTGTAATATTATAATGTTTTTGTTGATTAATGGTGAGCAAGAATTAAACTTCAATTTTTCACTTAAGTAATAGCAACCTTTAGGATGATGGTTTTACACTACTATTTTGGGCACATACTCCAGAAACAAAAACACTGGGTTTAGATGATGAATTTGTTTCAAACATTTTCCATTAAATCTTGATGATTCATTTCTGTTCGGGAATCTGACACAAGCAGTTTGGTTTTAAAAAACATAAGTACTCCTCAGCCATAAACTTTGCAACTTTGTCAGTCACACCATACCTACAACTAACCACATAAAGATCTGGATGAAGAAGCACACACTGTGCTCTCACCACGTATTACAAATGAAAGACCGTAGGCGTGTGCCGTTTGTTTCGATTTCCCGTATGTCTCTTCTTGGCAAGAGGAAAGGTCGTCTTTGTTCATCGAAAACCTCTTCAGTAATTCCTGCCGCCTGAAGTAGCGCCTGCTACTGCAGCCAATGCTGATCAACGACGACGTTTCCCCTGCTGATGGTTTAAACCAGCAGGTCACTCATGACTGTAACAGATGTCTCTGCATATTTATGTAAATGGAGGTCTTTCGAATCCTCATAAGCCTTTGATTATCCTGGGTTGCGTTTCCTCAATAGCTTGGATGCTGGTTTCTCGTAAGAAACCATAGCTTGCTAATTTGGGAGGCATCCACCTCAAGTACTGTAGTCTCTATCACTACAGTTGCATTTCACAGAGAACAAGAAGAAACAAAATACTGAAAATCATGCAGTCTTGGTAAGGAAAATTTCATCTCCTTTGAAAAGGATGAGCGTTTCCTGCTAAGATTCTGGCCAAGTACTGCATCAGCTGTATCCAACATCCAGTCCTGTCACACCTGCCACGTATTGCCCTGGGAAGCCACTCAGTTTCTTTTTTCCTCAATCCTTCATCTGTAAAATGGGCTCAAATTTCTCTGCTACACAATTTGGAGACTAGAAGCGCTGATAGTAGCAAGGGCTTTAGTTACCAAGGTTGGCAACTGCAGGCAGTGACAGCATCACTTCCAGTATAACTTTATACATACTTTGTCCAGATAAACAGACTTGGATCTGAATAATTGATAAATCCCTGTGCCCCTTTTTGCATAATAAGCGCTGTACAATGAACAAAACACACATTCACAGCAACAGTTAAAGCTATTTTCATCTTCGAGTGCTTAAAATACATTTGTATTGTTGCTATGGCCATGACAATAATAAATCAAGAAAATTTGATAGCTGTAGTTTGAAAAAAATCCCCACTTTAAAAGCATTTTAAAAATAGCTGTTTCAGAATTTGGTGGTAGGAAAAACAGTAAAGATGAAACTTCTTACAAAAATTCAGTTTCAGCAATGATGGACTCTGTCGTAAGATGAACTTTATAATTAAAAAAAAATCAAGAAACTACAAATGCCATTTCTGGATTCCTCATGCCAATTTAAGACATTAACATGGTATTCCCCAAATACAGAGGGTTGCTTTGGGAAAGGGGAAGCAAAGGAAAGGAAGAGTGCTGGTTTTTGTTTGTTTTTCTGAAGATGACTCTTCTTGAATGAATTAAAATCAGGGAAAATCAGTGTGACTGCAAAACAAATAATCTGACATCCCCAGAAAAAAAGCTCCATAGCAGCTACCTTTGTACCAGAACCCAAGCATACTGAGTACTAGTAGGATTTACAATGCCTTTTCCCTGAAGTCAGTCAACAGGAATTACTTTGACATATGTGTCAGATCATATCTTTATACACATTGTTACCATGCCACAAATAACCAGATGATCCCCACTCATATATTTAAGGTTTCTTCCCTCCCACAGATGCCAGTGTAGCAATCAGATACACAACTGTAAAGCTCTTACCCATCCAAAGTGATACACAGATCTTGGCTTTTACCCAGAGAAATCTATTCATTAAAAATTTGGCTGAGCTATGAAAGACCATACTCAGTTTCATTAACACTCTTTCCTACTTCTCTGCAGATAAACAGCCCAAATAAAACTGGCTAAAAAGACATGATGGGGAGGAAAGGAACATACTTATGCTTTGTGTATCTCCCAGACTGACTGCTAAGGTACAAACAACTAACCCCCCCCCCTCAATACAGTATTTTTTAAATGTATAAATGCAAACTTCTGTAGAAAATTTCAGAAACCTTCAGTTATCACTGTGATAGATTTATTTCCGGTAATTGATGGTCTCCTTTTGTTACTGAAGAGTGGTATTACCTAGATTAATAGTTTTTAAGAAGAAATAAAGTACAGTTTATAAACAATACTGATGTGCCATTGGAAACATTTCACATTTATACTGACAATAACGTCTTCGTTCTTCACAATGTCAAGAGGATTAAAAAAAAGCATTCAAACGTGTTTCAACTTTCTTTACTTGAAACACTTTTTCCTGCACACAATTACACATAATGGGAAGTTCTATTAATTTAAAGCTCACTTTAAAAATTTGGGTTGTGATCCTAAAGATGTTTAAGAATGTCCAAACATGTGACCTGAGTCAATTAAGACTTCCCAAAGTATAATAGATCCAGATCATACAAACCTCATCAGTGGATGAGTTGTCAAGATCATGCAAAACTAAATTTAACATTTATTTTAAATAGGGTTGTCAAGATCATGCAAAATAAAATTTAACACTTATTTTAAATACACACTCAACTCTCAGTTTTACCACAATAGGTTTGCTTAAATGCTTTGCATATAGAGGCAAAAATCTGGGATATTAGCTCAAATATGCCACCATTGTGCTTTTAGGGCTGGATGCTTTTGCTGAACTAAGTGGTTCATCCAGTATTGAGCTGCCTCCAGTGAAGATAATGCTGCAGCACACTTCCCTGTGCCCTGTTCCAGGGCAGCTTATTTCCTGGAGTACACCACTGGACCTGATTTGTCTCAGTGCACTGACATACCACTGTGCTCAAATTAAACCTTCCTGGAGCACTGGGAATCCTGCTAATGGACCATGCAATTGGCTCTGGAGAAGGCAGCCTCATGTATAGCTATGGTTCAAGGACAGTGCTGGCCAGATGAACTAAGAATAGTTTATTTACATCCCATTCCCTTACTCTTCCTTCATCAGACATATTTTAGCACTGTTGCCATAAATAAGGGAGATCTGGCTAAAGAATCAAGGGAAAAATAACTCTCTTGATTTTGAAATAGCATCTGAAGACTCAACTCCTCTGCCTCTCTTCTAAATGATGGTCCTCCAGGGCTGTGTCCTGCCCTCCAGGCTAACTCCAGGGCAGGGGATGGTTGAGGTTATTTCAGGAAACAAGTTTACATTTGCTACTTGATGCAGCATGCCATCCACAAGGACTGGGAGTTACCAGTCAATTTTCCCCTCAGGAAGGTGGAACCAGGCCAGACATTTAGGGAAAACACCTAAACTAAAACCTAAACCTGAAACCTAAATAGGAAGCCAGACACTTCCCATTTCTGCATCCAGCCCTGACAACAGAAATTTATCAGATGGCTGGTCTGGCCCTTGTCTTACACCTTGAAAAAGTCTCCAAGCTCCAGCCCGCTTTAACTGACTGCTGAGCAGTTGTAAACTTCTTGGAGGGTTTTTTTAATGGTCATTATTGTAAAATAAACACCGTCTCCTCAAAAACAACCCCACTAAAGCTTCAACCGAAACATACAAATTTTCACTCATCTCCTGCAAAGGTTACACTATTTACCTTCTTACTCGACAAGACTAGGACAAAAATGTCTTTTCATATCCAAAGTTCAACTGACAACAACACTGTAATTAAAATGATAGGGAGGCAAGAAATCGTGTATTTGTTTAGGAGAAAAAAAAAGGCAAAAAGGAGAGGTTCCACAAAAACATTCCAGAAAGTTCAAACATTTAATGTTGTCAAATTGATGCCTTACTGCATGGGAACTGGAGTTCACACACTTGTGCTCCCATTTTGTCATCCAAGATGGATCCATGGACCAAAGTGTGTCTCTCAGGACCCACTATGGTCTTCCCATCTTGGGGAAGAGAATGTGAACACAAGAACCAAAATAGACTCTAGGAAGGCCCCGTGACAGCATAGCCAAATCAATGTGTTACTGTTCTGCAAATGCTCTGTATTTAATGGAAAACATTCTCCAAAGCCAGAAGCCACTTCTCACAAAATGAGTCATTTAGGCAATCTCAGTATTTTCTGTTGAAAAATACTTTCATCAGAAACTTTCAATGAGCCCTATGCTTCTGTATTTCTCGGGTGTGCCTTATCATAGAGCCAGAAGAGAGTCAGTAGCCAGCAGCTCTTCCCCAAAGGGTAACGAGTTTTGCTTGGCCCACACCAATGCATTCCTCAGTCTTGGCTTTTATAGCAGCTGCCTCTTCTTGTGGAGAAACTCCAGGATGCTGCTTTCTCAAAATGCCAAACCAAACTTCTGGGAGAGGAAAAGAGCACACTCTGCTCCCTCTCCTCTCGCAGTCTCTCCTGCCACTTCCTGAAACTAAAATATCTTTTCTTTACAAGTATCCTGACAAGGGGATGAGACCATTGCACTTCTTCTGATTACAAGGTGTAGGGGGATTGAGTGGACCTTGCTCAAGAGACTGATTTAAGGATTTTTTTGTTGTTGTTCAAGAGACCTTTGGTAGCTAGGATGCTTAGGCTTGGATTTCTTTCCCTCCCCAGTCTTGCAGAGCAGTTTACTCCCTGCAAAGGTTACTTTTTCACAGATGACCTTGGAGCCCCCTGCGACGGGGGTCCAACCAAGCTGTTAAGACGGCTCGGAAAGGAAAAGGTTTTGTATTTTTTCATGCCCAGTGTGCACACGCTGTGAAGTTTAGTGTTCTTGCCTCTGAAAAAAAAAAAAATTCCTAAGTCCTTCCAGTGCCTGGTGTTTTGGGGGTACCTGTGTTATCTTCTTTTACACAAGTGGGCAGGATGGTTCTNGTTCATTTCTTAGTATTAGACATGAAATAGCCTTGGACTATAAAACCTGCTCAACGAATTACTGGAAACAAAAGATCTGCACTAAGAATATGTAACAATTAAGAATGTGTTCTTCTTTATAATTGCATTCCTGTTATCCTAATCAATATCAGAGTAATTAAAATGCCTCATGATCAATATTTCTGCCTTGTTCAGGAGGTGTCTCTTATCTCTAAAAGGTAGCCATGATCTACTCTTTCTAACCTCACTAAAAGTTCTTTGTTGAAAATCATTTGACTTCCTATTTGGCTATAAATTACACTTAAAATGCCTCTATTGTCATATAAAATTACATAGTATTTCCTTTCATGCTACTTATAATCACTATGTTTACTTTATTTTTCTATGCACCTCACGGTATTTTCACTGCTAGAAAATTTAAGCTTTTTATTAGATACTTTTATTATCCTGAATCTAACACCCATCCTCCAATCTCATGTAGACTTTTATTTTTGTAAAACTTTACTTTTGTAAAGTTTACTGCTTTGTACTTACCATCCCTATCAGCAAGTATTTGAGTTGTTGCATGCTCTGAGTTCTGGCAGGAGATAAAGCACAACCTTTCAGCCACTATAAAAACTCAATAATCCTGGCTTGATTTGAGTGTTTTTACCAAGTTGTATACTTGGGCCAAAAGCATGCACAGAACTCATGTGACTTAGGAATCCAAAAGTTAGACACAAAAGGGTGAGCCAGGCACCTGAAGCTTCCTTCCTTGTAAATGCAGGGAGATACCCACTTCCAGAGAGCTGGTGACCACATCCTCATAGCAGGAAATGTAAGATTCATCCTCTGTAAACACCGTCTCCTCAAAAACAACCCCACTAAAGCTTCAACCGAAACATACAAATTTTCACTCATCTCCTGCAAAGGTTACACTATTTACCTTCTTACTCGACAAGACTAGGACAAAAATGTCTTTTCATATCCAAAGTTCAACTGACAACAACACTGTAATTAAAATGATAGGGAGGCAAGAAATCGTGTATTTGCTTAGGAGAAAAAAAAAAGGCAAAAAGGAGAGGTTCCACAAAAACATTCCAGAAAGTTCAAACATTTAATGTTGTCAAATTGATGCCTTACTGCATGGGAACTGGAGTTCACACACTTGTGCTCCCATTTTGTCATCCAAGATGGATCCATGGACCAAAGTGTGTCTCTCAGGACCCACTATGGTCTTCCCATCTTGGGGAAGAGAATGTGAACACAAGAACCAAAATAGACTCTAGGAAGGCCCCGTGACAGCATAGCCAAATCAATGTGTTACTGTTCTGCAAATGCTCTGTATTTAATGGAAAACATTCTCCAAAGCCAGAAGCCACTTCTCACAAAATGAGTCATTTAGGCAATCTCAGTATTTTCTGTTGAAAAATACTTTCATCAGAAACTTTCAATGAGCCCTATGCTTCTGTATTTCTCGGGTGTGCCTTATCATAGAGCCAGAAGAGAGTCAGTAGCCAGCAGCTCTTCCCCAAAGGGTAACGAGTTTTGCTTGGCCCACACCAATGCATTCCTCAGTCTTGGCTTTTATAGCAGCTGCCTCTTCTTGTGGAGAAACTCCAGGATGCTGCTTTCTCAAAATGCCAAACCAAACTTCTGGGAGAGGAAAAGAGCACACTCTGCTCCCTCTCCTCTCGCAGTCTCTCCTGCCACTTCCTGAAACTAAAATATCTTTTCTTTACAAGTATCCTGACAAGGGGATGAGACCATTGCACTTCTTCTGATTACAAGGTGTAGGGGGATTGAGTGGACCTTGCTCAAGAGACTGATTTAAGGATTTTTTTGTTGTTGTTCAAGAGACCTTTGGTAGCTGGGAGACTTAAACTCGGATTTCTCTCCCTCCCCAGTCTTGCAGAGCAGTTTACTCCCTGCAAAGGTTACTTTTTCACAGATGACCTTGGAGCCCCCTGCGACGGGGGTCCAACCAAGCTGTTAAGACGGCTCGGAAAGGAAAAGGTTTTGTATTTTTTCATGCCCAGTGTGCACACGCTGTGAAGTTTAGTGTTCTTGCCTCTGAAAAAAAAAAAAATTCCTAAGTCCTTCCAGTGCCTGGTGTTTTGGGGGTACCTGTGTTATCTTCTTTTACACAAGTGGGCAGGATGGTTCTTTCCAAACTCCACTTATATCAGTCACCAAATTAACAGTGAGTCCTGTTGCACACTGTGCAAGTATGACTTCTTAACTCCTCCTTGTAAGGCTTGAACAAGACATCTTGCTTCAAAAAAACTAAAAGTATAAACAGTTGCAAGTACTAGAGATATTGCACATAAGAAAGCAAATCAAGTTGTAGTCACAGTAAGAACTGCACCATATCTCCCTGGCCTTTCTTAATGAGGAGGCAAGTAGTTAACTATTTTCATGCTGCAGAGGATCACCACAGGTCACCCGAACTATTTAATTACAAAAAATGAGGGGATTCAAACCACTCCGATCAATTGTCCTAGGCTCCTTGCAGATGCTCACAAATGTCTTTGCATCACCTATACTGTTAATATTTTGGAGTTTTCTTCACAAGTGCACTAGCAAATTTGTTGTTATGAGGAAAACAAAAGCTGAGGCTCCACAAAAGAGAGTAATTTCCTTCAGGAATGTTTACTGAGCTGTACAGTATGTAATGTCTCACTTAGATGTCTGTCACCCACATTTGTAGCAGATCAGTAAGGAAAGGGACTTGTCAGAAATCCTGGACTGCTACATGTTAAGCCTGGATCTTATTTGAGTTTTAAATGTTATTTATTTAAATGTTATTTATTTACACTTATTTACAAATTCTGCTGATTTTTCAAAGATCACACTAAACCAAAACAAATCCAGGGAGCCACAGCTCATTTCCTTTCTCACTGCTGTCTCTAAGATCATGCTCGGATGAAAAGTTGTAACAACTGCATCTGTACCTGAGAGCTTCAGAAAAAATGGCACAGATGTAACAAAGGTCTGTCTTGGATCCTGACACATTAGGGTAGCTCATACTATTAACCAGTGAGCTCAATATAATCAGTGTTCCAAATCTGGTGCCAATCAGAGAAAAAGGAGGTAGAAGGAATGCCAACTACAGACATGTGGTAGTGATCGATGAACCTGCAATTCCATCTTCAAGAGGCCAGTCTTGATGAATCAAATTCTGTGTGGGAAAATGAGGTGTTCATTTAAATAAAATCAAAACATTGTTCAGTGATAATGTTGGTAAAGAGGTGCCTGTAAATGGAGGAATGTCTCCTTTTTTAAATCATAACTTGTCTACTGTATTTATACTTTTAGCAATCTGCATTAAATTATCAAAATGGCTGTCCTTTTGTGGAAAAAGCGTTAGTAAAATAACACATCATCCAGTAAACATAAAAATAAAAAAATAACCAAAAGTAACATAAAAATATTTATAAAAATAAGTTGGCCCGTTAAACACTTTGGTGGCTATCACTGCAGAAAGTTTTTTTCTGCATCAATACTACTTTTCATTAAATTATAAATTACATTTCAAACTGAAGGGCCATTTGGAACAAAATACACATCTATTTATTTAAAGAAAGGGCAACGAGATATTCCAGCAACTTCTAAGTGCTATTCAAACATTTTTCAATTAATCAACAATTCCAGGACAAAATAACTAATCATCAACAAAAGACAAGCTTTTAATCACCAAATTCCCAGCAAACTGTACTTCCTCTATGAAAAGATGCTGAACTGTGCATCAGATCTTTTTTATACTTATAATCTCTTAGTTTGATCAGGTTGTTTTTCAGTTCTCAGTTGGTTTACTTAATTACAGCCGCCTCCAGCACTTCAGTTCTAAGAGTTCAACTGGATCTTTTCCAAGTGCCTTTGCTGCAGAATGAAATGGGTTTTCCAGTATTGATCTTTCCTTTTTGTCTCTTTGCTAAGGAAAAAAAAAAGCAAAAAAAAACCCAACCGCACTTCTCAATTAGTGCAATTGTGTTATATCTCTTTTATAGCTTCATTCTAAGAACAGGCAACTTCAAATTTTTTTTAAACAAACAAAAATATTGTTTACACTAGTGTATTATATGGAAAGCTCTAGGAAGCCAAAAATAAGACTAACAGATGACTGTAGACCTAGAGCTTGCCAACTAAATAAAATCAATTGTTTTAAAATAAAAAAGGAAGGAATTAGAGAGGCTTCTGTAATCAAAACATATGATTGGATTTAGTTTGAGGATCAAGATACCTCATCCCTTTTGGAACAGTTGAAGTCAATTGGGAATGCTGCCACTAAAAAGAACCACGGATTTTCTTCCTTACATGAGCACAAAATGACAATTAGGACAAGCTGAGGGACAATGGTATGTGTCCACTCATTTCAAACCAATTAGGCCAAAATACAAGATTGTCTAATTGTGCAGTAACTGATTGTCTGTGTGCATTTGTATGCACGTAATGCAACAAAAATGTGCTTTAAACCTTAAAGTAGTGCTACCTGCTCAAAAAAGTTAAGGAAGTTTGCAACTTTAAAAGAATGGCACAATTGCTCTAGTGATATCCAACTTTCTTTAATTTTGGCAAGAAGGCCACTGTATTAATACCCTCTCAAATTTAACTTTTCACTTAGTATTTTCCCTAAAACCTAAAAAAACCAAGCCCTTCTTCATCTCTGTTTCACATGCAGAGTTACAAGGTGAATGAATCTGATGGCAAAAGAGTTCCTACAAGAACTGGTTTTACCTGTTTCAGACATAAAATAACACAGTTGAACTTTTAGAATAAACATCTCTCCCAAATATCTAGAATAAAGTGCAGTTTCTTTTTCAGCTGTCTGACACCTAATAGTAAAGACACTAAAACTTAAACGTGAGGTATCTTGAGTTCCAAGCTGGCCTGTAAGAATGGGAACAGACAGGCACTAACTGTGATGAGACAGGTCATGGTCCAGTTGAGCAAACAC
Organism: Calyptomena viridis; assembly: GCA_013390005.1. Taxonomy (NCBI): domain Eukaryota; kingdom Metazoa; phylum Chordata; class Aves; order Passeriformes; family Eurylaimidae; genus Calyptomena; species Calyptomena viridis. The sequence continues at coordinate 13,115 of WEIV01016802.1, forward strand.
TGTCTTTGAGGTGACACCATGCATCTGGGACACAAAAGGAGCCTCCATAAACCTCAGAGCCACAAGGGCAGGAGTACAGCCATGGTGCACATTTTACATAAGGCAAGAACAGGGCAAGGAACACAAGAAAAATGGGCCTGGAAGGACAAGTGAGGAACAGTCTCAAGGCCTTGACCAAAAGACAAAGTATCTGAATTAGGCTTTTTTTATTATTTCCAATTTTATCTTGCAAATTTGCTGCTTAAAATGGTGAAATTCTGGTAGCAGGGGCCAAAATCCTACTTTTTCCCCAATACATCTGAGCACTTAACTAGGGTGAAAAATCGGGCTGTGTCTTGCTTGTGCACCTTATTTTTGAAGAGCAAGGTAAGGATAAAAACATCCATGCGTGGTTTTTTTTATCGCATTCCTTGCATAAACCTTTTCCTATATGACCCTGAGGGTAAATTCTCATCTTAAAAATCAGACCACTACCACCTTACTTGTGGCAGCGGTGTCAGTGCCCACTACTGCGGTAGGTACCCCCACTATCCAACCCACTATGGACAGGCATGTTGCCTAAGTACTGTAATGACAGGGAAGCCACACACAGAAGTACAAGTGTAAAGTGCTTTGAGACTTGGCCCTCTATTTTCTTCCTTTGTCCCAGAGATGTGGAGCACCTGCAATGCTCTCCAGGCAAGCAGCAGCACAGACACAGCAGCAACGCCATGCAGGAAGGCCTGTTTGTCCACATACCTGTAGGTTTGTGTGTTACTTCTCTCCCACAAGACAGATATCCAGTAAAACCTGTTTCAATTCCATGTATATATGAATTTCATTGTGTTTTAGTATCTTTTAGGACAGCTTAACAAGTGCAGTTAGAGAATGACTAAGAGTGAAAACCATTCTGGTACTACTGTCTCATGACAACCCAAGTAACTCCCATGACGAAGCCTTGGCCTTAGCACAGCTGTACGTTTAAGATGAGGTAAAACAACATGAATCTGGGCTAGGCTAACCAACCCACATTTCAGCTGGGCACACTGGCCTCACACAGCTGCAGGTCTAGAAGTGGACAGGAGAAGGACCAGAGTTATTCAACACACATGGGAAGCGGAGATGGGCACATCCCTGAAACCTCACAATCTGGGATCTGCCCAGAGAGTGAGTCCCACGTGGAAGACCTGTGAAGGTCTAGAGACCAGCAGGGAGCTACAGCAGCTTGGCTAGTTCATGTCTGATGGCCTCAGGCAAGGGGAATATGCAGTGATGTCATTAATGGGGTGTTTTTTTATTAGTTTCTACTAATAAGCTTAGCAGATATTACTGGAAAGAGTTTGATGTTATTTTTCCATAATTTAATTTTTTTCCCCCTCAGCAAACAAAGGCAATAGGTATTACCACATATTTCGACCTTCACTTATTTCCTCTGTAGTATTGTTAAAAATGTAACTGAAGATTCTATTTTCATTATTACTGTACAATGGGGAAAAGCATTTTATAATTCTACAAATCTATAATTCCAAAATAGCTGAAAGGGTTATACTCCAAACTAAAGAGGCAAAAATACTTTTCAAACTCACAACATGGAAAATTTCCCCCTAAACCAAGTATTTTGTAAATTTTAGAATATGTGAAAACCAAGAACTATAATGGAAACTATTTCAAACTTTTATTATGGCAGACCCTATTATAAACTATTTATAAAGATTTTAACTATGGCTATAAATAATGTTTTCCCTTGAATAATCCTAAGAGAATGTCAAAGTTAAAAGCTGTAATGATAAAAATTACACAGGATAGTGCAACAGAACAGAAAAATAAATACATAAACTCAGGATATTCCACTGCTGTGTATTTCTACGTCCAACATTTAGATCTTAGTGGAAATCTGTTGTGGGGGTCTTTGGCAGGGGGGGTGTTGGTTTTTTTTTTAAGGTTTTACTGGCTCCTGGGCTTATACTGGTTTGAGCTCTGGAGATGAGTTACTAAATGGCTCCATTTTATGGAAGACATAGTACTACTTTCCTTGTTGGAAGGTGAAGAAGGAAGACAGATGGAGGAAAATAATTTGCTTTCAAAGAATGCCTGTAGAAACTTCAAAGCAACCACTAAAGTAAAACCTTATTTCTAAGTTACTCTTCTGCATTTACGCTGCTAAATATTTAATAGAGAAACTTCCCATTAAAAATCAATACAAAGAATTAAGACTGAGAAATCTCTCTTACAAAAACCAACTTCAGACACTAATTTATCTTTTTTCTAACTTTTCCTCTGGATGCTCTATATCCAGGGTTTCAATAGCAAAGAAAAACTCAGCTTATCCAAGCTGTAAATCACTAATCCAAGCTGTAAAACACTATCACACATATTATCTGCTTTTTATCCATTCTCCTTCCTTTACATGTTGTAATTGGTCAAGATGGGAAAGGCAGTCTCTTTGTCATTTTAGGTTTTCCAGCTTTCTGTCTTAGTCTCAGACCAATGGAAGAGTTCTTGTTAGCTGAAAATTGTTTGACCATTTTGACCTCTGATCACATATGAATGTACCAAATGTATGAGGGTTTTACCTCTTCCCAATCTTCTATCCATTCTTCATAAATTTCAATATGGTATTTTCCTGTTTCCTCCAGTCTAGGGATAGCAGGAGTCATAAGCAACAGCACTTTGTAAGGTTTCTGTCTTCAGACAGTAATTTAGGAGTGACTTGCCAGTCCTCACTTTCTTTTTTCCATTCATATATGGGTAAAAATGTACAATGCAGTAAGATAAAGAATCACATTTCTTGTTGCAGCATCATGAAGTCCTACAAGCCCTAATACAAACAGCAAAGTTCGTAGTTTCATGAGGCAATGCTAAGAAAGCTTTTTAACCTACTTTCTGAAAAAGCTAAACAGCCTAGAAACTAAGACGAACTAAAAAAATCCTTGGGGAGTCAGAGACAGACATGACATAATCTAAGGTTTTCATAAAAAAATTCAGTTAAATACTTCTCAGGAAGGATTTTAATATATTATGACACAGCTATTAGTTAGCTGAGATTAAATAAAAAAGCACTTCTCTGCCTTAAAATATCAAGATACAGAGAACTGAAGCCTTAAATTCATATACATAGGGTTTGAGAAGCTTTTAAAGGTTTCAATCCACAGACAAGGATTGCTTAATGAGGGAATAAAAAGATTCTACCTTTTTGGCCTTCCCTCCAAGAAGGACTCTAGGGAGGCTAGAGGTGATCAGATGGGTTGAATTAGATGTCAATCGTAAGACTGCCATTACAGAAATATTATAGAAGCTGCTGAACACCAGCAGGATTTTGCATACCTAAAGGCCTAAGGGTCATAGGCTGGAAGGGACCTCAGGAGGTTTTCTAGTTCTATCCCCTGCCCAAAGCAGGGACAGCTCTGGGGTCAGGCCAGGCTGCTCAGGGCTTGCACCCAGCAGAACTTGAAACCCTCCTAGAACAGAGATGGCAGAGACCCTTGGGGTGCTCCACTGCCAACACAACGTGAACACATTGGGAAAAGTTTCTCCTTATACCCAGTCTAAATCTGTTACAACTTGCACCTCTTGTCTCTCACCCTCCCTCCCCCGTGCCACTGGGAGGAGCCTGGCTCCATCTCCTCCACGATTTCCTGTAGGTGCTGGGAGGCTCTCAGGTGCCTCCAAAGCCATCCCTTCTTCAGGCTGTCCCATCCCCCCCAGTCCCTCCTCACAGTGCAGGTGCTCCAACCCCACTCCTCCCAAGCCCCCTCCAGCTTCTCCACATCCCTCCTGTGTCAGGTGCCAAAACTGGATGCAGTATCTAGATGTGGTCTGATGAGTGCCATATAGAGGGGGACAATCCCATCCCTTGATCAACTGGCTGTGATCCCGTTCATACTGCCCAGATTATTTGTTTCTTCTAGTACACACAATGAGAAATTACACTACTGTTACAAAGAGGCAAAACTCCCAGACGGCTGTAAAATTAACATCAATATCAGCATTAATTCAAAGGAAGCAATTTTTCCAAATTAGAAGAGTCTTACTCATTGTCCCCTTCACTAATTTTATCCGGAAAAAGAAATTTTATTTGGAAAAGACATGCAGGAAGGTAGATAAGGTAACATTCCATACTGTCATGCTTATTAGATCTTCTAAGGATACTGTAACCAAGCGAGTATTTTAGTCATCCAGCTCCTGGAACATAATTCTCAGAGACTAGTTAGCTATGAAATTCCCTCTACAAGGAACGGGGAGAGTTATGTGCCTGTTTCAAAGATTTATGTGTTTTCCTGTAGACGTGGATTAGACACTTGTCTGAGGCTGGGATTCATTGCTTCAAATTTCCGCTTCAAATCCAAACTCCGATTTGTATTTCTGGCTGTGGAGAACTGACTCAGTACTTTTACTTGAAAAAAAAAAAAAAAAAAAGGAAAAGGTGTCAGTGAAAGTGGTGCACCAGATTTAAGGACTGAAGATTAAAGCATTCACTTCAGAATTAGCAAGTTCAAACTTGCTTCTGCCAGCTCCCAGGAGAACACATTTTACACCTGGTTACAGGTTGCTGAAACAAAATCTCCACGGAGCAAAGAATGAGACACTCCCACAGATGGGGAAAAGAAAGAGAGATCTGTAACCACTCTTTAATGATCCCTTGTTTATTGCAAGTATCTGGCTGCTGAATCATGAACCATTTATATTTTTTCAGCATCAATGAAAAATTGATGTAAATAAGAGCATTTGTCCAAACATGAATTTTCATTCATTTCTGAACTCTTCATCACTATTCTTTACATATGTTTTACATTTCCTTATTAAGGAAAGATAATTTTGGTCTCTTATTTCTACAGAAACTCAAGAGCCTTTCTAGTATTATGCAACGAGCAGACATCGACACCTATATTTAAGCATGACACACAATATAAGCTTATATTATCACTTATGATTTGACTCTATTTTAACTATTTGGACTGTAAAGCTCCACGGTGAGTCTTTGCCCCAAGCAAAATTTTTTTCTGGAAGCCATAAGCAAAAATAGTTCAGTTGTTTCTGAGTGAAGGTGGTGAAAACCCAGTTTTGGTGATATTTATACAGTTCCAATATTTCAGTGAGAATCTCCAGTGCCTCCAAACTTCAGAGCAGGGACTTAATATTTGGTAGAGAAGCTGCTCTCACGGCTGTCTTTTTTGGCACAGAGAAAACATGCAAATTTGACTAAAATAAAGCCTCCTAAAAATGCTACTTGTATACTTGTTGCACAGGTTTGTTAGAGGCTGTAACTGAATTATCAAAATATTTTCCTTGCATTAATTTTGCTTCCTACTCAGGTCTTTTAATACAAGGGAGAGTAGATACATGAAGGGAAAGGGTGAGGGATGGGGCAGGGACTGGGAAGCACAAAGAGCATCATGGCTGCAGGCTTATGGACAGCTGAGATGGTAGTCTCAGGTGTCTCTCCAGATTGCAGAGAATACTTTCTTCCCAACAAGTATTTCAGAAGAAAAAATATTATAGCCAAGATACAACACTGATTTTTAAATTTCTCTGCTGTCCTTCAAACTAATTTTTATCAGTAGTTTATTCCTGCAGATTTAGACCATGTGATCTTTAATGCCTTGTAGCTGTATTTATTTAGATCTTACTTTTATCATTTTTATGAGCTAAGGATTTTTCTCCTAAGTATTCAATTACAACACTTATCTAGTTTAGGGAATTATTAAAAAGTATTTTAAAAGTATAATTTAAAAAACATAAAGTAGGGCTTTTTTTCCCCTCTCCCACTTACTTTTTTCTCATTTAAGAACAGACTTAAATAATAGCATAGCTGTTTGCTTATAAGGACCTGTATCTTACTTGTATGAAATTTGAAAACTGCTGAAATTTTTAGCTCTTAATAAACTGCTCATATTTCGTCAACTCCTTGAAACACAAGAAATGCACACAAGCATACACTGTTCCATGCATTCCCTGTTCTTAGAGATTGCATTCAAAGACAGAAAGGAAACAAAACTTGTACTCTTCAATGCCACTTTTACCATGGCTCAGGTGTCACTGAGCAGTATTTTGGTACTATAAACTAGACAAAAAGTGATCAAATAAAATGCATCAGTGAAGAGCTATCATTTAACTTTACTGACTACCAACTTTTACAGAGCTGACCTAGAGCTTGAGAAAAGGGAATTTCTAAACCCTACTACGTGCAAAGAAAGCAAAGGTTTCCTCATAAGACTTCCACAATGATGCAAGACATTATTCCTTTTTCTCCTTTAGTAACATATACCTCAATATTTAACCTGATCTAATCCCTTAGGTTCAAAAGAAGGTTTTTCCCCACCAAATACACTGATGCAGCTGATCCTCCTTTCAATCAAAAGCCTTGTGAAAAGAATCTTAAAAACAGGAAGAAGATTCACCTATTCTACATTTCATACCAATACATCAGTGTTATGTGATAGGGTAATAGCTTTTGGTTCTCTTTAGGGAAAGAAAAAAATACTACTGCAGAAATTTTGTAAAGAAATTTTATTTTATACCAGCTGACACTTTAAACCCAAACCTATGCATGTCTTCCACAATTATTAAAAACTGTAAATACTTTGTAGTATCTACCGACACGTAGTCACTACGATGCAATGGAGGTCTTTTAAATGAACAACTTTGAACAGTTTTACTTTATGTGAACTAACCAGTAAGAGGATTACAGCATGTCTCTTTTGTTTTTAACTTAAGCTCTCTGCTTTCTTATTTTAAGACCTGACATGGACACTCCCATACAGTATTTATCATACAACCAGATCAAGCACCTTAGGACTTATTTTTGGGCAGGGATGGGGTAATAATTTAGGCACATCTCATTGACAAATAAACTAGTTACAATTAGCAATAAAATTTTCATTCCTTTTGGAAGGATTACAATATAAAAAGCAGCAAAATAAAATAAAGCAAAACACAATATGGGTTGTTGTAGACAATCAGTAATGATAGCAAGAGTCTAAGAGAAGTATAGTTTTATGCACATACAAATGCCAATTCTCACATAAAGAGATGAATCTCCCACCTCAGAACTTAACAGTGTCACATTAATGACTTTTCATTGCTCTGTATTTTCAAAGTACTCTTAATACATTAATTAATACATCTGAAGTGTTTCTGTGTAGGTTTGGTGTTACACAGAGGCTCTCATTACATGCCATCAACCATTTAACCCTTACAGTTGTAAGTCACCATATCCATTCTCTTCTAAAGTGAAGGACCACAGTGCATCTGTGATGACATAAATGTAAAGCATGTTTCATAAATTCACATCTCTAGCCTCTCCGATCACTTCAACTGTTAGTAACGAGCACAACATAATTTAAGTTTTTCTCAAAAAGCAAAACTAACAACAGTCTTTCTAGTTCTGTCTCAAGTTAGTCCATAGTATAACTTGGCAGTAATGCTGGTGTCTAAGAATGTCTAATGTCTAAGAATGGCTCTTTATCCTTCTGACACAACATATTAAAAAAAAATATCTGAAACATTCACCCATCTGTCAGCTGTTCACTTGCCCCTCCCAGAGCTGTTTTAACAGAGCTTTCAGCTCCTACTGGTTCTATCTCTGTTACAGCAGCAGCAACCAGCTGAGCTGCATCCATCCTCACTACTGAACTTCCACACAGCACCTCTTAATTAGTGCAGAGGGTGGCTGACATGCTCAGGGTGAAGGTTCAAGTGCTAGATCATCTCCAGATGACTGATCACTTGACTGAGTGGCATATTTGTTACTATAAAAATAAAGGAGAAGCAGAGAAAAGAGAAGCCTCGGGGCAAGAAGTCAAATAAATTTTTACCAGTGTGGAGGTAGAAGTAAATAAAAAATAAATCACTGACTTAAAATGAGTTCTAATGAATCAAACAGCCCTGCGAACACATACACAGTGTTGTTACTTCCTCACTAGATAAGGTCCAGTTCTTTATATTATTAAATTTGTAAAATATTCTGTAAGACATATAGAGTTACTAAGATGCAATGGATATCTATTAATATCAAATGAAATCCTTAAAAATGTTCATGTGAGCTAACCAGTGAGAGAACAATAACATATCTCAACTCTTACAATCACTTTTCTAAACAAACACTTTGTTGCAGCAGGCTTATTTTTAATTTGGGGCAACTATCTAATCTAAAGTGAAATGTACAACTTTAACTTTTACAAGGATCCTTTTTGCTTATAAAATTACTTTCATTTAAATTTTCTGCTCATGAAGTAATTTAAAAGTGATGTCTGCACTCACTAATCCACAGTACACAGAAACCACGTCACACACATCATCAAGCCCCCTTACAATGGGTGGCTGTAAAAATTAAAGTTGGAAAGGCTGAGGACTTGCATGGCCTCTCCTGCCACCAGTTGCTGGAGCAGTTGCTTTTTCCTCTGCAAAAGCAAAGCCTTTCTTGAGCATCTCTCTGGAACCAGCTGGCTGATCCTGAGAAGAGGCATCGTGAACTTTCACATGTGGCAAGGTCTGAGCTGAGCCTGAACTGTGTGGCTCAAATTCAGGGGACTGGTGGCAAATTGCACAGTCAGAGAACTGATGGGCAGGACTACATACATCCTGGGGACATGGAAAAAAGCTTCAATGAAAGGGCAAGGACAAATGCACACCAAAGAAGAAGGAGGCTGCCAAATTTTGGGATGCAGCCTAGTGAGGGCTGTGACAGGTGAAAAGCGCCAGCTGAAGTGAGCCTCCATTATGAGAGCAAAGAAATGGTTTCCTATTTAATCCCTGCTGTTTAATTTCACCCTCTCACAGTACTTAGGAAACACCATTTACTTTGATTACAGGTGAGGCTATAAAACAGAAAAGTTGCACAATTGCCTCTGGTTCAAGTCAGTATTCCAAAGATTTCGCAACTCCTGAAACACCCACACTACATTCCCTCACTTAAAACCACTCAATGATGCCCAAAAAACCTGGAAAAAACCCTCAAATTTAATTTCCCCCCTCTTTTTTAAGGTCACACACAAATAAACACTTGTATTCAGCAAGTAGAATAAATGTGTTACATTTTTTTCACCAGTGGAACTGGTGCCTGTAACTACACCTCTAATATAAAATGACATTTCTGTCATTCAAGAAATCATCCATATTCTTTAGGTATAAGCAGGATAATTACTCCTGCCACTTTCAGAAGTAAGGGATTTCACACACAGAAGAATGGAAAACTATACTGTAGGTAAATATTCCCAAAACAGAATCCGAAATATTACATTCAGACAGAAGATGAAACTATTTACATGAAGACAGAAGAGATACTTCTAAATACTCTTGCACTGCTGTAAAAATAAAAAAATAAATTCCTAAGGGTACTGAGTATATATCCTCAATGTTCTTCTTCCACATGTGGAATAAGTGCATAATTCCTCTTTAAACAATTATAATATAAAAAACGATGCAGGAAACCAAAGACCTGTGAGCAGGTCTCTAATCTAATCTTGTGTTAATTCAGAAATCAAACCCCCTCTAACATCAAAACTCCCCAGCTGTTCCTATTTCCTATACATCAGCTTAAATTTTGGCTGAATCTGGGATAAGTTAACAAGCCAACTTTGCTATAGCAGGCACTAGGGACACAATGCCATGAACGTTTTCAAATCTCCAATCTCAATCCAAGTTCAGCCATAAGTAGGAAAGGTAACACAGACGTAGTTAGTTTTTACTCATATAAGAGGGCACATCTGAATTTCTTGCCTGTATGCTCTTCTGATAGGTAATAAGGAAGTGACAGAATGAGACATTGGAGGACTCAAACTCTTTAACAGAATAGCATCCAGTTCCTTCACACTAATACATTCTCTTCAATGTTCTGAGGTCAGAAATGTATGGCCAATAATTAGATGTTCAACGTTAAACCAGACCAGGGAGGTGGTTTACAACTATTCTCTTAATAGCATCTCTTAAGCTTCCTGACAGCATTTAAAGCAGTGCTTGGACTGCCTGATGTGGCTGGAGAACCCCAATAACTTTAACTAGCATATTAAGAATTAAAAGTGGGAGACAGACTTCAGTGTTCAGGTTAAGGGCTTCTACACAAGTCATGTAGGTATGATAACCTCATTAAAATTGTGCTCAGAAGCTGCTATTGTGTCACTCGTGACACATAAATGCTTGTCAGAAAACCAGTCATTAAAATCTCTATTTCTTCTTCTGCATAGAAAGGCTGAAACTGAGTTTCACTGTTTACAGCTATTTTTTTGTTTGTTTTATAAGCATTATTTCTAGACTGAGCTTTAAAAAAAAAAAGTCTGGCCAGTATTACCCAGATTTCAGTTGTATGTCCTGCATTCTGGTAAGTCAATTCAAAAATGTCAGTCTTGCTTTATAAACCATCTTCACATGAGATCGTAACATAAACTATTTAGAGATGGTCAAATAAAGCTGACTGGCATGTGGCAGAATGTAGTAAATTGTGTAACAATTTGATACAAACTCATTTAAAAGCTTGGGAAAAAAACCCTTTTAAAAGTTTAAAAACTTAAAAAAAAAAAAATCTTTATATGTGAGTTAAATTCTACTATCACTCTCAATCTGTTTCAGATATGCCAAGCCTGAAATCTTAAAATATTAAGAATAATCTTAGCATTTCCACTGCCTGCAGTGAACAACTCAGTTCACACAGACTCCTCCAGGGTATTCAGAAACCGTGTGGTCCAAAGTCTCCTTGTGGATTTTGCTCCATGAGATACCAGGCCATTCCCAAGGATGAAAATGAGCCTGGATATTTCCCAACAAGTCTGACATTGTTTTGCCATTTCCTGAATGAGCGTATCAGTCCTTGGCCACCACACAAATCATCTAGTCAGGACAGGCTATTTTTATAGTTCCCAGATGGTCTTTATGTACTTTCATGCATGGCATGAGCTTCACAGGATACAACCACTCTGTCGACCTTGGTACATGTGCAACTGTTCTCTCCAAGTAAAGAAAGGTAGGAGCTGTGTCGTACACATGGGTACATCTATTCATAGTTATGTCATACCCTTTAGCTAGCACTGCATCATTTCATTTTCACAATGTACCTTGAAATTTGTCATTGGCAGGAGTTCAACCTGTGTCACACAAAGCACACTGTCTCCAGTTTCAGTTCATTCCAGTTATCTGCTGCTTCCAAAGGGAAATGTGACAAGACATTTGCATTCAGGAGTTGAATGATACTTTTGACCCCAGCTCCATTGCAGCAGGAAACACTTGGCTATATTAGCCATTTCTCAAACTATATTGGAGGTACCATCAATAGGCAAGATCTGAATAAACTCTTCCAATATATTCCCCTGAGGCTGTCTTCACACAGTCTTGGAACTAGTAAGAAAAAAGGTCCAGACTCAAATATTGAAGCTGTTCGACTGAAACATAACAAAACAAATACCTCTAGGAAAGCCAACAGAAACCATGCCCCAAACAACATTCCTTTCTGAGGATAATCAGTTATTCACATAGATTGCTGCTTAGCAAAGTGGGTAACATACCACCTGCACAGCCATTCACATAAGTGAACATAAATGGCGTTAGCTGATGCAATAGAACATCCATTTTGACACAATCAGGATGCTCACTGCCTCTGAAGGCTGCTTCTACAGTAAAGCACAGCAAAGCACAAATACAGCTTGGGAGACCAGAGAAGATGAAGCTTATGATACAGAAGTAAAGCAGACTGTTTATCTGCCCAAGAATGTGAGTTATGGGGAAACAATTGAAAAGTGTTCCTGATGCTTCAACTGCCTTTTTTTGGCTCATTACTGTGTAGCTCCGGGCTGTAACTGAAACCAAACAACATATCAACCAGGGCTATTGACACATGACAGAAAACGCTTTAGGTCTTGGACTTGTAACTAAGACAGCAAATAACAACTTCTGTACAACAACTATTTCAGGAACTTGCCAGACTGGTTTTCATACTCTGTCCCTGCTCTGGGTGCTACACCAATTCACAATAACTTGAAGAGAAGTTGTTGATGATGGTGATGATGAATAGCATGCTAGTTTCAAATACTTTTAAACACAGAAGATGAGAAATATTTTATGGAGCTGCAAATAAAACAAAGAAGTGACAGTACGCATAAAGCCACAGGACATACAGCAAAAAAGATGCAACATGCCTTTTTTTCTCTCAATTGGATCAACTTTGTAATTTTAGTACAGTGTTATAGCAAAATTCACCAAACAACGTTGTTGTCTGTCTTCATTGGGGACTCATGGAAACACTACTTTGGGTGTCTCAAGTTCAAATTATAACTTCCAGTATTAAACTCTTTAGTCTCTACTTTGAGAGAATTGACATTTTCCTTCCCTATGTTCAAAACTCTCTACAGCTTTAAAAGCATGTCTGGTACTTGATACAGTCACACATTAATCTCTCTGACCTCAAAACCAAGGAAAAAAAATGACCTTGAACAAACTAAAAGAGGAAATACCACTCTTGGATAGCTGAACTGTGTCCGTAAACATGGCAATAGACTACTACTGAAACCATAGACCCATTTTGTTTGGTTGGCTTAGCTACAGAGACCAGGACTAAAGGCAGATTGAAGCCCTCATGTATGTGCTCACTTGGCACACATCAGGCTTGCAACCTGGTAGAAGATGCGGGTCTTGCTGCAGAACTTTGCTCCTTCTCAGCTCTCACCTGCTTTGGGCAGAAGTCTGGGGTGTGGGAAGGACCACAGTGTGTGGAAGGACGGCTGTGCCAGAACAAAGTGCTGTGGCAAGTCTTCAGTCCATATGGGACAGGGATTGGTGTCACTCCTCATCTCTCATGTCTGAGCACTACAGTAGGTGGTACCCTCCTATGAACAGCAGCGACAGACCAAACCAAATGGATAAAAATCAGGATGTCTGACTCTGAAGTCTGGCTCCACTGCAGATGTGTTTCGTAACCTTGATTTACACCTGAAACTGTGTGTCCTATCAGCTTCAGCCAACACCAGGCAGGGTGGCTTTGGTGGGTGAATGACGACAGGGAGGTATCCTGGCAGCAGCAAAGACTCCTGCCACGGCACTCTCAACTACAGCACTGCTCCTGCCATGGAACACGATGCAGAGGCAGCCATGCAGGTGCAACTTGTATCTAACAATCAAGGCAAAAAATTGTGTGATATATTAAGAGATGTAAGCACAGACTCAATTATTTTTCTCTATTTAACTACAGTGAAATCTTTTTTTAGCAAAAATCTCACCAGCATTTTACAATCACTCCTAAACTTAAATAGCATAGTTTGACCACACTTATAAGTGAGTTAGAGAGTAATAAATGAAACTCACAGTAAATCCAGAAATTAATTACAAATTATTAGTCTGTTTAAACTAGCTTAAAAATGTGTTAAAAAGAAACATATTTGTTTTCCCATCCTACACAATCCACCTTGCCTTAAAAGCCTGTAATATCACAAAATTTACTAATAGCCACCATCACGCACAGAAAAAAAGTATTATCTAGAGAAACAATTCTTTGCTACCAAGTTATGTTTGGTCTTGTACAATCCCTAAGTCATTTTTGTGCCAGACAAAGAAAAACACCTGCAGTACTAAAAATTACAACATTTATTTTAAGCCACAACATGTCTGTGAATAAGACCATCATTTGAACACTGAAATTAAGAGAAAATATTTCAAGCTTGTTCAATATTGTCCTAATGAAGTATGCTTTGTAATTCAAACTAATGAGAAAAACTAAGCAGTTTAGGCTAAAAACTGATTCCTAAAAACTACATTTAAATCTCAATTCCAACTCTGCAACCTTGGGAAATACAACTTATTACTTACAGTCTACTGTAAACTGCTTTATAATAGTTCACTCAGGATTCATCAATCTCACCAGAGTTTCATGGCAACTAGCTAGACAAAATGTATGGAAAAAAATGAAACACAATCAAAAATGATAAAGCAAACCTTATCAAACCAATATAAACCATTACGTATTTTCACTTTCAAAATTCCCTTCAAGATACATCATCATCATCATCATAATCAAAAAAACAAACGCTGACTTTGAATTCAAGGTTGATTGAATTTTGTCACACTCCCAACCTTCCAGCTTCCTGTTAATTTCAAATTATTAATTGGCAGATAGCCAGAAGGAGCAGGGGAGGGAAAATCTAATTTGTGCATGAACTTAGACAAGCAAAGATTGCCTTTACGATTGCTTATCTCTGTATTCCCTCCTTTCATCTTCTAGAAAAACAACAAAGTAAAAGCACTTTCTCAGTGGAAGGGAATGAAGTGCTAAAAGTATAACTCATTTTTTCAGCAACTGCAGAAACACACATCCTTGCCTTTTTTGCTTTCCTTATTTTCATTGCTGGTATGGGTAGTTATTTTTTAACTGCTGCACAATACGGCAAGTTCCTCTGACAAGAGATGTAAAGGCAAAGCCTCTTTCCCAAAGAACTTTCAGTTAAAGCTCTCAACTAAACCCACAGGAGCTATTAAAGGATGAGACTTCACGGCCCTCAAGTGAAGGGACATGACAGTGATGCTGTGGTACTCAGACAACCTCATCGCTTTCACATCTAAAGGAGGCACAGTTTACAAGGAAGAAGAGGAGGGATGCAGGGGACAGAGGGATGTAAGTGCGCAAAAAAATGCATTTATCCACTTTCTAAGCTCGTTCTTTTATGTCACCTCCCACAATTATTTTTATCTTTTATCATTTCTTTGTTATATTTTTAAAATCTCCCTATTTCCCCTCAGGGCCTGGGGTATTCAGAATGAAGGTTATCTTTACGCTGGGGTGGCTGAAACTTTGCAGTTTTCTATTTCTAAGACGCAGCTGACTAAACTTGGCAACATTTACAGTATCTGCTGAAATCAACACCTGACTTCCTCTATAGCAAGTAGCATTAATTAGATAATTGACAGTAAAATAAAAAAAAGGGGGAAAAAAGTGATGATCACTGTCACCTGTGTAGTTTTGATATCAGTCACTTTTTACTGCTGCCATTAAAAGAGTGAATGGTTAAATCTGGAAAGATGTGTGTCATAAAAAATACACAAAAATTCATACTCAATTTTGCCAGGTTATGTAGGTAGTAGAAGGGCTTGAGCCAAAAGTAGAACATAAAATCATATAATCATTTTGGTTGGAAAAAGACCTTTAAGATCAAGACTAAGTCCAACCGTACAATAATGATACTCATATGCCTTGCAATTTGTGCCTTTTTGAAACCCCTATGGATGCCTGAGAGCCAAAGGCAGAAAGCCTTGGGGGTCCCAGCTGCCACCACAGCACAGATGACCCCAGAGGCTGCAGGCCACTTTAGGGAATGGGAGAACTCCACTGTGAAAAGCTCAGCCATGGCTGGGCAGATTTAATACAGCCTTGATGGTGAGGTTTTGCACTTCTTGCTGTATGGCCTTCAAAGCCATTTGAACAAACGGCATTACGGATTTGGGATTTTATGTTGCTCTTCATTATATTATTCACATAGTCAGTGGGAATAAAAATGATATTGGGAAACCAAAGGTCAACATGTTGTGGTTTTTTTTTCTTGCACATTACTGTTAATAAGACGATGTGTCAAACTGAAATTTGCTCTAATCTGTGGGGACAATACCTCAATATCCCTTTTGGCAATGTTGTTGCCACAGACAGATACTGACACCTGCATCTGACCAAAATTTACTCAGCCATTTGTCTGTTTCACAGGGAAGGTGAGCTACACCTGTCTGTCTTTCATCAGTATGGACTCTGGCTAATATTGTTTCCAGGTCTGAACACTCACTTGTTGCCATGTTCATCAGCACCAATATTTGGCAAAGATAGTCTAATACGAAAACTATCCAAGCTACAAGCTCTGCTGTTACTTTCCAAACTCCCCATGCAAATACAAAGCCAAAACTTAGCCTTTTACATCATCAAATACCCTCTAAACATGAGGGGAGTAACCCTTTGCTTCAATAGGCTCAACACCAATTCAAACCCTTCCAAAGATGGTGCACTATTAAGCACAGCACACAGAAACTCATTTTGTAATTGCTCCCCCTTCTCCCAAATCTTT
The DNA here is from genome assembly GCA_013390005.1 of Calyptomena viridis. Lineage (NCBI taxonomy): Eukaryota > Metazoa > Chordata > Aves > Passeriformes > Eurylaimidae > Calyptomena > Calyptomena viridis. The sequence goes on from WEIV01016802.1 coordinate 29,113, forward strand.
ATGTATCCAGAAACAATTTAACTATTCTACCAGCTCCAAGAGGTAAATAACTTCACTTATTGGTTAAACTGACTTAGAAAACAGATGCACTTCATCACCCCTTTCTTAGGGCCCGGGCTTCTGCAAAATCCAGTCACATCTGCACTGCATACAGTAAGCAACTTCATCTTGTCTTGACCACATCCTTTTACCTTTATTTCAGCTTTGTGGGCCTAATTTAAGTAGTGATTTACTAATTAGATGAAAAAGCATCAAAAATTACTACAAAACTAATCAGGAATCAAGTCCCAGTGGCTACTTTGCCTTCAATGGGCTAATTTCCTTAGCTGCCAGATCAAGGGTATTGCAGATGGCACAGACTCAACAGCAGAATTCAAACCTGAGGATTATTGACAATCAAACACCACTGACAAGCAAATCAAAACTAATAATAATAGCTTTGCAAAAATGTATGGGAAGTAAGAGGTTCTTTTTTTGTTTCCAGGTCTGTTTAGTTAACATTCACTCTACTGACCAGGTATAATACAAATAGGGATAGAGGAAAGAGAGCATCGACTGCTTTTATTCCAATAGTGGGCTGAAAAGCCTATTAATTATGTGAGATTACACACCATCCACAGGAAATGACTGTTGGTTTCAATTGTTAAATTGGTATTTCTGGGGGGAAAAAAAGTTTTAAAGCAATGGTCCAAAGACTTCTTACATATCATCTATGATCCAGAAGGAAATTAGGTAATTTCTAAGGTCAGAATGTTAATTTTTATCTTCTATATCAGTTAAAAATACTACACGGTAATGAAAAGCTATTCTGCACTGTTCAAAACAAAACTAAGAGTGGCTAAATTAATAGAACTGTGCAGATGGCAAGGTACAGTATGCAATAAATTGTCTGTGGTTTTAGGCTGCTTTATGCCTGGTTTTTAGCCTCAAATAATACAAAATACAATAATAGGAAAATGTGACCACAGATGCATGAATTTATCTGCTTTATCAGTTCAGTTCTAGTTTAAAGCAGTTTAAATGGGCTTTGATAATGAAAGGCAATGGGACCACATCAAATGGTTCAAGTGATTTGATTACCTCCATGCTAACCATGACGGGTAGATTTAATTTAGAACAGAGCGATCACGTCGGACTGCAGTAAACAGCTCTGCACCTGCCTTCTGAGGTAACACCTTCACAGGAGAGAGATTGAAACCTACTGTGGTTGCAACATTTTTAGCTAAATCACGGATTTTAAGCTTCTGGTATCTTCTCAAGACAAAAAAAACTCAATAAAGAAAATTATGCAAGTTTCTAGAACACCAAGAAATCACATGATGAATAAAATCTGCTGTGTAAATTCTCTTTAAAGTCACTGAAAAGCATAATTAAAATTATGTAAACAAGCCCTGTGGCTGACTTTAGTAGGCAACTAGAGTAACCAGGATGAAGCCACAGTAAAAAACATGTAACTCCTGAAAGTTTTCATCAACGAATCAACACCAGTCGTAATAAATGTGCCACAGTACCAGAAATTTTATTTCCTCCATCCCTGTAAAAACAAGGCCGCTCCTATTTTGCTCTCTCTTTCAAAGGGACATACAATTCTTCTGCTGCATAGCAATAATGGTTTAAATCAATACAAATGCAATCCCACTTGTCTCCGATATACTTATATCAAAATGTTACGAACACAAAACATAATATAATGTTTTGTAAAGCTGGTTGCTACAATATAATGATGCAGATCATTACTTATCAGTGAGGTCTTAATAGTCACTCTCCTATGAAATCCCAAACCGAAGTCAACTTAGAAGCCAAGAGAAACATGCAAAGAGGCCAAACTTCTTCACCCAAAGCACTGTATGCAAGGCGAGAACAGACATCAATTACAGGACAGGTGACCATAGCAAGAAGAAAGCTCTGAGAGTCACAGCACCACAAAGGCCTTGGGGAATGACTGAAATAATCTCTGCAAGATAAACAGCAGTTCCATGTAAGGAGATTTTGTAAATTCTCAAAATATGACTGATGGAAAAGTCAATATAAAGAAAGATGGTTAGTTTATAGGGAAAAAGGAGGGGAAACAGTAGGCAAATTTTTATTTATAAAAAATAATAGGAAATAACAACAGGCTTAATATCAAGTTTTCCCTCATTTTTCAATTTTGGTCACACTAGCTGATGAAGCATCTATGGAGCAGAGAGACTTGGAGGATCCCCAGGCTCTGGCCTCCCAGCCATTCCTCCTCAGACCATTCCTTCCTTCCTTTTCACTTAACTTCCCTGACCTAATTGGTTCTAGTGATCCCCTTCCTCATTCCTTGGAGCACAGTCTTCAGATTGGTGACACCACAGGCAGCATTGCCTCCCTGGCTTCTGCTGCTCTAGCATCGGGTTATTTTTTTCAGAAATTGATACAGTATTTACTACCTTTTTTTAATGATATTTGCATAGTTTTAAAGACCTACTTTTGGGGGGAATTTTCACTTTTTGAGCTTGCAAAGACTGTCTAGATTAACAGACTTCCAAAGCATTATCTAATTAGAATAAATTCAAAATATTTGAGGTAACTCTTAAGCAGATAATTTACGAAGATCTACCAGTATACAGACAGACGCCAAATGCATGCATACATTAAAAGGGAAAACAGCTACTCCAGTTTGCTACTAAATAGAGATTTATCAACTCAAATTGTTTAAAATAGAATCATCCCACTATGACTAATAGCCTGACATAAAGCTAGAGTTCTCTAAAAGAAGGAAATGAACAGATTATTGAAATGATATAATTTAATCTGGAAAGGTTTGAAGCCATGTTTTGTGAAAACATGGCTGGAAAGACCTCGTGACATATCAGACACCAAGTTTAGACTTAGGCATATTTTATCACAGCCAAACTTTTGACTCAAAAAATAAAGAGTTTGCAAAAAAAAAATCATGAAACGGGAGTGTAAAATGAGGTTATTGTTCTGAAACCTTAAGTGATATATTTTTAAAACATGGGATTAATTTACATTTGAGGTCAAGTTTTAAAGCATATTATTGACCCTCAAATGACCAAACATATTTAATATCTATGTTCATGAAATGGAATCACATAAGTAACAAGCAGACACACTTTCACTTATGGCCATATTACAATGTTTATTCAAAAAGGTGCACTACACTCTCCCTTTGTGCCAGTAAAAGAATTATTATTATTTTTGTATTATGATGCTCAATTTTTAATATAGAGGAAAAGATTCATCTCAATGTCAAAATAAATTCATGTCAAATCTTTTTTTGGTACAAAAGAGACTTGAAAGCTCAAATGACAAACAAGCATATTTTCTGAATTTCGTTTCTCTACAGACACAGGACGATATTCTAATATTAAGCAAGTCTTTAACACTGAAGGCAAGATGATTAGCATGTTTACAGTCTAGTTTTAGTTATATGAGCCACGTGTTTCAATTCCTGTATAAAAACTAGCAGCTACACTTGAATACCAAGATTTCTCCAAACTAATTTGGGTTTGCTATCAGTGTTGAGCAGAAGAGGGAGAAACAGCAGCAGCATCCTTAAGCTAAAATACCAGAAACAGCACTTGACTGCTCAGGATGCATTTATGTACCGTTTTGAAGCAACTCCTTGCTATACCTTGATCTGGAACAGTATTTCTGAACTAGCAGTGCAGAAATTGCCATTAACTACTACAGTAGGAATACTCAAGACAAATAGCTGTTTTTCTAATCTTGTCAACTGCACTTAATGGGATATATTCTGAACACACATTTTAGAGATAAACCAGCTAGAACACAAGTTTGCCTTGACGCCTTTTGCAGTTGCAAAAGGCAAAATTTGTTGTTAAAGGCAAAAATATACTAAGAAGTTATAAATACTATTGTAAATAAATTGCAAGTTGATCTTTCATATATTAAACATTATTCATAATTGCCTATCCAGACAAAAGTAATTAAATGTGTGATATACTATATATCTATATAATTAAAAGATAATAGACAATTGATATTCAGTGTAAATAATTCAGCATAAAAGTTAAAGGCCAATTTTAGTTCTGTGTGGGAATAAGTGGATGTAACTAATCCATTAAGGAGTCTCTCAAACACTAACCTAAAGGGAAGTTTTAATTGTTTGGGCTTTTTCTAGTCTCTTAGATGAAGTTAACCTCAAGTTTTGCCTGACAATTTATACTTCAATTAAGAGAGAAAATGTCTAGCCAGAGACCTGGACTCACTGGAATCATTAAGAAAGGTGACAGTGGCCTCAAACCAGCTATTACTAAAAAGGATGAGTCTACATTACTACAGTACAAACTCTTCAAACATGTTATCATTGCCATTGTGTTTACAAAGAGTTCTCTGAGTCATTCTTTTCTGTGTTGCAGAAAACCAAAAATATATTTCTTCAGTTTTACAAAGCTGAATGTAATAATTCCTTAAACATACAAACCAAAGGAAAAAAATATTTTTTTTCTATGGAGGAATGTAAAAATGATTAAGGTGAATAATTATATCCAGAGATCTTGATTATGGGGGGAACTAACTAGAGAGAAATTATTTTACATTTTCCTTGTCCATGCTACAGAAGAAGGCAGCTATGATTGATTGTTCTGTTCATTAGGACTGCGAATAGGCTAGATAAAAGGGAAATTAATTTATGCATCCATCAGTTGAACTAAGCTTATTTAAACTGATTTAAGTTGATGATAAACACAATTCATGTTACAGATATTTGGAATGCTTGCTAAATCACACTGTAGCTCACAGAGCAACCAATAAAAAAATGTTAACCATGTCAGGTACAACAAAAATTACAAACCCACTTTGTTCTTCTACAATGAAGGCACTATTTGGGAAAGTGCCTTCCCTGGTCTCCCTGTATTTTCTGAGGATGTACCATCCATATATTAACCCAATCTCCTGAACCACTTATTAGGAGAAGATACAACACTATACAACTGTGGGAAGCCATCTCAGATGTGAAGGTCTGAACACAATATGGAATGGGCTTTGCCAAGTCAATACAGAGACTGTTTTGGGGCATACTGCACCGGTGTGGAACCAGCTGTTTGCTTCTGCTCCTTACCTGGGGTTTACTGTCCCTCACTACTGAACCACAGCAGAAGCCTGTCTGATCTCTCCTCACATTCTCTAACGTTAGCACNACATTCTCTAATGTTAGCACATCCTGGCCATTTTAAGAGACTTCGGCAAGAGGTGGCTGGAAATGGACTTTGTGCTTAAGCAACTGGGCACTCAAGTGTGCTGCTCTTGCAGTTCAGCTGTGGGCTCTGTAATACCTTAAATCACCTCAGCTTTCCTGTGGTGATCCCTTGCTCTACAAATATGCCACTACAACAACTGTACTAAGTCAATGTAATCACATTTATGAAAGAAACTAAGCTTGGGCCAAAGACCTCTGTTACAAGGCCAAGTGTGAACCTGTGATCTCAGTAAGTAAAAAACCAGTATCAATGACAACATACTTGCAATTCCATTTTGATTAATTACACCTGGAATATCTCTGGTTCACACCAAAGAACTACATCTTTCTTAACTCTCAACCCTATATTGAATACTTTGAGAAAAAATAGTAATTTTATTTCTTTTCTTTTACAGCATTCAGAGTGAAGATTAGACAGTGAAATATCATGTGAAAATGTTCACAGGGTGCTTGAAGATGGAAATTCTTCTGAAATTACCCAATGTTAACCTGTATACTGAGCACAAATCTTTAGTATGTACTATTTATGTAACAGTATGTTTATCCATAAATTATATTCGTGTTCCATAAATCAAAGCAGTTCAGATAGGAAAAGGCTAATACAAAAATAGTAAATAGAAATGCAGATTCTATACATCTCCGAGAAACAACTTTCTGAAGGACAACTTTCTGTTCTTTTTCTGTGTGGGACAGCTCCATGAGACATTCAGATAACTTAGGAGTACATTTAACTAGACTGCCTATAGTAATTCCATTTCTATACCATGACATAATAAAACGATTCAGTTTAAAATAAAACCAACCTTTAAAAAGCAGAAAATCTCGTTGTTCTTCTTCAGAGGAAAACTGTCCTAATTCTGTTTGGGAAGCAGCAGATTTACTACTGTACATTCACAGTTCCTCATGACAGGCAGGTTGCAGAAGACACTGTGTCTCTGGAATATGCTACACACACAATGTGTGGTACATGTCCAGGGACATACCTGAGCTTTCCAAGAGTGCTGCAGCCTAAGCTGAATTCACTGACCTGGACAAATTTCTGCAGTTCTGCCCAGACAAGTTAAGCAGACTTTGGGTGGATGAGGATGTAATGTTCACCGGCATGAAGTCTCTACTGACCAAACTTGGAAGAGTAGTTTTGCACAATGCAGAGCTCCACTCTCCCCCATGCTGTGGCACAGTGTGTGCTTATGAAGGTATGCACCTTTCACTTAACCTGGCATTCCAAATGAACCAAAAATATACTTACTAATGATTACAACAAAAATTGCCTTTCTCCACTCTACATATCTATTACTAGCACTTTCAAGTGACTGGCACAGTGAATGTGGTATCTTAATGTGCTCTACAAATCAAATGGCAGACACAGTTCAGTCCTAAAAGGTCTGAGCTATGCCTTAAATAATCACCAGCTTAGTTTAAAAAATCAAAGGATAAGGCATTTTACCATCTCATTT
>WEIV01016805.1:17133-31892 GCA_013390005.1 Calyptomena viridis
AAGGAAAAAAGAAAAAGCTACGTTCTTTTAACATTTTCTGTACTGCTTTTATTATCATTGCATAAATATTGAAGAAAATATTTCATAAAATAACTTTCAATGGTGCTGATTAATTATAGCTTGTGTTACCACTGAGTTATTCTCTAAAATGAAGATACACAGTAAAAGGAAGGAAACCTGTTTGGAAAAGTAATGTTATACACAGGTTATTGCAATGAAAGCCTATAAAAACTAGTGGTTCTATTATGTGTACACTTATATTACCTCAAATATCACAGAAAAGATCATCCCTCTGTAGGCTTTGATAGTAAATGACAGAAAAACTAATGAGATCTCATTAGCATTTCAGTGATGAAGGCAGACAGAGAAAATGCTGTCCGTATTAACGGCTGAGCAGCAGGAGCCAAGTGGGAGCAGTGACATGTTATTAATTAGCTAACTGTAAATGCGAGGTACTGCTTTGGCTTACATCTCTGAAATCTGTAATTGCTGATATTTAAGTGCAAACACTACTTCATATGTGCCACCAGCTAACAAGGGGTACAAGTCTTTGCACCAGATTTGAAAGGTAAACTGCAAAATTGTCTCCTGGTGAAACCCGCTTATATTACCATTCAGTATGTTAGGCTTATTTTATTTCACTGTAGGTAGTACACACATTAAAGCTAAACTAGAGTGTTTGAAAAGAACTGAGTGCCAAAACTTTACTTATCTTACTAGCTCTAACTTATACTTGAAGCAATCCTAGCCATGCACTACCAAGGAGTACTAAGCTCCTTTAGTGCAACAAGTGGAGAGGCCAAAGGGAAGAAAAGGGAAGAGGATGGGGAATTTAGTTCTACATGTCTACATCTGCCTTCATTTAGATGTTATCAGGCTCACCTCCCCTTTTCTCTTCCATGAGCCAACCAAAAGGGAAGTAGAAACGGGGAAATACTCTGAGAGACAATGTACACAAGCAAAGTTGTACCAGCCAAGAGGAAGTATAGTGTAATAATAACCATCTGAATAGCACCCAAAGGTCATTCTGTCTGCTTGGGTGATGTTATGCTACATCTGCATTTCACAATGTACCTTAGTTACAGAAAAGAGAGAATAGCTTAGTACTGCAGAGTTGGAACAAAAATAAAATAGTTCATTTAGTCAATATAAGCCCACTCAGTTGCTCTGGCTGCCACTTGAGGTCATTTACTGCTTTCTAGAAGTTTTGGATCTCGTGGGGAAATGCAACTCATGTGCCCCTTTCCCATCAAATGTGCTTCATTTTCTATAGTGAGTGCTGTCTATAAATTCAGACAGTGGCAACAATTAATCAAACTGTCATGGACTAAAGCCAATTAGAATATTAGGCTGTGTTTACATAGTTCTGTGATGACACCCCAATGTAACTTTCTTTTCAACCCAGGCACAGATGGAATTCCAGTTTTATTAAAGGGGCAATGAATGCATTGCTTGTGCCAAAGAAACACGGTCATCTGTACCACCATCTGCTTTTCTTTCAGAAATAGGAGAGGTTGTCTCAACTAACTTCCTGACAAGGACAAAGGTATTACTAATTGGTTTCCGTATTCTGTCACAATAATCCAAATTATGATCTGATTTACCACCTCTGGCTTGCTATCCTGAAGCCTATGTAGCAGAGAAAGATTGAGGTAAATTTCTTCTGACGTAGAATATGTGTATGTTGGATTTACGTATTTCCATCACCATCACCTACAGGTATCTACTGCAGTGAACAGGCCAAAGCAAAGAGATTGGCATGAAGGTGGTTGTAAATTAGAACAACCTTTCACAGTCTTTCAAACTTTAATGCATATGTTACAAGGACTCTGCTTAGCATGTAAGTCACCTATGTCACCACTCAGCTTCTAAGAAAGTCTATGGTAGCAGCTGAATAAACTCCAGCCTTTGATGGCTATAGAAGTTTCCACAACAAGTAAGCAGTTTCACAGAATATTCTGAGTTGGAAGCGACCTACAAGGATCATCGAGTCCAATTCTTAAGTGAATGGCCCAGGCAGCGATCAAACCCACAATCTTGGGGTTATTAGCACCCTGCTCTAACCAACTGAGCTAAGCTCAGTTGCCATTGGCAGTGAGCACACACTAAAGTGCTTCCATCAATTAACCATTGGTGCAGCATTTCAACTTCTCAGGGCCAAACATTCCTATATTGGCATTGCCCCTTTTTGTTATTTCTCTAGACAGACCTGCCTTTGTCTTTTCTCAAGGTTGAACAAACCCAGGACTCTCAGACTCCTCCTGCCTGTCCAGTGCTCTAGATGCCAATCTCCTTGGGGGCCCTTCACTAGGCTTCCTCCAGTGTGTCATTATGGTACTGGAAAGCCTCAAACTGTACACGACACTCCTGATGTGGTCTCAGCAGTGCAGAAGAGATGGGATGGACTAGTGGATGTGATTAGTGGATGTGACTGGCTCTCTTTATTGCAATGCACAGAGCCAACTCATGTCCAACTTCTTGTCCACCAAGTATCTTAAGATATTTTCTGCAAAGCTCTTCCTACTTGCTCTGTCCCCAGCCTGTCCAGTTGCATGTAATTATTCTGCCCTGCGCCCAAGACTTTGCATCTGCCTTTTTGAAGCTTCACTAAGATCCTGTGAGCTCACTTCTGTCTAAGTTCTCACAAATAACAGCTTTGCTCTATACCTCAATGACTGCTGCTTCAGATGATCTGTGATATCATCCACAAATACCTGCTGCTTCAAGTATTCCAGTGGTAACCATGTTACTAATATCTACATAAATGGGTCATTTGCCCCAAAATATATTTCAGTATTCCATAGCCAAAAATCAATCCACACTTCTAAATAATGTGATTTTAAAGGATACCCGGCTTCTCTGCTTGCATCAGTGGCTTCGGGTCACAGGAACGGCACAGCAGTTGGCTGTCACTAATAATGAATACTAGATTGGTGTTTGAAATCTTCTCTGCATGATAAAGTCTAGATAAAAAGCCAACAAAAACTTATGTTTAAATGAAGAAAGAAAGTCCGTATTTGAGAAGGACACACAGTATTGGAATTAAAATCATCCAGCTTCACAGATTCAGCTACTGTTTATCTTTTTCATTAACAAACAGCAAGAGACATTTAAAACAAATATTGTAATCTTTTCAACATTTCCATGGTATGCTCTTTCAACTAGACTTGTTAGACAAAAAAATGGAAAAGGTAGTTCTGTACTGCTACCACAGCAGCTCTACTGAGAAATAGCATCAGTTCAGTATCAACTAACACTGAGAAAACCCCCAACCAGAGAAGCAAACAAGCAAAACTCCAACACATCTGTAAGAACAGGAAGAGAGAGGTTTAGGGTATGTATGTTGTGTATTGAATGTGTATTTGCCGTATTTTTATGTCCATATAATTCCACAAAAGGTCTTTAAGTTATTAGGGTCATATTCCATTTATAAATACAACCAATGCACACTAGCAACATGGAAGAGCAAGTATGGAATTGGGAAAAATGTCTGTGTGTTTTGGTTTATTCACCATTCTCTAATGTCCTCTGTCTTTCTCTACTTGAAGTATTGTTTTCAAGGAGTTTGAAATCTGGCTGTTAATGCTAATTTCTAAGACATTTTCAGAAGCTCAAAATGTATGCAAAAAGCCAGCAGGCCCTTGTGTGAAAAGAGTTAGGTCCAAATTTCTTTGTTTCTGAAGCATCCAAATTTTTGACATAATATTAAACGTAATTTTCAATAGGCACGTAGAGCCTGAAGACTAATTCTTTTAATCACAAAATAAAACAGCTTTGTTTGCTTTATAAGACTCACAGCTTTTAAATCATGAGCACTATTGACTAGAAGGTAAATTAGAAGATAAATTGCATAATCTTCTTAACCATCAAAAATTTCAATACATAACAAGATTAAAGAAAATCATATCCCTCAGAATATTGCAGAATGCTTTTAAGTTGACATAGTAAAATAAAAGAAAACAAATTGTAACAGAGATAGAAATACAATTTTTATGGATCACACAGAGACTATAAAACAGCATTTTCCACAATGTTTTTCTACATTGTACTTTTACAATTCTTTAATTGTTAGAATTAAAATTCATTCTAAATAAATACAAAGAGAATGCAACTTACCTGCCTATATTCTTCTTTGTCTTTGTTATGTAAATGTGCTGAGATTAATCCAAAAAATATTTTTTGTTCGTATAATAGTGCCATCATCTTTTGTAAAATAAATGAAAATCCCAAAGTTATTATTTATATTGAAGAAATTTTACCTGGAACAGTTTATACAGTCTACAATCCCACCAAAGGATTTATCATCATTTTCAAAGAAATACTGAGTTTGTTCAGTGATACAGCTTGTTTTAGGCAGAGCGGCACCAAAATCATCATCTTCCATATCAGCTGACAGAAAGAAAAAAATAAATAAATAAACAATGACATTTTTAAGTCACAGATGCAATGGGAGATCCAAATATGGCCCCCAGCCTATATTCTTACCTTCTACTTCACTCAAAGTTGACTCTTTAACATTCTCTTGACTTACCTGCTTCAAGGAATCGTGGAAAAGTCAAGCTCAAAAACAGCTGCTGTAAGATAGACCTGAACACAGAAAGACAATATGGATTTGTTAAAGGCTAAAAACTACTCAAATAGGGTCATTAGCAACTAAATCTATTTTTTTTTTTATGATTTTGCCAGTTACTAAAGCTGTGTTTCTTTGAACCTTACAGTTTGACTCTGTAAGACTGGTTGTCTTTCACGCATTCTCACAAGTCTTTCACACTAATCTTTTATTCTGCTGTTGAGATTTGCTAAAACTTGTGCCTATAACTCACATAATGGAAATATCATGCCATCCACACACCCATTTTGTAGCTCTGTGGGAGGTGGAAGAGGCATGTTGGTGTTCTTTTAATACTTAAACCAACCAGAACTCCTTTTGAAAACATTCAGGGAAAATGCTCCTAAATTAGATACTTTACATTTATTAAATATTCATTAAATTGATGAGAATGAGATCAACACTGGAATATTACAAGTATACAAAAGCCTTTACTGTAACAGTTGAGTTTTAAAATAATCTCTATTTCTGCTCTTGAGGTATGGACTACATTTTCTTCCTAGATGCTGTCAAAACACTTATGCCTAAAGAGTTCCATTTATTCAAAATTATTTTTATTCATTGATGATCATATTTTTACAATTTTATTTACTTAAAGGAAGTACCAGCTTGTCACATACCCAGCCCTCTTCTCTGCCAGCCTGCCAAAACGGGCACTGCAACAGGTATATTCCTTCACTCCCTGCTTCTGCTTAAACCTTCTTAAGTTGTGTTTTCCAGTTGTCAAGTTTTAAGTTTGCTTCTACCCACAAATATGACCCAATCTTGTGCCATCTCATTCTGCTCTAACACTTGTTCCAGTGTTAGATAGAAGGGAGTATAAAACTTCAATCAATTCCCATTTTTTTTTCTCCTTTTCTCCTTATCCAGTGCGATTCCTATGTAAAGAAATTGAATATGTCTGTCACCTTTCTCACAAAGGCATTGCCTGAAGGAGCTCTGGATTCACATCCACAGCTTTGCAGTTTGAGAGAGAGGCAGCACACCAGCATCCATGGATCAGAAGAGACCTGATGCCATTCAAAAGTGATACAATTTGCTGACAGAAAATAGTAAACTTTTGTAATGGCTTGCCACAGCATTTAAAGGGAACTGAACAAAAAAGGCAGCCCGGAAAAACTGTTAAATTCTATGACTCAAAGGAGCATGAAGGAGAAATGATACATACTCACTTAACTAAATGCTGATGTATCCCATATAAATTTTGAAAATGATCGCTCACACCTTTATCCCACATTTTTGCCTGAAACAGTATAGCTTTCTTTAATAACATGGTTTCTTTTGTTTCCCTGCATTTGCTTTGTGCAGGTGCCTTATTGAATCCATTTTTTGGTCAGCCCTTTTCACTCTGCTTGCTTAATGGATTTCTCTGCCTGCTTCTGACCTAGATTCCATTAAAAACATGACCATAGTAAGTACTTTAATGTTGTGCTTTCAAGTTAAACATCACACAAAATAAACTTCAGGTCTAAATTGAGTCCAGACCACTAAGTCTGATTTGAACACTGATAAACTGAAGTTTCTGTGTTCGAAAAGAACTCAAGTTTCTCCTCAAGTTTCTCTTCTGGATTATTGCCCATCTTCAGTTTTTGAGCTTTGCTGTTGTCCCAGAAAACTGAGATTATTGATCTTCTTGTTAACAAAATGTAAGCAACAATAAAAAGCAACATACAATCTTCATAGTGCTTCTGTGAGAAAATTACTATATGTTTTTTCAGTTGCTATATATTTTAACCCTTAGATTCACAAAGTAGGTAATTTTTTCCAGCTTGGAAAAAGATCCAGCTTATTATTAAAAAAAAATAAGCATCATGAAGCTTTAGAAAAAAGAACTGTCTCCAAGGGTGCAATTCATTCCAATGAAAAAGTATCACATCAATCCCAATTTCTTACCCCAATATGGTGCTGGAGGAAGTAACTGATAGGGGTGTAATTCTACATGGCTCCAAAACAGGCAAAATACCGCAACTGAATACTGTGTCCATCTCTGGAGCCCTCAGCATACAAAAACATGGACCTGTAAGTGGGTCCAGAGGAGGGACACAGAAATGATCAGAGGTATGGAACCCTTCTCCTATAAGGAAAGGATGAGAGAATTGTGGTTCAATCTGGACAAAATAAGGCTCCAGGGAGACCTTACTGTGGCCTTTCAATACTTAAAGGGGACTTTTAAGAAAGATGAGGTCAAACTTTTTTTAGCAAGGCCTGTTCTGACAGGACAAGCAGTGACGGTTTTAAACTAAAAGAGGATAATTTCAGACTAGATATAAAAAAGATAGTTTTCTATTAAGAGGGTGGTGAAACACTGGTAGAGTTTGCCCAGAAAGGTGGTGGGTGCCCCATTCCTGGGTACGTTTAAGGCCAGGTTGAACAGCTCTGAGCAACCTGATCTAGTTGAAGATGTCCCTGCTCATTATAGGGGGAGTTGGATGGGTGACCTTTAGAGATTCTTTCCAACCCAAACGATTCTATGATTCACATGTTTTATAAAATGATTTACTGAAAAGCAAATGCTGATTTTCTTAAGACTTCTGTATTGGGTTTCTGTGGAGGCTATAGGAGAGGCTTCTTTAAGAAGCTGCTGGAAACTTCCCCCATGTCCAGCAGAGCCAATGCCAGCTGGCTCCAGGACAGACCCACTGCTGGCCAAGGCCAGGCCAATCAGGAGTGATAGTAACACCTCCATGATAACATATTTAAGAAGGAAGAGAAAAAAGTTAAGGGGCAGATGAAGATGGGAGTCAGAGAAGAGCAGAGTGAGAAGTTCTGAACAACAATGCAGACACCAAGGTCAGTGCAGAAGGAGGGGCAGGAGATGCCCGAGGTGGCAGAGCTGAGGTTCTCCTGCAGCCCGTGGTGCAGCCCATGGTGGAGCAGCTGTGCCCCTGCAGCCCATGGGGGACCACAGGGGTGCAGAGATTCACCTGCAGCCTGTGGAGGAGCCCACACTGCAGCAGGTGGATGCTGGAAGGAGGCTGTGACCCCATGGGAGGCCCATTTTAGAGCTGAGTCCTGGCAGGGACCTGCTGACCTGTGGGGAGAGGAGCCCACACTGGAACAGGATTGTCTGGTAGGACTTGTGGCCTGTGAGGGACCCACAATAAAGCAAGTTGTTCCTGCAGGACTGCACCCTCTGGAAAAGTGACCCATGTGTGTGCAGAACCGCTGCTTGTGGGATGGACTCACGCTGGAGCAGTTCACAGAAGACTGTCTCCCATGAGAGGGACTTACACTGGAGAAGTTCATGAAGGATTGTCTCCCACGGGAGGGACCCCATGGGAAGCAGGGGAAGGATCCTCTCTCTGAGCAGCGGCAAAAACAACTGACTGTAACCCCCATTTCCCATGTCCTGGCACCACTGGGGAGGAAGAGGTAGAATTTGGAAGAAGAGGGGTGGGGGGAAGGTATCCTTAAGATTTATTTTACTTCTCATTCTTGCGCTCTGATTCAGTTAGTAATAAATTTAAATAACATCTCCACTTGGATTCTGTTTTGCCCATGATGGTGGTCCATAATGGTCTTTATCTCAATGCAGAAACCCTTTGTTGTATTTTCTCTCCTCTGTCCATTTGCAGAGGGGCGTAACGGAGTGGCTTTAGCAAGTACCTGGCACCCAGTCAGGGTCAAACCACTACAACTTCTTGCTAGAAAAAGGGAAGGACAAATAGGCATCCAAGTGATAAGTTATTCTAAATGTAATAATTTTGACTGAACCTTCGCAACTGCCAAACATACTTAGACCACTAATCTAAAGTGTGCTTCCTGATGCTGGTTTTGTAGAGTCAGAACACACAACCACAAAATCCGGCAAGAGCAGTTTTGAATTCACCTGCTGACAGAACAGTCATGTTTGGAGACATAGTTAAGAATTTTCACCATGAGAAACTGCAGAAACAAAGGGCCCAGAGGACTTTTATGGGGGGAAAAAACCCAAGCCAAATACAGTTTCAACACACAGAATAATAACAGTTTGGACACAGATTTCCTACACACTTGTACTTACCAGGCAGCTGCTGAAGCCCACCATCCTAGCTGCAAAATATCTGTTATTGTAGGCTGGGAAAAAAACAAGAGATTACGTTATTTTTATAAATACCTGTAGACTTTTAATGGACTGTCAGCCACTGTATGTGGGGCTACTGACCACATAAGCAGAACGAAGTCCAGCTCCTTGCTTTGGTTCTTCTTCAGGATCACAGACTGATTGATAGTCATATGACTTGTTAAAGGCATACAGGGACATGTTAATCAGGTTTCGCATCAGGCCAGGATCAATTTCACCAAAGAATCTTCCAATCTGATAAGGGACAATATAGAGAGATAAGGAAAAGTATTTCCAAGTATTTTTCTCATAACAAAGCGAACAGTTCTAAATTCTCCAGTTAGACAGTAATTGTTAGATGCAGATGTTAAATGAGATCCTGCCTGGGGAAGAACAAGAGGAATATGAGCAAGAAGGTGTGTGGATACCATACTATTTGCCCTCACCATCCTAAGTCCATTGGCAGCCTGTCAGCCTAAGGGCAAAGCACAAAGAATGCAATTTGGTAGAAGTTTGTCATCCTCAAGCATAAATAAGACTGAAAAAAATCTAACAAAAACATGGAATTTCTGATCCAGCAATATTTTTGTGATTCAGAAATGTTATCTTTAGGGTAAGTTGAAAGTGAAATGCTGGTTTGTTTGTTTTTTTTTTCTCTAAAAACTTCTTCCTGTTAGTTTTGATGTTCCGTCCTTAAAAAGTATACATACCTGCTGTGTATATTCATCTCGATTTGACATTAGGAGAAATCCACCATCGTCAAGGATAACACAGTCTACGTGCTATGGTAAGAAAGTGAAATATGTTTTACAGGAAAGATTTGTCAATAGAACACTCTGTAAGAAACTATTTTTTCTTCAACACATCAGAAGTATCTTCAATTCTATGTGGCTCAGGCTAAATCACAAACCCATAGCCAAGGGCCAATTTTAAGCTATAATAATTAGCATTATCAGTATAATAAAAGTTTGAACACATTAAAGGCTTATTTGTGGCTTAATTTCATAAAAGTTGTTTTGTAAATTCTTATTTGCTCAATACTTTGTTAGCTCCAAGAGTGCTATATCCTCATTAAAACTGATTATAATTGAAACTCAACTCATAATAATGGACTACAACTTCAGTCATGACTAAAGTCCTTTTCCATTTGTAGCTTTCAATGGTAAAAATCTTAAGGGCAGACTCTCAACTTGCTATTCATGATTCTTTTCACTTGCCAAGGACTGTAGTTGGATTCTTCCAAGTGTCAGGTGCTGGAATGGAAAGTCCTACGCTTTGCACTTTGTAAAAGACCCTTGCAGCCAGAGATTAGAGAGACAGCAGTGAGGTCAGATAGATAATTTCCCAGAATACCCTTTTTGCTGTAATTCTCTCATGTAATGGTCTTCACACTCTGCAAAACAACTCGGAAGACCTGAGCAGAGGGAAGCTTTTAAGCACAAGGCAGAACCTGATATGGTGAGAGTCCCTGGGGCTGTGCTCTCCTGAGTGCCAGCAGAGCAATGGGGTCCCCTAATCCTGAATGTGCTGGGAACCAAGGGGAGGAAGATGACTAAAGACTTTCAAAAGGCACATCACCTATGCTGATGCTTCTCAGTTTGCATTTACCCTTCTCTGAGGTTCTTTTAGTACTCTCTATTTTTTTTTTCAAATTTTTAAAAATTATTCTCCTTTCTTAGGATTTGTCTCTTGCTTTGCAAATTACTTTTATATTTTTCTCACATTTCTCTTCACATCATTCTCTACTGCTTTTCCTATATTTTTTCTTTACAGTACTTGTCATAACATCATTGCAATGGTTCTTGCAACAAAAGACCTCACCGGAGTTTTATGCCCTCTTTCACTCCCTCCCCTCCTAACCTTTATCTTTCTCAAGACACAAATGACTCAGCTCTACTTTCTGTAAAATTAACCCTCAAATAATAATGATATAATATTTGTCTTAGATAAATCTAGAGAGGAGTGAATTTTCACAATTTTTCAGATATCATAAGCTGAACATATTCTTACCATGCTATTTCTCTCACAGCCACAGATTTCACTGTTGCACTAAAAAACAGAAAGACAGCAATCTTTACAAAAATGTTACAGAAAAAAATGTATTTTGAAGTTATATTAATCAATTGAGACAAGAACAAGTGACTTTATTTTCAGTATATGTATATTAATTTAAATTAATTTTGAGTGTGTGTCATTTATCACAAATCTCTCTCTGAACAGCCTGTATTCAGTAATTATCAACACACAATCTCTATTGCCTTTCCCATAGACTGATACAGCTCCTTTAATAGATGTGCTCAATATATTAAATAGTTTGGAGGATTTCTCAGGACATCAGTGTTGTGAGCATAAAGTAAAAGAGAAAGAACAGGTGCATACCCATGTGTTTGAGATATGGAAATAAAGCATTCAAAAGTATGTTTTTTGACCATAAAAAGCTTCACCAGTCTCAAAGCATGGGAATCCTATGTGATACGGGAAGTCCTATAACCCAGTTAGCTTTTATGGCTTTGCTTCTTCACATGTTTTTCTTATGTTCTTACAATATATGTACTAATATATACACATAACTGTGTCCTTGCATGAGGTCCTGAGCAAAACAACTACCAGATAATGCTGGAGTCATAAATCTCATATTCATTCTGAGATAGCCATCTTTCTTTCTGTTTTTCACTTTTGTATTTTTGTCCTTAACTATTCTGACATTTAGGCAGTGCATTTTCCTACCCACTGAACTACAGCTCCAATACCTGCAACAGCCAGACACTGTTATGGATTCCCTAAATATTCTACTAACCAAGCATGCCTCCACCAATATGGAACTTATGTTCCATAAGTTTCTCCATTTTCTGCCTCTCCTTTCCTAATTTACCCTCAGTTCCATATTTTTCCTTTCATTTAACCTTTTCTCCTTTTTTCCACCTAAGCATAAGGTGTATGGAATGAAGTGGTTAAGCACCTATTTCATTAAGTTCTGCTAAGATGCTGTGATGTTGGTTGTAACATAAATCCTTACTGTTCAACTTACCCACCTTCTATATTAAATAAAAATAGATTCACCAATTCTTTTGTAGATTTTACTCACTGCTACAGCATAATCTTAGTAGGGAGCCTACTGGCTAGAATATGTCATTTTTCTTTGTCTTTCTCCATGTTTTATAATTGTGAAAGCAAGACACGTACAAAATACAGCCTATTTCAACATAGATTTATTTTGTGCATTTGGATGATTAAGTACCACAACTACTTGGCAACCTTGCATCAGTGTGACTCTGGCACAAAAAGCTAGTAGACCTATTTGCATCTGAAGTTTTGAGAAATGCAAATAAAGTTCAAAAAAGACTTTGTCAATTTCTTACCAGACTCTTGATTGTGGTTTTTGTGAAATTTTCCATCCAGCGGGTTGCATCAATTTTTATTCCAACAACTAACAAGGAATACATGAAAGTTTTTTTTAGTGAAATTTTAAAAAAAGTAACATAGAATACTAAAATAAAGGGGAAAATTACATGAACATCTAAATCACTGCACTGCAGAAAGATAAAATATGAATTTTGCTCAGTTGTCTAATCATCAACATCCTTCCTGAGACTAATAAATTAAGTACTTTTACTCAAACACAACCAGATCTTTGGCTTCATTTCCACTAGCAAGATTACAACTGTCTCAGAGAGAATAATGTTATTATAAAGTGAAGTTAACTTGAAATCTCAATTAAATTTCTAATTCACTGTTGAACAATAACCAAATAACTAAAGTATTTAGAGTTTCAGCATCACTCTGTCTTACCTGCTGGCTTCAGAAGCTTCCCATTAATTGTTATTTGCACAGCCTTGCTTACCATAATACCTGATTCATAGCTATTGGCACCACTTTCTGACAGCATAAAGGGAAAAAAGAAAATCAGAAAAAGAAGTTAGGTTGATATAAAAGCCTCTTCCTCTGAAACTTAAATTAATTGTTATTAAAATAAACAATTAAAAAAAATCCTTATCCAAAAGCACTGACTCAGCTGTAGCACACATTTATCACCTGTGACAGCTCAGATCACTAACACCTGCATGACTAAGAGGATACTTTTGTTTACTTTTTCACTTTTAGAGCTCCATTTGATTGTTCATAAAGTTACTGTAGCCTCGTTTACTCCTGCAAACAAAGCCATGAATAGCTTCTGCATGTGAGCAACTGTTAAAACCAGGATCAAAGCCAAAGATTTTATCCTGCTGTTGTCTATGTATTTTTCAATTCAGGGTATACTGACACCACTCACTAATCAAAAATTAGTGTTCTGATGGACTTCAGCCTGTTTTCAACACTGCTTAGTATGAAAAGGCAAGTTAAAAGTATGTTCCCTGGAGCTATTTGAGGAACAACGAAGGCTTCAGAGAATTTAGTTAATTACCTTCTTTATATTTTATTGGGGAAAAAATGCAGTAAATAATTATGAAAAAACAACAGTAAAAGATTCCATGTGTTTAAGAGAGGAGTATGTAATTTGCCATAGCATGTGCTTTTAGACAAGCTTGTGTTGCTCACAACAGCCATAAGCACTTATATATTGTGCATATATATACATTTTAAATGTCACAATATTTCAGACAGACTGGTTTTGGTGAATAGCAGCAATTGGAAATAGAATTCAGAAGCAAATTTTAAATTAAGGTGGTGCAGTGGATGGAGAGGTGGACTTTGGACCCTTATGAACCTGCTCCCCCAAGGCAGGTTTGGTGCTGACACAGAATAAAGAACTCAACTCTAATAAGACTTTTTAGGTAGTGTTACGGTCTCTGAGTGTAATTTTATCTCACTAACTTCTACAATAATTCTATCAACATATCTCTGGAAAAACTTGTTTCAATATATTAAATGAACACCAGTACCCTGCATGTTACCACCTCTTAATTCTGAGAATACAGGGCCACCAGAATTGATGACAAATCATGATATACCTTTCTTAGTGCCCTCCTAGCTATCTGTCCTTAATAATAGGTATTGTCCCAAGATTTCCTTCCCTATGAAGTGTCCCATTTGCATCTTTTGTCAGTGACCCCAACTGGTAGGCAAAATTTCCACTTATATTGGACTAGCTTGGTCTGACGTTTCAAAACCATGATGACTTACTGTTGTAGTATGGAGCTGTGAAAATATAGTTGTCATTATCTAAACTTCTTTTATAGAAGCTGACTTCATATGTTTCAGCATTTTCCAACCAATCTTCTCCTGCCCTAAATAAAAAAAAAATAGTGTTTAAAAAGAGACAGAATCTCATTAAAGCTGTGCTGCAGGTTATTATCTTTTAATGTTTCACAGTTTGAAAAAATGTCAGATTCATTCTTATAGTCCTCAGATTTTGTCAGTTTTCACTAGTTAACTGGCAGTGTAGTTATTGTAGAAAAATTGGGAAACAAAGAAAAATAGTATTCTTGGAAAAACACAAATCTTGTTTCATAATTTTTAGATATATGGAGACAAACATAATTGCAACACTACCTAAAACAAAATCTAAACAAACCTTTACAGCACATGCTATCTTTGGAGCTTAATCCTAAAAGATTTAATATAATTATTAATCCCAAAATAGAAAAGAAACTGACTGGGGGAGTAAAATTCATTGTCATTTTCACATTTGGAGGAAACACAGAATGATGTAAGAAAACAGATAAATTTGCCATTTACCAGTATGCCTGTACTGGTGCTCTCACTATTGCCAGTCACTCATGGGGATGTCTGGTTTATTATATGCCCAATCTCACATTCCCTTTTTGTCCTCTGGGAATGATACACTTTTCTCTCTTGAATTTCCTGGACCATTTGGTCTTATCTTACTGTATAAAAACTTATATAACTACTATTTTCCAGTATTTGCAACCTGCCAAACAACCGAGTGACTGGGAGTAATTAGGGTTTAGCACGGCCCCACTGCTACTACAAAGGCATTCCTTTTTTTGCTACTCCACACTGCNGGAATTCTCACAAGTTTAAGGCTTGCCATTAAAGTACATAACTGTGAATTTAAATACCTGTTCTGTGTAAACATTACCTATATATCTGTATATAAAAACAAATGCATGTTTTTTATTATCAAACTTTCAAATGCATTAAAAAAAT
>WEIV01016805.1:35706-77097 GCA_013390005.1 Calyptomena viridis
AACCTGACAATTTTTTACCAAAATAAAACATTATTGGTCAAGTCTATGTGTCATTAATCTGATCAAATGACTATTTACTGCTGAAATAAGACTTATTGGAAAATTAACCAACCTGGGTGCTATAAACGTATAGCCAGCTTCATCAAAATTATCAATCTTCAATGTTTCTGAAACTACAAGGATGAAGAGTAAACATCAAGAAAGTAAACTGGGATTTTTGCCATCATTTCTCTTCTCAAACTACTTGGCTAACTTTTGCATGTATCCATAAATTTAGAAATAATTGTTAGAAATAATGTTTGAGACACTTTCCTGCTAATATACTGTATATTTCTCAGTATTCACATTATAGGAAAAAATTGCTTATATAAAACATTTACCTGGCAACAGCAAGTTATATCTAACAATTTACTTATAGAGAACATTTAATTAGCATGACAACATGAAAATATATGAGATGTTTTCATTAGAATTATAATCTGATAAAAATAAATATTTGGGACACTGAGTTGTTAGAATATGAAGAAAAATGCTCCTAGTATTTTCTGCAATAAAGTTTTAAAAAATCATATTAACATCACTGTCAATCGTACCAAAAATAATGGCTTTAATAGCTGATATCACTAAACACTGATAGGATCAGACAAAAAAGGATTAGAGATTAGCAACATATTGAAATGTGCATGAAAACAGAAAAATATTTCTCTTTTTTTCCCCTTTTTATTGCTATGGTACCCAGTGATTATGAAGAAAATCCTGAGATGAGGAATACAGAGGTGAATATCCAGTAGGAATAGAAATATAAGTGAAAAATATCAACTGCAGTAGACAGAAGGAAATTGAGCAACAAGAATATACTTGCCATTTTTGCGTGCCACTATCCATCAGAAAGAGAAAGCAGGGAAACAGAAAAAAAAAGGGTAAAGCACAAGGGGTCACAAACAATATTTTATTCAAACAGCCCCTTGAATAAAAATATTGTGCATAGATAGATCAAAGGTTCAATTTACACACAGCTGTAGTCTGGAAAAAAAAAGACAAACATCTTTGAAGACTGAAGAATATGCCCTTTTCAATTGTTTCTCAGTACCTTCTATATACTGTGGCTATTTCAAGGGTCTGTTTTGCTGGTTATATTGATATAAGTGCAAAACTAGATGGTCTAATCCATCAGGAGAACCATATTCCCTCCCTAAAACTTTAATTTTAAACTACTTTCTGCTGGACAAGGTTACAAAATAAATAATTGATTATTACAAAGCTGCTATATCCTACTTAATATGCAGAAAGCAATGGTTGAGGAGAATGATGTAGTGCTAACCAGGTTTTCTCTAATCTAACACTATCTATGCCTGTCAGAGTTTCATTGTATTTTTCTAACTTTCTATTTTATTGCATACTTGTTCTAAGTTTATCATAACACTTGGATAAAGTTAAAAGGCTGTGGCTCTATTTTGTATATTATCCAGACTACACCTAATAAAAAAAAAGCATTTAATACTGACAAGTAGAATTTCCAAACATCTCTCCAGAATCTGTAAATGGCTTGAAATCAGTCTAATCTAAAAATACAATACAAACATTCACTAAAGCTATTCGCAAAATGTAAAATAAAAACCTAACTGCAAGGCAAACCAATCAGGGCTTTCACATTGCTCTACTCTTACAGGCAGGAAAGGTTATTTACTAAATATAACGTTGTAGCTAAAATGCAAAAAAATGCTTTACTATTATAGTATATATCACTACATTTTGCTAATAGAATGAAAAAAATATTATCCAGACCCTTAAAATGACAGTAACAGAGGATACATAAAGCAATGATTCTACAGGCACAGAATAAGGGGGAAGGATTGTCACTGGAACTGGGGTACCTTCTCATATTCTATTTTTATAGAATATTTTCCACAATGGGTTAGAATCATTGCTGCAGATTTTGGGCACAATGATAACATCAGTGAATTCCACAAAAGTTATGACTTTCAAACATTGCTTTTTAAATGAATCTGAGACTTGGAAATACCAGACAAAAACGGGGAACCTTCTCAGTACTTACATTTGGCTTGAGTTATCAGTTCTTCTATTTTGGCTTTAATATAATAAAAGCTGTATGATGGTAACACCAATGCCAAACTGCAAGAAATTACACAAGTAATTATGTTATTTGCAGCAGTTTTCCAGTTTCAGCTTCTCTGTGATTTGAAAGCAATTAACAACTTTGGAAGTTGGATCGTCGTGAGATGAGATAGTCACACAGTGACATACCAGCCTTTCACTCTGTAACAGACACAAGTAGGTTTATGCCAATCCTGAGCTTCCCTGTGCTTATTTTTGGTCTTATTTATACTTTTAAGTATAAATGCATTTTTTTAATGGGTAAGTAAGGAATTTACAAATAATTGCAAATTAAAAAAAATGTGGTTTTTAGTATTTTCCTCTGACACATTTAACATCCCAATGTAACACGTCACAGTGATCACTAAGCACAAAAACATCATTTTGGTACTGCTCTGGTTTGCACACATCACCTAACGACAGACTCTCCTTTCACTAATAAAACAACAATTAATATTCATTAGGAAATGAATCTGGCAACATTTGAATTCACATTACATTCAAGATGAAAAATATTTTCTTTAATTATGCAGTCACCACTAATAATTTTTGAGCATTATTGTGTAATAACATTTTAATTTGCACAGGATTTGCAGCATGTTCTCTTTTAGATTATACTTATTTTTGTTCAAAACATGTAGGAATTCTTTTTGCAGCTGAATTCAATACATGTAGAAGAGTTCAGTTCTAAAAAGGTATGTAAAGTACAGGAGGTATGAGTAATCATTAAATAGGTAGCATCATCTGCCAGGTCGCATCTTTAATCTTTTCACTCGGATTTCATCCGTGTAGAACTGCAATGGTTTCTAATGGATAGCTGCAGAAATTAACATTAGAAAAGTTGTACAATTGAGCCATAAATGAGCTGACCTTTAATGACACATTTCCCATTTAAACAAAATGTAATTGAGATTGCTGAATATTTAGTGATAGCCTTCTACCAATTCTCCTCTAGGGAAATCAGTGGCAGTTTACCTGTCATTAACAGTTACTGCTAGCAGAAATTGCTAATTAAAATCTATAATTTTATGTTTAATAGGTTTTCTGCAATGAGACTCCACGGATTTATTGCTGTATCTCATGCCAGGGATCTCAGGAAGAATTAAGAAGTCATATACATCATATATATTTCTCTAGTGATTACTAGATGGCAGTCTGATAAAAACTTTATTTTCTTACAGAGTATAAAGATAGAGGCACATCAAAAGAAAAATGGGACCGGTAATAAAAGATCCTTGGTTTGCATTTCCTTGTTAAAACTGATTTGTTTGGTTTTATACACAAATTAACGTTTACATTCTCAGTGACTAATAAAACTGTGAGAGCACAACAGAAAATCCAGTTTGGTTGAGGGCTACTGTAATTCACCACAACAAAAATAGTGTTTTGGCCAAAAATTTGACTCAATATTTGTACCATATAGTTTTGAACTAGAGTAGTTTAACTTTTCTAGGACCTGGTAAACCTTAACTTGCTTTGGATGATGTTAAGCTTCTACATTCTTTCTAATCCTACACAGCCGTGTGCTTAAAAAACCTTGAAATAATATACACGTCAGTGTTGCATTCAAGCGGGATTTTTTTACCCATTACTTCATTTGTTTCTGCTGCCATTTACCAGATAATTTTTACAAACAGAGGAGAATCTGTGCTAAGTAGTTAAACTTGACAAAAATAGACATGGATTTTAGAGCTAATGAGTAACACGGTTCCTGCCACTAGTATCGCACATGGAGGTGAACAAAGTCATGTTATAACCAATGACTGCAACTGAAAAATATTTGCATAAAACAGATCACATTTTTTATTTAGACCAAAATATCATATCTTCCTTTTGAATAAGTATATTAAGGCAGAAACATGGAGATGTGTCGAAGCATGTAAAGAAAGGTTGAAATAAGAGGAGGCATCTAAGAGAAAGCATACAACAATCAAAGCACACAAGAATCAAAGCATACTGTGATACAGGAAGTAGAAGGAAAAGTGAGACTCTTAACCTCAATCATAAATAATTGTTTTCCTGCATAAATTTCAACAATTGGATAAAAGATGAGGGTCTAGTCCTTAGACTGAGCAACAGTTCTGAACTGTAAATCTGTAAAGGAACACAGAAGATCCTATAGGCCTGGATGCAAAGATGATCTAGTCCAGATTTAGCTAGTATAGAAAATGTAATGCTAAAAATATGAACCAAAATAAACCAAATGAACATTTAACTAAATAAAGTCAGTGAAATGAGTTACCTGTAATCAGTGCCATTCACAGCAGTCCACGTATATGTTCTGTTCCCTTTATCGATATACCTCTACAAAAAGATATTGGTAAAAAATTAAACTATTAAACTCTGGAGCTTCAACAAGCGTGACCTTTCTTTGAGAAATACGGTGTAAAATCAAGTAGGAATTTGTTGGATTTCTATTTATTATTTTGCTAAAAGCATGAGTAGAGCTGCAACTTTTTTTGTTAAATATTTTCCGCACTTATGTTTTGCAAAGGAATCGACAAAATAATTTTTATTGACTATTAGCAGAATGTAAATTTAAATAAAACTAGAAAAACATGATCTATAATTTTCCCTTTAAAATTCATTGGCGAAACCTATGTAAATCTTTTACTATATCTTTAAATATGATAAAAAAATGCATTCTCTTTTGTGGATCATTTTACAGTTAAACTATGAAAAGAAAAAAAAAAAACTCCATTACAAAAAGACTTACCTGCAAAGATTTTAAAAACAAAAACACCAGTGCCTGCCCTTTCAGGTCACAGCACCACTGGCTAAATGCATTTAAATTTGAATCATAACCACAGGCACAGTCAGGTAATCCTGATTGTACAGACATCTCATACTAAACTTACATGTGTTTCTAATCTCATTAGGAGGGTCTTGAATTTAGGAAAAGAATTAACATTGAAGTAAATGTTTATTTTTAAATAACTTAATACATTAAGATAAGTCTCCTATTTTTTTCTTGTGACATGAAAAATAGTGTGATAAGCACAGTCCCACAGTCCTCCATAGATGCAATCATGAATCCACCTGGCTGACATCGTTTTACTCAGTTTTCCAATTTGAAAACTGTAAGTTTATGCCAGCTGCAACATATTAATATTTTACAATTGTAGTTTTGTAAGTATGCCAGCAACGAAGACTGTACAGCTGTTGCACTGCAATATTCCAAACATTGGTGAAAGGTACTACAAGTATACCTCTACCTTCTTTCTTTCCCTATGGTAAAAGGATAGTGTGAAAATGACTATGATTATGGAAAAGAAGTGTCTTATTTGACATTTATGAATTGAAACCTTGTCATTACCTGGTGGCTGCTTTTCAGTACAGAATTACTGTGTAAATAATCTGTCATTTTAGAAAGAAAGGGAAAAAAGGATAGAAGAAAATCAGAAAAAAAAGATGTATATATCAGTGTCTAACACCCTGACATATTTTATATTTAAGATAAAACGATGGCTGAAGAGATTCTTATCTAAGCCCAGTTATATTTAATGATGTGCCTACAATATTACTTCAGCTTAAGAGTAAGTAGATATTTGAACCTAGTGCTGGCAGTCCCTCCAAACTGGGCAGTGTCATAGGTCATGCATCCTGTATCTCCACAAGAGAAAAACAGTGCCCAAGGTGGGAGGGAAGGAAGAGATGAACTGGGCTGCTATTAAATCCTGTTGCCACCAGCTTTATAAGCATGCTTGAAAGCAATTTGGCTGACACCTCCTTTCAAAGATAGCCTAGATGATGATACATCTTCATACATCAACTCCTATTTACCTTTGTCTACTTCATTACTGGGCGGTCTGAGACCATCACCAGCTGATCACTGCCAAAGAACCCACACATGTTATTGCAGCTTTTGTGACCCTTCTGTTTTCACTACTGCCCATCCCAGCTGCCAAATGTGGCAATGCTTTTGTTCCTATGGCATCTTCTCTGTTAGTTGGAAAACCCCTGGGGCCTTGGGAGACTCCAGCACACCCCACCCATGCTTGCTACAAGTCCAGTCTCTATGCTGTAGTATGAAGTCATCTCCCAAGACACGGCTGGGGCCAGCTGCAATACAAAAGGAAAGCAATGCAAACTTAAAACAAAAAGCAAAACAAAAAGAACATAAATTTTAAGCCTGAAGACTACAATTGTCAGTTCAGAGCAACCGACCACACCAGCCTTTTTTATAAGAAAATATATGAAGCTATCAAGTGCTAAGTGATGCATGGCTCATGGATGGCCTGTGGTTTAAAGCAGCTTCATTCTGGTTCTAGCAGCCTGGAGCTGGGAGGGTGCAATGGCCTGAAGCAGTCATCGTCGCCAGCCAGCTCTGGCTGCTCCCTCCTTCTCTCAGAGAGGTCTGGGTAGAGGAAGAAATTCTGGGCCATGATGCAAGGGAAGGTGAGGGTAATTAATTTCATTGGCACTTGAAGCATCTGCGATCAAAAGGCTTGGGATATTCTATTCAAACACAGACTGTGGTCTAGGTCAGTGAGAACTGACACGTTCTCACGCACCCAGGATTGTTACATTCCTCCCTCTTGTCCTGATGCTGTAACTGACTTCAGCATTTGAAATGCTTCCCTCCCTCCCTCTTTCAGCAAGGAGTTGCAGGACCCACTGTTTCAGGTCTTTTGTATTACAGAGCCTGAGAAATGTAAAAACAGCCCCAAATCTCTTCAACGTGTTTGCCATTTATGCAATTTCTTGTACAACGCTAATCATGGTATTACATTTTTGTGACCTTCTAACCCTCCCTCTTCTAACCACCTACACAGAGACCTTTTCACCCATGGGCTTGGAAAGGAACTCCTTTAACAAAACAACTTAAATCTGAAAATGTGCCAGCATGGAGTCTCTCCCTTCAGGAGCAGTTTATCCTCAACACAGATGCCAGCAGGACTTTGGACTATGACAGAGGGTCAGAAATGACCAACTTTCCCTTCAGGGAATGGGCTTGTGGCATCCTAAACAGAATGGGCTCCTGACACAGGTGAGGGAGCAGAACTGACATCCAATGGGTTTTATCCTCTCTGCCTCGGAAAGAATTTATTCGTTCACCATCCTCTACCAGTGTGGAACCATTCAGGAAGACACTTTTTTTTTTTCCACACAGCAGGATTTACGCAAAGATTGTAAAGCAGCATTGTTAAGCTTGTTTTTGGCATTTTACTTTTAGAAAGGACACAACAGAGTAGTGGCAGAAGTCAAGGGGACTGCTGATACAGGTCTGCTTTAGAAGAACATGGGAAGAGATGAAAGGTGATATTAAGCTGGACACAGAGAAGTAGTGTGGGCATGTTAATGGAACTTCAGAGGATCAAGGACCATAACTTACAGGCAGTGCTTTGTATCTGAACAATGTAAGTGTATAAGGCTTGAGTTGACATTCCTCATAGAGATTAATATAGTTCTGCTGCCTGCATGATAATATGATCATCATTATAATCGTCTTTCACCTAAGGTGATTTTGTACAGTTTTGAAGAACTTGAGTGTGGTTTCCTGTCCTTATTTGCACTCCTATTAAATTAGACTATGAGAAGCAGAATGCTTTGTGAAATTCAGTGCAGATACTAAAAGGCTGAGGAATGGTTATGAGATGTCCAGCTCTGCGTCGTCAGCAAAGACATAGACCTGTTGGAGCAGATACAGGTGAGGGACACAAATATGGTGGGAGGGCTAGAAAAGAGTTTGGGTTGTCCAGCCTGAAGAAGAGAAGGCTCCAGAGAGACCTTATTGAAGCCTTTCAATACTTCTCCAAAGGCCTGTTGCAGAACCAAGTCACCACTAACTTGACATTCTGGAATCGCAGCATGGACGAGTTATTGAGAAATCTTTCAGAAAATTCAGCTCCATTTTCAGTCTCATTTAGCAAAGACAACATGGGTGCTGACACTGATTTTCACCCACGAAGACAAGCAAGTTTCTACCACGTCTAAAGTAAAAATAGACTAGGACTATGAAATACATCTATTAGAATACATCTATTAGACATCAAATGGAATATAAGTAAGGAATGTACTGTTTTTAACAGAATAAANAAGTATATGAGAATATCCCCTCAATGCAGAATCGATTCAGAGGAGCAGTAATAGGGACTACTCAGTACTGGGAGTCACTTGGTATAATTTGGTCAAAATGTATATGTACCATCTATTAGAAATCAAATGGAATATAAGTAAGGAATGTACTGTTTTTAACAGAATAAACCTCCTCTAATCTCAGATGCCTGTTTCCTATCAATTCAACCCAATTAGATCCTTTCTGTAGCATATGTCTTGTAAGAAGGAGGAAATTTCCTCTGGAACATTCTGGCACTTAAGTATGAACAGCAGAGCTGTTGCAGATATCAAAATTACAGATCAACAGGAAAGGATCTAATACCACACATGGGAAATTAACTGCACAGTTCCAAGAAATTCTGTGAAGTACTGTTATAGTGTGCTTATACATACAGGTTGTGCAGTGCCTGCTAAGTCATTAAATTAGCTCTCTTCAAGATGGTTTATATTCAAACAGTTTTAAAAAGCTCTTGTAGAACTGTAACTGTGGGGTATAGTCTGGCCAGAACTGCTCCTTCAGCACACCAGTCATGATTTCTTCTCATTAAGGTCCCCAAGAAGTAGAGCATAGAGATGAGTATCCATATCCATACCCAAATCCAAATATTCACAAGAAATTTGGGGATTTCCTATTGCTAGGAAATGTTTCTGTTTATTAAAGAAAACAGTACCAATGTTTATCAGGAATAAGCATTCTGGATAAGAAAATAAAGAACTCAACAAGCTGTTTAGAAAGTACAAGATACAACTGTAAGATGAATCTGCTTGTCTCAAATAATCTTCATTTATGGCATAAAAATGCTACTTTTTTTTTTTCACTACTGTCTTCCCACTCAACCACAATATAAACTACCAAACCCATCCTCACCCATCTTCACAAGCAAATTAAGCACTTTGTTTTGGGATTCATACACAGAAGTAGGCTGGGTCCATTTCCTGGTGAAGAGAGTGTAAGACCTCATCAACAACTGCCTGATTAATGACGCACCAAAGAAACCAAGAAACAAAACAATTCTTTTTTTCATAAATGCATAATTTTTTTTACTATAAGCCAGTCAAACTAGTAGATCTAGAGGGAAAAATGGCACAAACCATCATTACAAAACGAACATCACAGCATTTCACCATTTCACAGTATTTTCTGGTTTGGTTTGTTCCTGTAAATGTAACTCCTTGTGTTCCTATCTTACCTCATCTTGGGACTTGACCAGTGTTTCAAATGTTTTTTCTCCACTTTCTCCATCTATCATTTTTTTCCGAATCTATTGGCCACGATAAAAAGGGAAAATGAAAAAAAAAAATGTAAGTGTTGCATGTAACATGAATAATCTTTTCAGTGTTCAAAATATTTCATAGAAACACACAAAAATAATTAGATAGGGAAATACTTTAAAAATATTTCAGGTAATATTTTAATATTCTATTAAAAAGTGTCCTATTTTGAACATTTTTTCTAGCCCCTCTACTCCCAAGAATTTTTATTTATAGCAATCATGGTGCCTTTCAAAATGAGAGGAATATAACGCATTGACTCTGCCTACAAATAATACTGGGACTTATTTTGTGTAATTATAACTTCATCTCTGTAAAGTCATCATCTTGACAAATTTAAAGTTCAAATTTATAGTGAAATAGATTCTAGAACATTTATTGTTTTTCTTTTATTATACAGTCAAATACAAGCAGTAACGAGTTCTAAAAAAGCAGATAATCTTACCTCAACTTTAATATCATTTTCCAATTCTGCATCTAGAAAATCCAGTGTAACAGGCTCCTGGGATTTAGGATTCTGAAGCAGAAGATATTGAATGATCAAATAATAAAGACAGAGGACTTTAATGTTACAAATCATTCTAATCCCTTCATTCCAAAGTAATTTATTTAACTAGATTTACTTACCCATCTATTTTAATCTCTTGTATCATTACTAGTGGCCCTTTCTCATTTGTTTTATTTTGTTGGATGGGTTAATTGGGTAAGAGAAAATCAAATTAACACTGATGTCAGTGTCTGTCCACAGCCTGGGATTCATGCTGAGATGCTGCTTCCCCTTCTCCTGGTATGTCACAGACTGTATGGGTGTGGGAAGACACATCAGAGAAAGCACAGGATATGAATATCTCACTGGATGTTCTGCCTTCAAGAAGGAAGAGATAAACTTGGGAGAATTTTCCAACCAGTAAGATAGGGCAACTGTACTCTTCTGCAATTTTGCCAAGAGCAGACTACAGACTTGCTGTTAAGAGGTGGGAATAGACTCTCGTTCAAGATTCAAAAAGGCAGCAATTCTAGCAAATTATTTGGGTTTTATAAAAAATAAATCCCACTATTACTGTCAGCTTTACAGAACTTCTCTGAACACCTTGCAGTTTTGAAAGCATTTATATTGATATCAGTACTGTTATCTCATTTTAGGAGATGGAAACTTGTAGCACAGAAATACTGAAATCAAGCTTCCAGACCTAAGGAATGTAGATGATTTCAACTCTCAACTACAGAGCACAGAGAATTTTGCTGGTCTTCATCTGTAGTAACAGTGGCCCCAAAAGAGTGTGGGAAGGCCACTGTAGCTCTGCTGAACTAGATTAGACCATCCTCTGTCCTCTGCTCCTTTCTCAGTTGCAGTCTTCGTTTACTTGGCCAGAGCCATCTTCCATATGAGATATTAGGAATCTGACCTTTTTTTTTTTGTAATTTTGCCTAAGCTTCATTGACTTTATATTGTGTGTGCAGTAAAAATCATCAGTCCTCATCATCCAGTAGTTATTTAATACGCCCACCTAAAAATGAGTTCATTTCTTTAGAAAAATGATTACGAGGATATATTATTTAACCATTTAAATCTCACAGTTCAGAGTAGAAAATGAAAAAAAAAAATTTTTTTCTCTAAGTTTTTGATGGATAATAATTTGTACAATAGGACAGTTCATATGTGAAAGGATCTCAAGGCCCAGTTTTCTCAGTAACTAAGCACTGATTCTTATATAATTAGCAACAAAAAAATTTGTCATTAGCTGACACTATTATTTCAACACTACTGTAATTTCTGACATTTTTGAGAGATTTCAGTGACTCACCTATACTAACATTTATAGGGGAGACTAACATCCCTTTCTCCAAAATTATGATTATATTCCTTCTATCCTAACATTCTCTGGTGAAGTTATGTGACCAATATACACATGACTATTCTATCAAAGAATACAAGCATCACAATTTATGTTCATACTTCTAGTTCATACTAGAAGTAAATAACACACTGAACAGCTGGTAAAAGATGCCTTAGTATAATAGTCTAGAGCACTAACGGTTTAACAATAACCCTTATTTTCAAGACTGTACTACAGAATAGTGCAAGAAGACATAAGATTATTTTTTCATTTTCTTGAGAAAAAAAATGTACATATTTCTCGGATAAAAAATGTACATATTATGGAATCATACCTGTTCTTAGCAAGCAAGTAAGACTTACTATCTGCTAAGAGTGAAGCCAAAAAATTTACTCTCAGAAAGAGAATATGCACTGAAAAGATTGCAGACAAAGATTATGGGTATCTCTTTTAAATATTTGCCAAAAAGTCCCCAAAATTTTTACATTTCTATTTATATATGACGGATAAAACTAGCAACTTTAATATAATAGCATTAACGTATGCTCTCTACTATTTCAAAGCAATTTAATTATTGCTTTTCCCCCCCAACAAATCCACACTCTCAAAACAAATAGCAAACAGCTAAAATGTAAAAATAAATAAAAATTTACATATCTTACATGCAATGGATAATGAATAGCATGGTCAAACCCAAACAGCATGCATGAAGACATTGGCATGGCAGAGGAGGCATTTATGAAGTTCACAATCCATTCCAACACACAAAGGAACAAAGAAGAAAAGAAATGGTAAAAAAAAAAGAAAGAAAAAAAAAGCCATCACATCAAATCAAGATCAATATTAATTTCAAATGATAACCTGGGCTGGCCATAGTCAGGGAGTCCCAAAGACAAAATAGTCAACTTTAACAGTCTGTCAAAATTCAAGTATGCAATAATTGTTTATTCTGGTTCTTTTTAAGACTTACATTATATCACTGTACATTTCTTACATGATACTTATTTATGACTTTTAATAGGCAAAGAAACTAACCATCTATAAATACATTCTGTGATGTGCCTGAGGCACAAAGAAAACCACTAGAAAGTAGAATATTTTTAAACCCATACCTTAAATGGAAGGCTACTTCCCCTTTATGTCCTTTCTCCCCAAGAATGTTTTTTTACCAGTATTTGGGCTCCATAATTTTTATTTCCAAGGTTGCCATTCAGCGGGGTTTATTCCAAGCCACGAAGAAACAAACTTACAGTTCAGTTTGCTCTTCTCTTTATCCAGTCATGCATGTAACATGACTGGAATAAGTGCAACACCATCACATTCACCAGCACAACTTAACAAAACACAAGTAAATCACTAGCAATGAAGCATGCAAACAAAAAGAGTGCAGTCCATTTTCAGCATGACAAATAAAGGCAAGGATCTATAATTTCAATGATAACAAGGAAACAAAGAAAGAAAGAACTGGTGCAGCAACATAAAAAGAAAAAATGTTGATTAAAATGTTGTGTGCTTTGGGAGGTCAGTATTCTCACAAATTCTATGGAAGTGGAAGGCCTTCTTTGCTGCCTTCCAGGAGCCTAGCTCCTAATTATTCCTGCAGTACTAATGAAGACACAGGCTATTAGCCTTTTAGAAGAAATGATGGTAAGAAGTCAGCAAAATCCTGGGCCACAGGGGGAGATACAGGAGCATCTGGAGTGGATGGGAGCCCAGAACTTTTCCAGCAGCAAGCACAGCCAGCCAAACCACACCAGGACAGGCGTACTCAAAAACCAGATTTTTTTATGTTCCAGTGTTGTTTTCTCCAGTGTGCAAACAAAAAATCCAGCCCAGAGGTGGCCTTTTACACATGGTATAAATGTAACCACCCAATATTTGGTGAAATAACTGACTTGATTTAGATCAGGATTTTACACCACTTTTTACTGGTGTTGCTATGCCAGCCACAAGTTTTGCATTATAGATTCTCATAGGTGTAAGAAATTAACATGATATACTGTACTTAAGTTTCCTATTTTGCTAGTTATATAGCTATTCTACTCCTTCAATGATTTTTAAGTCTTTTTAAGTATTCATTAAATGTTTTCTGCACAGGGATTGAATTGCATAAACATGACCGGTTTCCCTGTTCAGATTAACGGCAGTTAATTCTCTGGAGCTGGGTCTGCTAAAATGAGAAACCCAAAGTAAATAGCAGATAGAACATATACCCTACTCTGACGTCCCCAAGAAAAAATGCTCAACGGCTCATTCAAACTCTGTAATGTTATATAGCATCCACTGTGCAGTAAAACTTGTCAATAAAGTCATGAGTTATCTGATCTTCTCTTGACTTTGGGTTTATGCAAGCAAAGCCAGCACAAGTAGTCTCTTTTTATTTCCAGTCTTCA
The DNA here is from genome assembly GCA_013390005.1 of Calyptomena viridis. Lineage (NCBI taxonomy): Eukaryota > Metazoa > Chordata > Aves > Passeriformes > Eurylaimidae > Calyptomena > Calyptomena viridis. Next base: position 49,385 of record WEIV01016805.1, read on the forward strand.
AATTAATTTCAAAATCTGAGGAAGAATTTTTACAGCATGACTCTAATTAGCACCTATTAGTAACGTACCATAATTTAATAGAATGCCCTTCACTACAGCCAATAGCATGTTTTCTATTATTTAATCAAGAAAAGATGCAAGCTTCATGCTTTGGAAGCTGTTTGTCACAATAAACAGTTCTCTAGTTAGATTTTTCCTAGTAAGCAGGGCAGAAGCTTTCTAATTTTATTTCCAGGTCTATGCATTCTAATGCACTAATCACCCCATCCGAAGTTACCTGTACATTGGGTCTCCTTTTTCTCAATTTAACTTTTGGTATGCCCACACCAATTTGCTGAAGTAACAAAAAAGCAGTAATTTATATTTTTGCACTATTAATAAACAACCTACTTATAGAATGGAAGTCTTTCCTCAACATCTATACTCTCCAGCGTATGTTTACTGCAAGACTAGCCCTCATTCTGATCAAGAGTTCTGAGCTTTCTGTCAGAATTACATACATATTTTGTTTAGGGAAACAAAAGCCAGATACATGTTAATGTGAATTAACTGAGAGCTCTCCCTCTCACATACTCTGACAGAATAAAATTTAGAATGCAAAGAGTTCATTTTTTTGTTTTGTTAGATTTATTCTTCAAACTCAACTCCTCTTCCACTTCTTAATAACCCCAAACTGGACCTCACTGAAGGCATAGGGAGTTTCAGAACTATCATTAAATGCATTTCGATCAGAACCACAGTAATAATATAGAAAAGGATGCTAATCTTTAGAACAGATTGGGAAATTGAATTATTATTTTCAAAATATAATTAAGATTGTTAAGACATGCTTAATGGATTCATTTCAGTGACTATGTTTATTTGGTGGTGTATCCACCTGTTCTCTCTGAGAACAATGGGAAAAAAACATGCACATAGACAAAGATACACAAAGAAAATTTTCAGTGAAACATAAAGTTAAGCACTTGTAAAATAAATACCTACACAAACATAAAAATGGCATTTTAAGCAGTTTAAACTACAGTAAACTGAAAAATTAAAATAAAAAAAGATTTTTCATTATGCTTTGACAGTTTTCATATGCAAATAAGAACATGATGGAAAATTAATGATTTTAATATGATTTTGAACTTATTTTTTTGTTAGTTTTTGTCAGTTTTGCAAACAACTTTACAAATTCTTAATTTCTAAGGGCTTCTTTTTGTGAGATGATACTGCAAGACAATTTCTCAAAATATTGCGTTGAACCAGTTGTTATTTGAGGTAATAGATTTTCAGAAGAAAAGCAGAAGACATTCAGAAGAAGGAAGCAGTGTAAGTCTAAGAAACCCTCACCTCTTCAAAGGTAAAGACGTAGTTATGTTTTAGTTTACATCTATTGAAAAATTGCTGGCAAAGAGGGTTAAGATGTTGATGGTTAATATATTAAAGGCTACCAGGAGGCTCTACTAAAATTAATATGACTTGTTAAAGAAAGTCCATGAATTCTAAATACATCTCTCTTTGTAGTGTACCTTAGTTTTAACACGTAGTTCTTGTATCAGTCTGAATAGCATGCACCACCCCAAACAAACTGGGAGTGAAAAAGTCTAGTCTGTGTAACTGTTAATAACAACAATAACAATAATAATATGCATATGCTTAATATTACATTTAGACATTATTCTACAACATAAAAATTATCACTTATAAAATATCCTACTTTAAATATACTCTAAATTAAAAATTTAAGCACAATGGAAGAGCATTTCTGAACTTACATATCCTTTTACAAAGAAAACTATATAGAGAAGTCATGACAATTAGTATACTAATAAACCATTTTAGTCTGCCTAAATTTAGTTGGGATGAGCTGAGTTTTTAACAAAGGTTTTCAATCTCCAGTGTTATAATGCTATACTGTAGGATAACAGCACATATGAGATGAACAGAATCCATATTCATCAGTTTCTCACAAGATTATGCTTAAAATGAAAATATGGTATTGTTTCTTCTTATTACTCCTGTTAATGAAAAAATAGTTTAATTTGCATATAAGAAAAAGATGAATAGGCCACTCCCCATCAACTGAATTACTAATAATGTCTAATTAGGAAAAATTGGGTCAGTAACGATGCCTATATTTGTCTTTGAATAATTCTCCAATCAAAATTGTCAGATCGAAACTTTCATTCCTTAACACAAGAAAACCCAATGCAGATATCCAGAAACTGAAGTACTTCTGAGTTATGAAGTCTATATAAAAACATTCCTTTCAATTTTTCCTTTTATTTTTTAAAAGAGTCTTTCAAAATAAATCAAAAGAGGTATTTCATTAATAGTTATGATCAAGTTATTTCTCTTCTTCAGAAGCATTTTTAATTTCTTCTTGTGTTACACACTTGGAAAAAGATTTCAAACATATTAATTACTTCACCAGGAAATTAATTCAAATATTCACAAAGCTGACTTTCCCCAACTTAATGATTAAATGAATTACTAAAATATGTAGATGACTTCTTCATTTCTTCTTCTATCTTTGACAGTCAAAGATGGTGAAGCAGTCAAAGGGGGGTCTGCCTCTTGTAGCTATGACAGGACTATGAAACGAAAGCTGCAAAGCTAAGAGGTCAAGGACTTGCTGCTACTCTGCCCCAGGAACATGGCTGGGAGTAACAGTAATGGATATGCATCCAATCTACAAAATAAAAAGGTAGAAAATATAGGCTTCCATCACTGTTTGAGAGAAGTTTCTCTCAAGTATACTAAGTGCTAAAAATAACAGTAGGATGCCACTAAAGCTTAAAAGCCTTACAAGCCTTATTTGTCTGTGTATTGACAGCCTGTAGTCATCTAAGTCTTGTAAGGTGCACAGGGCCTTGAGGGGAAGCCGAGTGAGGAGCAGCTGAGGTCACTTGGCTTGTTCAGCCTGCAGAAGACTGAGAGGAGACCTCATTGCAGTTACAACTTCCTCATGAGGGGAGGAGGAGGAGCAAACACTTATCTCTTCTCTGTGGTGTCCAGTGAGAGAACCCAAGGGAATGGCCTAAAATTGTGTCAGGGCTAGTGTTTAGGTTGGATATTAGAAAAAAGTTCTTCACCCAGAGGTTGGTCAGGCGTGAGAACAGGCTCCCCAGGGCAGTGGTCACAGCACCAAGCCTGAGAGAGTTCAAGAAGCATTTGGATGATACTCTCAGGCACATGGTGTGATTCTTGGGGATGGTCCTGTGCAAGGCTAAGGATTGGACTCAATGATCCTTGTGAGTCCCTTCGAACTCAATATATTCTGTGACTCTGTGATATAGTATTCAAACCATCCTAATGAGAAATTTTCATGTTGACAACTGAACTACATGGGTGTGGTGGTGTGCACCTGCAGTTTATTATGTTTGTCATGTTNAACACCAAAGGCAAAGAGGTTGAGGAGAAGGCACTTTTCCTCTGAGCCTTATCTGCCTCTGAACTGGTCATCTCCTGGTGAGACCTTGAGTTCTAGGGTGGCCATTCCTGCCCAGTGCCCCTCAGCCGGACGGCTGGAGCCAGTCAGGGCTGAAGAGGAGTTTTGGGTCCATCCCCTGAGGCAGGCACAGCAGCACATGGGTATATTCTGTAGTCCCTAATACTTACAGGGATTCATAATTGTTTCGAAATGTTTATCTGTAAAGAATCTACACATTTCCCTCCATCCAGAGTAATTTTTTCTATTTAATTTTTACTTAAATAAACTTTAACTTTGTCTTTTATATAATTCTGCATTTGTACTCCATAAATTTAAGACACAAAACTTAGTGAAACTCTGTTTCTAATGGAATTAAAATATGAGAATTTTCAAAAGTTCCACTAGAGAGAAGATTGTTTCACACGGAGAAACCTTTCATTACAACAAATATTAAAGTTGTGATTTCAGAAAAAAACCCAACTCATCCATTTATATTGAAATTTCTTATCAAAATCAGGGAGGCAAGTTATTTAAGAAGATACATGTAATGTAGGAGTCTCCACAAGGTAAGGACTACAGTTACAGGATAAAGAGCCAGACTGAAATCTTTGGTTTCGATTCTCCTGAAATTTAAGGATAGTTGTGTCCTAATCATTGTTAGATAAAATTTTTGTCTTTAAAGATGAAAGACCTTTCTCAAGTTAAACTACTAAAAATCTAACATTGTGTGAAGGAGTGCTCAGCTATATCCATCACTCTGCAGCTCAAGTTTCCGCTCTGGTAAACAGAAAATAAGCAAATAAATAGATAAATATAAAAATACCCATAAAATACATTGTGTTTGTCTTTGATTTCTGTGATTTTGCAAGTGTGAAAATTTCAATTTCTTAAATGAGAAAGCATCACAAAAAATCCAGGTGAACTAGTAAACTCAGTTTGCTTTGAGAGAATCTTGTAACACATTACAAGTTTTCACAATATAACAGCAACTGCTAGCTGTTTTTATGTTAATATATACATTAAAACACTTCACATATATAAATGTGTATGCAAAATATACATATTTTTTATTAATAACCAAATTCAATACAAGCCAAAGCTAGCCTTTTTGCTGGCTAAACTGGATCTGAATAAAGCCATACATGCACCACACAATTTCTTGATACCCACAAAACTGAGAATTCTTTACTATTGCTCTCTTGGACTTTCAGCAGATTTTGGTTTCTGATATTTTCTGACACTATCCTCTTATTATATAGAAATATATTAGAAGATGTTTTATACCTTTGGTTGGAGATTTGGATGCAGGAGCACATACCCATTAGGATCAATTGCAAAATAGTATCCATTTGGACAAAGCTGAAAGAAAGAAGTGAAGATCATAATTGTAAGGTTTTAAGTAATAAAGAAAGAGCAATTAATGCTTTTTCAAGAAATTTTCACACTGCAGAAAATACACTGATTCAGGCATCATGAAGCATCACATATTAACACAGAGATGGCGATTTCTTAATCTTTACTCTTTTAGGATCATAAACTTGGAGAGTAGTTTAGGCTGATGGAATTTCTGGAGGTCAGATGGTATAACCCTTCACTGAAAACAAAAATAACTTCAAAATAAAGTTCAACTTTGAAGATGGACTAGGTTTCAAAGGGTCTTTGAATACCTCTATTTGCAATTCCACAAACTCTCTGAGCAACCTTCCCCCTTTTTTTCCTTAATTCCAGTTGGAATTTCCATTGCCACACCTATGATGATTTCCTCTTTTAGAGGCAATGTTGAGGTCCAATTTCTCCATAATTCTCATTAGGTAACCCATTAGGTTCCTTCTTCAGCCTGAACCCATCTCTCTGAGCTTCTTGTGTACCATGTACTCCAGACCCTTGGCCAATTTAGTGGCCCTGTGCTGGGGCTCAGTGTATTTCTTATACTGAGACCAAAACTGGATACAGTACTCCTGGTGCAGGGGTTCACCACACACTTGGTACACTGCTAACTTATGTTCTATGTGTCCTCCACCACAACTCCCAGGTCCTTTCCTGCCCTTTGAGGCAGTCTGTCCTAGTCTGTACTGTGGTATGGGATTATTCCATTCTAGATAAAGGACTCTGTGTCTTCCTTTAGTCAAATTCGTGATGTTCCTTTGCCTTCTCAGTTGTTGTTTTCCACAGGTACTAGTTATTTTCTCAGAAATTCCACAGCTGGCTGTCTACATATATAAATACTGAATTGGGTACAGATAGAAATGTATGTTAAAGAACTGTTCTGAAAGAACTGTCCTATGCAAATGCCAAATATTCTTTTTAGCTGAAATGATTGTGTACTCTACACTAAGAACCAAACACTCAATTAAAGAGCAGTACTTTAAGCTACAAGAAAATAATTGCTTGGAATATATTCCCCAATGTAGAAGTTGGGTTTTACAAATGCATCCTGATGGAAAAATCCCACAGTAACACATATATGGCTGGAGAGAAAACCACTAGAAAATGTACAACAATGGAAAAGAATATATGAAAAGAAGCCTGCTGGTATTTTGACCCAGTCATTGCTGTATGACTTATGAAAGAGCATGCACAGAAATCGTAAATAAATAGTACATAAAGAGAAATCACCAACACAAGCATCTTACCGTAAATCGGGGTGTCAGTTTTTTTATGTCCTCCAAAGAGACATCGACCCCCATTACTCCAAGAATCAGTTGATTCTGGTGAGATTACGAAATGTTAGTATATATTTGACATATTTACGATGCAGAATAACTCCAACAGTCAGTAAATTTTTGTTTTCGCCTTCATCTCTTACTGACAGATATAATTTGAGAAGTTGCTTGCTTACTTATGTGTCTATTCTAAATATTTTAAATAATGTCAAACTAATTCAAAATAAAATTCAATAAAGTCAGAATTTGGTATAGATTATGAACATTGTTTTTGAAGATGAATATGGATATTATCCTGGGTGAATAAACAATATGTAAAATCAAGCCAGGTGAAAGCAAAAGTGATGCAATAGTACTGCCAATTATGTAGAGACTCAACTATTAGCAACAACATAGAGCTACTATTGCATGCTCAGGTTGGGCAATTGATAAATGAGACCTCAAAACAATTGGCTATAGTATGATGATGAATGAAAAAAATTACAAAAAACCCCCAAAAGCAGTGACTATAAGAATCACCAGCATTTGAAATCAGGGACTCAGGCACTACATTTACTCCACTTGTAATTTATTTTCCTACTACAGAAAAGGAGGGCAGTCATTTACAAAGTATCTCCTGAGTCCCTTCTCAACATTAAATAAATTTGTAAAATTTATTAGAGGTGGTATCTTGCAGTCAGTAAATATATTCAGGTAGAGATATAAATTGAACAGATTCAAGTTCTCTTCTTGTTCCTCTATACTAGACCTCTTTTACTTCTTGGAAAGATAGCCTTTGGTAATCAGTAGCCTCTCACTTTGAATCAGACTCCTTCAACTCCAGGCATTGTCTTGTAGATAAGATTATCAAACTTTTTTGTTTTTGTTTTGTTGTGTTATTGGTTTTTAAAGGAAAACTAAGAAAACTATTATGAAAGTAAATAAAAGAAATGGTAGTGAGCAAATTCTCATTCAGTCTGAGTCTATGAAATATCTCAGAAACTGAATCAAAGAATATCTTGTCTAAATTTTTGTATATTTTGATCTGATTGAATGTGAGTACACCAAATGTACAATTCTTTACCATTCACTGTAAAACATATTCTATGTCTGTTTTTAAAAAGCAGCATTTTGAATTTGTGAAGAGAACATGAATTGATTCCATCTCAGACAGTAATAGGGATGGGCAATTCTATTTAACACTTAGAATTTAATCTAAGTATGCAGTGCTCTTTTCTATTATCTTTTCTATTATCATTACAAACATACTTAAATTCTCTACATCATTGCCTGTTACCCTGAATTGTCATAGCTTTAGAGATTTGTTATAATTTTATCTGGACATTCCTTTCTTGGCAAAGTCTAAATAATATCATCATCTACTTCCCATCTACTGAGCACTTAAAGCATTCCCACTGCCACTAAGTCACAATGATGGGTCATGAAATGTCACACCCTAAAATTGAGAATGACAAAAAGGGTGCACTGCATTTTCTTGTTCCCAGGAGGTTATCAGGTAATTACATATGACTGCTGGGTTTCTGATGTACAAACAAATAAACTGCAAAATGCACTATGGAAATACAAAATTTTCAAGGCATTTAGCACTAAATTTAATTAATTTATTTTAAATAAGGGCTGCTTCCTTCCCCTCCCCTTCCCCCCTAAGGAACAGCTTACGATTTTCCCATTTAGTTCCTTTGTTAGATTGAAGACAGGTAGAGTTCCTGTAATCACAAGGCCCAGTTCCTAGGAAATAACCACATAAAGAAGGGGAAAAGACTTTTTAGTTAAAAAGCAACTATTGAACTTTAATATATTAGAACAATCCAGAGACTAGTGAAGCCTAACACAGACTTTCAGTTTGTAAAGAAAAAGAAAAAAATAGTACTACTTCAATGACTTGATGAATGGAAAGCTGAAATTTTTTGTGTCCATGTGTTAGGGGAATTATTACTTTAAAAATCAATAATGTGTAACATCTTAGGATATAAAGGTTTCAAAAAGCCTAAAGTTATGAAAGCATGTTTGCAGCTACAGCACCCACTAGACATAAAACTATGGGTAATAGAGGAAAGAAGGCATGGCAAGGCAAAGCAAGGCAAGGCAAGGCAAGGCAAGGCAAGGCAAGGCAAGGCAAGGCAAGGCAAGGCAAGGCAGGAGAAAAAGCCAAATCAAGCCTAAAAATAGTAAATTTTTGGGGGGTGGAACATGCTGTTTTCCATCCTGGCCAGAGTGGAGTTAATTTTCTTCACAATGGCATGTGTGGGGCTGTGTTTTGGATTTGTGCTGAACACAGGGCTGATAATACAGAGATGTTTCTGTTATTGCTGAGCAGTGCTTACACAGAGCCAAGGACTTTTCTGCCCTTTCTAGTGCCATGTTGTTGAGGAAGTTGGAGGTGCATGGGAGGTTGGGAAGAGACACAGCTGGGATAGGTGACCCCAGCTGATCAAAGGGATATTCCATACCATATGATGCCATACTCAGTATATAAAGTGGGAAGTAAGAAGGAGGAAGAGGGGGAACATTTGGAGTGATGGTATTTGTCTTCCCAAGTAACCATTACACATGATGGGTCCCTGCTTTCTTGGAGATGGCTGAACACCTGCTCATGGGAAGCAGCAAATTAATTCCTTGTTTATCTCTCCTTATGTGCACAACTTTTGCTTTCCCTATTAAAGTGTCTTTATCTCAACCTATGAGTTTTCCAGTTTTTAGCCTTCAATTCTCTCCCTGATCTCACTGGAGGGGGACTGAGGAGTGGCTACATAGGGCTTGGTTAAACTATGACAGGTAGGCATCAAATACACACAGGAAAAACCAACAGGAAAGTACAACAGGTAATAATACTACTTTTTCTATCACCACTGCTTTTCAATGGCATGCATTAATGTCTATCATCAGCTCTGCAAAATCACTTAGTCTCCTCTGGTACTGAGGCAAGTGAGGCAAAAAATTTACATTTATTTCGGGAGATACAAGAAATCTGGTTTTCTTTTATTAATAGTTACAAATCATCCTGAAAATAGGATCCAGAAAACCATACAGTCACATAGCCAGGAAAGTGTTGTTTTCCATTCTAAATTGTCCATAGGGAGATTTCTACATTTTTTTTATGTGATTGATTGGGGTTTTTTTTGAGTTTTCTGCCCTCTTTGATGCTTACTCCTTTTATGTATTTTATTGAGGAAACGTATAAATTTTCTTCCTTTGTTTCATTAGAAAAAAATAAGCTAAAATACTATATTAATTTACTCTGATGAAATCTGTTCTCCATTTACCCAGTCTAAAAAGCACCTTTTTAAATTTTAAACTATCCTTCATGAACTTGTATTTGTGTATCAAATGAAAGGTGGTTAGGTCAGAGATAGTAAAGTTACAAGCAAGGTGAAAAGAAATGGACTTTGTAGGAGAATAAGAGAAATGGGAATGAATCAGTAGAAAAGAAAGAGGACATTATCTGGAAGAAACATTGAAGAGATACATAATGAAACAGGGGGAATATATATGGGGGATAACAGCTTTACACCCTCCCCCCCCTCAAAAAAAAAAAAAAGTACAGTTAAAGAGGACAATAATTGTGGATAAATTATGCCTAACTGGTAAACCTGGGATTATTTTGCAGAAAATGAGGCCAGATCAACTTAGTAACAGAATCTGAAGGAACAGGGGTGGAATAGAGATGTGAATTCCTACAAATATATCAAATTATTAAAGACAGTCTTGAACCCCAGACTGAAATGAAAATACCTCTTTAGAATTTCATCAGCTAAATTTAAGCTAAATTCTAATATTTTCTCATGTAATACACTTTGCATTACTTCAGTCTGAGCTCCAAAACAGCTGCTGTTTTGGATAGGAATATTGTAAGTCCTACATGAGGAAATTGTTTTAGGAAACTTAAGATAACAAATCAATGTGACAAATTAGTCTCGCTCCCTTAATAAAACTAAGAAGCAGGAAAAGGCTTCAGGGTGGGTTAGATACACCTGTGTCTTTATGTTCTCGTCTGTGATGAGAAAGTCCTCAAATACCAGCCTTTACCTCGATACTTTACCTTGTGTTGTCCTATTTTCTTTATATATACTGTATGTATATATATATTTTTGTATGTGCACACACATACAAATATAATTATATATATACAAGCACACATACATAACATATGAATGGAGAAAAGCTTGAAGGAAAGACTGAATGAACCCACTGAATATATAAAGTAACACAACAAATGCCTGCAGGTATCACTCATTCTAATTGACTAAACAGATCTTTCTATCCCTGGTTACAAATCTATCTTTACAAATTTATCTGGCTTAACAACAGGATATGTACAGAACATATGAACTTTCGTCATCACATCCTTTATGTTTCCTCTAAGTACCTCAACAATAACCAAGAAAACATGGTTAATGAACTTCTGGCCATTGAAAATACAAGAAAAAACTAGTTCCTCTGCGTCATGCTCAGTTATATTGATGATAAAAATTATATTGTGACAAAAATTTTACAGTAATGCTGACTGATAGGAAGAAGTGGATTTGGACGTGACATTAGGTGACCATGTGGAGTTGGATAAGTACGTGATTCCAAATGATCATTTTGCAGTAATTTTTGCCTTCTCAGAGTTACTTGGAAGAAGGTTATCTAGAGCAACAGATTAGATTGCTGCTAATAATACTTTGTCTTTCTTAGTTTCCTGAATATATTTGTTTTACGAGACCAAAGTGATAAATTCAGCAGTAAGAAAGCATTTAATATATCTTTTTGTTTATTTCCCACTGTCCAATTAAGTAAATCATTACCTTGAGTAAGCAAACAATTACAACAATCATGATACCTTACAGAGCCAAGTTCAAAATCTGTACAAATACCCAGTAATACTGATAGATTTCATTCTGCCTGGAATACTCTTTGGGAAAAAAAAAAGAACTAAGAATTTCTCACCAGTAACATAACAAATTGGTTTTACTGCAGCAGGTACAAAATTGGAAAACTATCTGTTTCTTTTTTCTTTTCTTAAGTAGATGACAACAGTGACCTACACTTAAAAATCTGTGTAGGATAAATCACTTTTCTCAGTTAAATTTCAAGACACTTAGAAGGATACTAGGTGCAAGTAATGATCAGCACATTAGAAATAGCTCTATTCCTAGAGATTGCTCTATTGAAGTGTATGGATGTTAGAAATAGAAGAATGTCACGTTTGGAACTGTAAGAAATTGGAACATCTGGAAAACAGACCCATATAGTTACTGATTTGGTAAAATTCTTACTTTACTAAAGATAAATACCGATCATACCAGAGCATCCAGATAGACATTTGTCCATTGGACTTGTTTGGCTTTCTCTCCAGCTAAAACCATTGGTCTTCCCAAAACATCCAGATATTCCTGCCAAAAAGTGTAATAAACTCATCAGAAGGCAGTTATTAGATCAAACATCACAAATAAGATAAAAATAAACAATAATGAAATTAAAATAATTAAAATATCAGGGGAAAAATAAATTCACCACTAATACAGGAGTAGCAATCAATTGCTGCTTTAAAATTGTACTACACAAAAATTCAGTCTTCAGTTTTCAGTATTTACTTACAAGGTAATTTCGGTATTTCAGCTTCAGTCGCATGGACCTTACACATCCATAACCATCACTCTTTTTCAACAAAGTGAGTATTACAACTATTTTTGTTCTAAAATTAATTGCTAATGACATAATGACATAAAGCAGATTGCAGAACCTTCAACCCAGAAGAGAAAGTGGGTAATGGAGGTTGAGTGGTGGAACAGCTGGGTATGTTAAGCTCCTACAGCAACAACTTGCATAACTTCTATTGAAATTAAAAAAAAAAAAATCAGAGTTATAAAACCTCATAGTTCCTGCCCTCCTTCAGTTTGGGAGTATGGCTAACTCTAGTGATCTTATGAGATGTCAGATTTCTGGACTGCTTTGGGAGTGGATGCCATCAAACTTGTTTCAATCTTCAACCTTTTCTACTTGTCTGATCATATTAGGGATATTTCTTGCCAGACACTATCTGGAAGAGTTTAGCAGAATCAAAGGGTTCTTGCTCAAGCCAAAAAAGGACTCTCATTTTCTGCCAAAAATGTCATGCCTGGCCTTGGAAGGACAGAGAACTGCCATGATATTTCTCTGCTGTTCTGAACATGGGAGTACCTGGACTTTCAGACAACTAAAAAGAATACTTGCTCTTCTACACTGTCAGTTTGGATCACATCATATAATTCAGAGTCCTGTGCCCTTAGTTATCTACATGCCTGCTAAAATGTTCCTGCACCCTTTCTGAAGGGAAAAAGTGGTGTCTCTCACAAAGGTTGGATACATTGAGGAATCTCTCCTATAGGCAGGAGTCTGCCCAGATGAGTTCAGATCCTCCAGCAGGGCTGCCCCCTCCCACACATCCACAGCCTTCTCCACATCATACAAACCCTTTGGACCATGCTGTAAGTATGGCCTGAGGTGGACTTTGACTGTCTACACACATTGTAAAAAATTACTGGTTTTAGAGAATTTTATAATAAAATTGCTGTCATGTCTCAGCACCAAAGTTTAAGAGACTATGTAAGGCCCAGAGGAAAAATGAGCCAAAAGCATAGTCCTTGTGCAGAAGTGTGCAGAACACAGAACACTTCAGATGCTCTGTTGTGTGCACAAGGTCAGCCTCATATGCATGCAGCCTCCTTTGGGCCAACTGGCCAGGGAAACAAGTATCACTTTTTAAATTGACTCACTGCAACAAGTGAAAAAATTGGAATACTTTAACAGAATAATCCCTGATGTGTAGAAGAAACACTACATTAAGAACAGAGAAAAAAATAAGGCTATCTTAAAATTTAATTGATTCAAACAGAGGTGAAAAGCAAACATATTTAAGAATAGGAATTAATCCACTCCTGTGTGTTAAAACTGATCTGGATTTGGCCAAAATGCTTACCTGGGTGTTTATTCTTATGGCTCCAATAGATGGAATTTCATAATAATAACCTAAAATTTGAAACAGAAATAATTACTATATTACTATAATATATTGTTAGTCTCCTAATTCTGTGGCATTTCATTTAGCTCATTATTTTTAGTTTAATTTTTGTAAGAATTATCATATATGAATGAAATACTGTTTTAGTAGATGTGACCCCAATGTGTGGTCATATTTGATGGGTCAACATGCCATTCAAACCAGGCTAGTTACTCCTAAGCAGTGGGAGGATACAATGTGTTTCATTGGTCTGTTTTGTTTAAGGCTAGATGAAGTACTGAGTTTGTACTCATGAAATCCCAGTTACTGCAATGTACAAGTAAACTTAATGGTTATTTTAATATACTGTGACAGCAACATAATTATATGCTGAATGTATACAGGAATGCAAGTATAGCTATGGTCTGCCACAAGAGTGATCTCAGAGTATAAAAATATAAGGCACTCTGTGGAAAACGCGAAAAAATCTAATGGGTATTTCTTTCAACTAAACATCAGAAATGTCTTTACTCAGCATTAATTCTATTTCCCTAACTAATAAGACTGAAGCACTGAGATCCATCTGCAGACCAAGTAAATTTTAAGTCAAATTGGAAGGAAGGCGTAGAGGACTGGAAAAGTAAGAGTTGTGATGTTAGTAATTTTGCCATAAGCAACAAACTTTTAATAAAGCAAAAATGAAATAAAACTGTTTGTTTGGGTGTGCAAACAATCACATCAGTTTTGGACGGAAGATTATGATCATTTTTCCTCAATAATAAGACTACATAGGTGATTATGATTTAAGCCACCTGGTCCTCATTTGTTTTAAAACAATGGAGATCACATGCACACAGTATTTTAAGATATAAAGATGTTAGTAAAAAAAAAATCTTTGTTCAAACACAAATGCCTATTTTCTGTAATTTTCTGACAATACAATCTGCTCTTCATGAAGCCGTAGTATCTTCTGCAAATCTTACTGGCATACTGAGGAATTCATGAGGTATGCTATTCATACAGGCTATGGATTCTTCTACATATTTTTTTTTTCAGTATCTATACCTTTGTCTTATCTTTGGTTTATTTTATTCTTTTGCCTGAGCATATCTTTATCTCCTTCCCCCGAGTCTTAATTTTCAAAAGCCTTTGTAATCTATCTCACCTCCTGACCTCTTGCTTCCCACTGATTTTTAAAATACTTTCACATTTTCAGTCAGGCCTGGAAATTGCTGCATTTAAAATACAAGCAAATATTGTTTGCTAAATGATATATTTTCTATTTATCTGTATTTTCATCTTATGCCTTATTCCAAAGCTATACTGTAAGATATTTGAGACATCTCTTACTCAAAATCTTTTAAAATATTTCTGAGCACACTTTCATGTGGAAATTTCATGTAGAAATTTCATGCAGAAAGCATTTTACTTCCTTCCTTTCACCTTTTTTACTTTTTTTCCCCTACGTAAAAAAATGGGTATAAAATTAGAAAATTCAAAATGCTTTCAGAAGCTAAGAAATCACAACAAGGTTAATTTTGATATTTTCATCATAAAAGGAAAAAATATTCTAAGTCATCTGATTCCCTGTAAGTTTTTGAGAAAAACAGAAAAAAACCCAGCCAACTAACCAAACAAAACCCCTTTTGTCCAGACCGCTTAATTTAAAACAGCTTTGCTTAATTTCTTATCTGTCTTCAGTTTCATCCTTTCATAAATGGCTATTACAACAAATATACTCAAAACTGAACCACAATATCTTCTTATTCTAAACACTACTGTGGTAGTTTTCATATAACATGAAGTTTTAAATAATCAGATATAATTATATAGGCTTCTAGTTTATAGATATGTTTTCATATATAGATATACTTTTTTGAACTTTTACTAACAAATACAATAAAGCTAAAAATCAAGATGAAAAATCTTCCACTTTCAGAGAATAATAAAGCTATCACCTATCCAAAACTCTAGCAAAGATTGGTTTCAAAGAAAAACACAGTACCTTTATTTTCACAGGCCATCCACTGTATGGGTCCTTTGTCATAATTATGTTGGCCAACAGAAAATGTGAACACACGTACCTGTGCAAGTTAAAAACCAATGCATATAACTATATATATCACTTATTAGCTGTGACTCTCTAGATAATGATACTTGGATTTTTCATACATTTGAACAGAAAAAGAAAACTATGAATTTTCCATTTTTTTTTCACTGCAATAGATATGAAAGATATAATAGATTATGCTATTCCATGTATTCCTATTTTTTTCATGATGTAGAACTCAAGAAGAATGTTCTTTCATACATCTTTCCTACTTTAAAGGTCTTACATTGGTCATTATTCCCAAAGCATTTGAATTTTTAAGGGTTTTTTCTAGGTTTTTTTCTAGGTTTTTTCCTAGGATGTTAATTATAACTCTTCAGGGTTTGTAAATTAGTTGACATAATCTATCAATGTTAAATACTTACAAAGAATTAAAAGGAACATATGCATGGCAGTAGAAATAAAAGCAATGCAAAACAGAATATAAAATAACTTCAGAAAAAAATTCAAAATTTTCAAATACTACAGAAAATCAATTCTCATTCTGCTCATACTTTAGTCTTTTTCATGTAAGACCACTAAATTAGTTCAACGGATTTCCATAGAAGAGTCAAGCTTCTGATATTTCACTTTAAACTCTTGATATTCATTTAAGTTATGTGTTCTATTAGTGTAATTCTAGTCTGTTTATATAATGCAACTCCAGTCTATCTCAGCAAGTTTAAGAAGACATGGCTTCAGAAGAATTCACCAAATTCCCTCCAACTTTTGGACTGAAAATAGGCTTTTCAGCTGAAATTATTTTCCATGTAAATCTGGTTCGAGTAAGAAAAAATCCTACCAGACACACAGCAAAATTGCAAATATTATGTTTCAGCTTCTGGCTGAATATTTTGCTCCAAATCTGCATGTTTCCATAATAGCTGAGAAAAATGTTTTCCCAATAGTTTTAATAACCTGTTCACTCTATTCATGTCCCTCTGTCCAAGGATCAGACTACTTTTGTTTTTCAGGCATCTCTTTCTTTATGGATCTCTACCATTTCAATGTACAAATCAGAGGTCACAACATGAAATCACAAAATTCCCTTCTGAGGAATTTGATGACTATGTTTAAAATTAAAACATAATCCAATTAATTTGCATGCAGGCTGTAACAGATTAATAAGGTAATGTTTTCTTCAAATAATATTCACAATATAAAACTACAGAGGCTTCTTGTAAATAATTGATCACTGCTAAGTTTTTAATGACTATTTATGCAAATTTTCATCACATTATTTAGCATATGTAATTACTACCTAAATATTAATTTCTCAAATAAGCAACAAAAATTGTGTGACATAATCAGAGCTTAAGTATTGATCAACAGCTATAGGAATACCTCCATATCAACCAACCAAATGGTGAAACTTTGTTAGTGTTGACTCCTATATGCAAAAAGGACAAACAAAGCTTTGTACTAGAGGTAATTTTTAATTAACAATATGTTTTGATTTGCTTTATTCATTCAAGCCCTTCGTTTCTCCTGTTAAAAGCAGAATTAAAGCCACTATTCTACAGCATTAAGTACAGATTCAAGTTCTTGTTTTGTAGTTTAAGACTACTTCATACAGATTCATTTCCCAGTAATAAGTCAACATCTCTTTTTTTATTTTTTTATTGATACTATACAGAACTTGCCATCTCCCATTTATTCTTGACTTCTTTTACAAACTGTGAGCTGTAATTTTTCTAAGAGATCTTTATGCTTCTATGTAATTACCATCTATTTTTTTCCAATCTGAATATCCTGATGTTATTTTCTATTGGCATTTCTCAGCTCACAAGGTCCCTGTCTACTATACTCCTGTTCTTTTTGGACTCACACTGCTCCCAGTTGAGTGTCCACTAAACACTTGGTTCAGAATACATTCTTCTCAAAAACCATGGAAAAACCCCACTGAAGGCCACTAGTTAGATACTTGAGAGACCTGATGTTTATTTTGGATTAAGAGTTACTAAATCATGTGGGTTTTGTTGTGTGTATAAAACACATGAGTCAATTAGACTGGACTGTCTAGCATTTGATCTCAAAAGTAAAAATGAAACAGTACATTGGATTCAAGTTGCGAAATGGTATGTAATTTAGGGAAAAGAAGCAGTGTGTTAAATCTGCAACAAATCCATAAAGAATTTAGAATTTAAATTATTGACAACAGGCAGGCAACAATATATCTGATTTACTGTTCCTTGGATAATTAACAGAGATAAAGAACTGCAATGAAAATTGGAGGTTTTAATTGTTACTTGGTTTGGCAAGAGGGTGGGATATTCAAAAGAGTATTCTTTTTCCTATTGCCTCATCTGGAATTGAGTAGAATGACAGACCAGCTGGAAAAATGAGTCAGCAAGTCAAACTAAACAAGCCAATTTTAGCAAAAAAAACCATGGTCTGTGCTAACATTTTCTGTGACAGGACCCAGAGTCAGCCAAAGTACTGGGATGCATCTGTCTATATGTTTTACTTATAGACATCTCTCCAAAGAAGACAATAAGCTATTATTTTTTTTTTGAAGCAGATTTAATTGCTTTTAATAGGGAATTTATGACTAAGAATACTTGGAACAAGTAGATGAGACACAATGGGTATGTGCACCTCTCCCTTTGCCTGTCCTTTAAGCTTGGTTTCAACCAACTAAGTGGATTTCTGAGTTGAAGCAAGCTGCCAAGTAGTTTTTGATCCCAAGAAGTTGTTTTCCATCACCATTGAGGCCTGGTTATTTCTTCTCTCTCCTTCTCTGGAGCCTCTTAGGTTCTGTGTAAACTACAGTTCCTGGGTCCTTTTGCCATCATGCTTCCTCTCCATCATCCACACCAGGGGTGGACATTTGTGTTCCCCAGACCATTTTCTGGGGACAGGGCAGCCTTGCCCCAAGGAAGTTCTATATATTCTCTTCATAAAGAAACATAACTTTTAAAGCACTAAAAAACAATGGAACTATCAGAAAAACAAATAGGAACTGATTTTCAATGGGACTGTTCAAAGTAAAGTACTTCTAGAAAAATTGTTTCCTTAGAATTGAGCTCCAGCCTGCTCTGCCAGCCTATTCAGGTACAGTTTTGAAACTTCTGACATATGAAAGTCCAGAGCTAATTCTCTGCATTTTCCTCACTGATCCTGAGGAGAACAAAATCTTTCATTCTTTGTATTAATCATTTACAGTATATAGTAGGGGAATATGATGGTTAGCAAACAAAACAGGTGCAGAAATAATGTCAGGACATTCAGACAGTGAGTGGCACAGGCTGCCCAGTGAGGCTGTAAAGTTCTCCTTTGAGGTTTTAATGACCAAACTAGATATGGCCTTAAGCAACCTGACTTGATCTTAGACCTGACATTGGACTAGAGACCTCTGGAGGTCATTTGCAACCTGACTTATCCTAGAAACACATAAAGGACATCAAAGGAATACATGTAAAAATCCAACTCCTAATCAGAGGAAGTGGTAGACAGAAAAGAATGCTACAAAAAATAGAGGAAAAAGTACTGTATTGAAGAAAATATAATTGTCTTATTATGGAATTAATTTTTTATTTATTTTGTATTTCTATCTAGCAGGAGAAAATCATAAGCACCAATGTGAATTAACAAGATTCTGACTACTACAGATATTAAGGATGATGGCGCTCAAGAGAGTTGTGAAGACAAAAATGAAGAGGTACCCATGAAAAGGCTGTTTTCCCTATGGATCTCAATTGATTTTTACCTGTTTTATTTCTTCATTTTGCTATTGGAATAAAATTAGGAAAGATTAAATTAGTTCCTTCCTTTGGGTAGATCATGTTATGAGTATTACAGAAAATATAACAGCTTGAGTGAAATTAATTCAAAGGTGTAGCTAAGCACAAAACACTTTCTCTTTAGGTACTGCATGAGATGCTGGAAAGCAATGCCATGGAAAGGGATCTGGGGCTCCTGGTCAATGGCACGTTGATTATGAGTCAGCAGTGCCCTGGCAGCCAAGAAGGCCAACTGTGTCCTGGGGGGCATCAGGCAAAGCATCGCCAGCTGGTCAACGGAGGGGATTGTCCTGCTTTGCTCTGCACCTGGAATATTGTGGCAGGTTTGGGTGTCACAAAAAAAGAAAGATATTAAGCTCCTAGAGAGTGTCCAAAGGAGGGCCACAAGGATGGTGAAGGGCCTTGAGAGGAAGCCGTGTGAGGAGCAGCTGAGGGCATTTGGTCTGTTAAGTCTGGAGAAGAGGAGACTGAGGGGAGACTTCAATGCAGCTACAATTTCCACATGAGGGAAGAGATGAGTCAGACACTGATCTCTTCTCTGTGGTGACCAGAGACAGATCTTGAGGGAATGGCTTGAGGTTGTTTCTGGGGAGGTTTAGGTTGGATATTAGAAAAAGGTTCTTCACCCAGAGGTTGGTCCAGTATTAGAACAGGCTCCCCAGGGCAGTGATCACAGCACCAAGGCTGACAGAGTTCAAGAAGTGTTTAGATGATACTCTCAGGCACGTGGTGTGATTCTTGAGAATGGCCCTGTACAGGGCCAGGAGTTGAACCCAATGATTCTTGTGGGTCCCTTTCAACTCAGCATATTCTGTGATTCTGTGATATATGTGTAGGCAATGCGGAATGAATCATATAATCATTGAACCATTTGGGTTAGGAGAGACTTTGAAGATCGTCTTGTTCCAACTCCCCTGTCACAGGCCTGCGAGAATGTGAGAAACTGCAACCACTCTGCAAGCAGCTCAGAGCGCATGAACACGCATATTTGTTGACAGATAAATTATCTGTCTTGAATTCTGTGCTACTGGAATGAGAGTGCTCTCAATAATCATTTGTGTACATCTCTTAATTTCTCTGTTCTGGAGAAGATTAGCTGGTCTTTGCAGATATATATATGTATGTCTTCTATCAGCTATCAAGAGAGCTATACAATTAATTTGTTCAACCAGATACAGAAGATGAAGCCTGTCATTTCATGTCTAGCATGTAAAAATAGCAAGACTACATCTTTCTCTACCACTAAATAAACAAACTGACTGAGTCAAAAAACTGATCGCATCTCTCTCAACTTCAGTTTTCATGATGACAGTATGATTTCAGAACATTTTACTCTGGCCATTATAGCTGCAGGTAAAGGAGCTTTTTTACTATAGACCAAGAAAAGCTGTGACAAACAGGAATAAATAATTCAGTAATTCCAGCACGATCCAGGAAATTATTTTTCCCACTAGCATGTTTATGGATTATCAGATATGAGGAAAAATTGTCATTTGTATTTAATGGGTACACTTTTGAAATAAAAGAACAATACAAGAAACCTATTTTTCTGAATAAAACCATAAAACTGCTTTTCTATATTCCATTATGCACTTTGTCTTCTAAATCCCTTGTAAGTGTAGCTTGTAAACCACTTAATCATTCTGGTGTTTCCTGCTGTAGGC
Source organism: Calyptomena viridis (assembly GCA_013390005.1). Lineage (NCBI taxonomy): Eukaryota > Metazoa > Chordata > Aves > Passeriformes > Eurylaimidae > Calyptomena > Calyptomena viridis. Next base: position 69,923 of record WEIV01016805.1, read on the forward strand.
CAGGAAAATATTGTGTGGTTTTCAAGCTGCCACAGCTTAAACTGTGAATACATTTTTTTCCTTACATCTTTACATTTGTGGACAGAAATTTGAAGATGATTTTGGATTCTGCTATGAGATAACTGAGACCAAAAGACATTTATGACTGATGTGGGCTAAGATCAGAACTTCAGAGGATGATCTGAAAATTGTATTAGGACATTACCTAGGAGTAACTAATAAGGAACATCAAATACAGAATTTCACCTAAATTATGGCCCATAATCAGGGACTCAGTCCTAAAACAGTTATGTTATAGCTATAAATGTAAAGCAACTAATCCTTTTTTTTTTTCCAGGAAGCACAGAGAGAAGATAAATAAAAGTTCTGAGTTTAACAACAGGAGCAAGACTCACAACTATGTGCTAGAGAGCAGTTCTGGGATCCTTTAGGCTATCTTTATGCACTACATAAAATGAGGCATAACCCATTTTCTTTTGTAGACCATGAGGTCAAGCGGCACAGTATGGCTCACCTGTGCCATCCTCCCTCCCTGCCCAACTCCTGTTTCAAGTCATCTCAAGCCCTGCCCCATGCTAACCCTGAACATGACCTGAACCCTGAACTGAACATGGACATTGCTAAAAGCATAGATTTCCACAGGCCATGAACCATATCATTGGGTCTGTTAACAATTAAAAGTATGGACAACTATGGACATATCTCCAGCCTGCACCCTGGCCTTGGATTGCTTATTAGTATGGACACAGCTGTCTGGTTCACTCCTATAAGTTGGTCGTCTTCTAACAGACTGAGCAAGGCTCTCCCTTTTCAAAATTAGTAGAACAGTAGTACCTTTAGTCTTTTAAACAAGAGTTCAATGCTCATACAAAAGAAGGATGAGTTCATGATCTCAGTTTCAGCACATTCATAATTTCTACTGCTTTGAATGCCAGGCTCAGTTAAGTTCAGAAGTTGATTTGGGGTTTCCTATGTAACTCTCAGACTGTTGACCTGTTTTGACCTTAACAGAAATTGGTAAAAAACAGAGATGGCCTAAAGAGCAGGCTATGAAACCTAGTCAGGTGCTAAGGTTGTGAAGTTTGAAAGGTCTAGAACTCAGAATGCAGCATTCACAATTTTATGTCAAATTAGGAATCAAAAAGAATGGCATGATACACCAGCAGAAATGCATCAAGTTATATTTTTGAAACTTATGCTTACATTAGCATCTGCCACTTGCTGTGAGTATTCTCCAAAAATATGTGCAGACTTGAGGACATTGGGAAGAAAAACCCACATGTGAAACAATAAAGAATTTAGCTTTCAGTTATTTCAATGGAAAGAAAATTGCAGGCTGGACATCTTTGAATTTATAGACATGAAGAAAATATTAGCTCATATGATTTGATAATACATTTGACAGTGCTCCAGTGTTTCCATAACTGACCCTCTTATACTACGATTCAGCAAGGCATTTAACTATGCAAGTGTCCCTTTATCACCAATAGAAAAATGCTTCAATTGAGGCATGTGTTTAAAGACAAATAGAACAGGTCCTTCAAAGTACTATTTTAGACATTTATGCACAGTAAATTACTTCTCCCAGACTTTCCATGTGTATTTGCAATCTTCCCTATTATTAATATCTTTCATTCACTACCATTCAACCTCGAAATTCAAGCTGCAATGCTAGCTTATTAATTCATAGTCTAATTATAGTCTGTGTAATTATAGCCTAATAGAAAAAAGAAATAATGACACTCTAAAAATTAGCTCACATTACAATCTAATGTTAATCCTTCCTTTATCTTAAAATAAAAATTATGTTTGTTACATATCAGAAGATTCTTGGAGAATCTCACTTGCTTTGGATATGATTCTATACTGATAATAGGGCCCCAAACCATGTAACGGTCTTAATATATTGGGAAAATATATACAAGGAACTCAGATCTATGGTGTAGTTATATGCAATTACTCTAGAAAAGAAATTAACAACTGAGAATTATACCTAAAGTCTTCATAAGACGTGCATAAAATAAAAGGTATATGTTCATAGAAGAAATTTTTAAAGTGAATACCATGAATCCATGAAATGTGTTTTACAAACTGAAAAGTACTTCAAAAACAACAAAAGGTTTTTTTCTCAGCTTGTTCCATTTCCTCACAAAGAAACATATCTGAATAAGAATTGGGATATTTTCTACTTCAGACTAATGGTCAAAACTTCATTATAGTTATATTGAAAAATTTCAGAATTAACATTCTCACGGAACTAAAAAAAAATTATTAATTCAGTCACACTTTTCTACAATTTCTTAGTGCCACCTTGTGGAACCACAGCACCTCATTCCTTACGCACAGCAGGGCTGTCCTGTGCTGCCCCTTCCTTTGCTGTGACATGGCTACAACTACGAAGGTATAAATACCCTGCTGACACCTGCTCATCTACCCCTGATGAATTGATTATAATTAGATAGAATGGGCCACTGATTGTGTGATCCTTTAGCTCTTTACCTACTTTAGACACAACCTTTGATGGGCCACATCACAGGATTACAAGCACAATTTTGTATGCTCACAGTAACTTAAAGTAGGACTATTATATAATGACAAGGAGACTATGTCCTCTGTTCCTGCACTATCTCCTTAAATAAAGTGAAGGTTTTGATCTCAACATTTTCCAGATGTAGGTATAAATCAACTCTGTTTTATTAGCTTTTTATAACATTAGCCTCAAGAATAGTGGTAAGAAAGAGAAAGGTTGTACTTTCAAAAACACCAGCAGGACTTCACATTGATGTGCTTGAATTTGAGAGTCAATTTGCCTACGCCAACCCTGCCAAAAGTGGGGCTTTGGTCCATTCTCTGACCTTAAGAGCAACTTGTCAGCAGAGCACACACAGATGCACAGAAGCCAAACAATTGCTCCTTCCCTCTTCCCATTTCTTTGCTGTACCAGGAGTCTGGGAGTACACCAGCTGGCAGATACTGAAAACCTCCCAGGTTTAATTTAATTAAAACCTATAAATTATTGTAGATTTGTGGTTGTACACAGCTTAAGGGCTGTGAACACACTGGTTACTTCTCCTGCGATTTCCACCAGAAGGTCTGTCCTCATCAGACCACCCCATTCCACCTCAGAAATCACTGTACAGCACTCAGTTCCAAGAGGTGATTTTCTACCTGCTCATCCTGTGTCAGTGTTCAAATGAAGAATATATACTGTCACCTTTTTAACAATTCAGCTGTTGAATGTTTTACTTTGACTACTCATGTTCTATTTACTCTGTTGATCTGTTTGATTCTGTTTGCTTCAGATGTTATTAACATATTTTCTCTGTTGAAATGAAAAACACTTAAATTCCTCCTTTCCCTAAGCTGCTTCTCCCTGACACTCAGCGTTTAGCATTCTCTGAAGAAAACAGTTTTTTTCTCAGTGTTCCACGTTAATTTGGTGGTCCGTATCAGGAAACAGACATAGGAGCTGACAAAGTAATTCTCACTGTACTCTGGATTAAAAGTATTTTAGGCATTTCTTTGATAGTCAAAACAACATTTGGAGGCAGCTGAGCAGCTGGAAAGGACTGGATTAATTAGAGAGATATTTACGATTCATATTGTGACACTAAGCCTTCTTTTCTTTCTTATTTCATTGGCCTTGTAAATCTTGGGGAAGTATTACAAATATCAGCTAAGGATTTAAAGGAAAATTTAAATATGCCATTGAATATTTCAAACACTAATTTTAATCAGGTGCTCTGCCTTTTTTTTTCTCACGCATGTAGTCTTGTATAGTTACTTCCTCAATTTTTTGCTCCCGTTCACTCCAGTTCTTGTACAGCATGGAAAACAGTGACTGAAACTTAACAGTTCCAAATGCCAAATAGTTGTATCAGAAGAGGGAAAAGGATGGGGCAGGGTGAAAGGAAGGGCCATCAGAAACCAGTACAACCATTTATAGGAAATCTTCCTCTCTGGAATTATGAGTTATACAAATTTCATGTCTAATTTTGTAATGGGCTGATCTTCACAGGAACATGAAAATTCTAAACAAAAAAGATTTTGTGAGCTTTGAAAAGGGCATGCCATCTAAAGAGCTGAAGGGACCATCCATGTTCACATGCTGTTTCTTGGAGATTGACCTGGGAACAGAATGGTATTGATGCCTAAAATCAGAGAAAAAAACTTCCAAACAAATTAATAGAGATAAAAGAAAAGGTGGAGTTCTTTAATGGAAGTTTCCAGATCCAAAAAGAGGTAAATAGGCTTTATCACCCCACGTTTATAATATNATATCCGTCAATTCTTACGCCCCTCAATTCATCCAACCAGAGTTTGCCTAACCCCTATGCCGTCCTCTGGATCTGCCATCCTGGAGCTTCTCCAGGTTCTCTGGGCCTCTATTTTGTTTTGCTACCTTGTTTATCTCAGAAGGAATGTTAAACATAGCTTCACAAAACATGGAAACAGGCCTAAAAAAAAAGCTTTTGAGTGACTAACCCAAAATCCTAGAAATATATGAAAAAAACCCAAGGCATCATTTCCCCCTTTACAAAATATTATTTCTGCTTCAGTTTTTCCAGCATGTCTCTGCCTCACAGGTCCTCTTCAGATTACCTTAGACGAGGGAGGTTTAGGGATGAAAACGTTGCAAGCTTGGTTCTCTTTCCTTTTTTTGGGGGGGAAAAACTAATAGCTACTGTATACTGATGGAAACTCAGCACTGACATACGGGAATGTGCTGAGGGCAATCTGACCTTGCCTTTGCTTGCAGGAAAGAAGCGCCATTGTGACACAAGCAGGCAGTGATGAAACCTGCTGTCAGCAACTGGCAAGTGCCCGAGCATGGCTGAGAGACTGAGGCTTATGTGCAATCACGTAATAGAGAACTATGTCCTTCATAGTTAGGGACTAATGCAACCAGTGTGCTCCCTCATCATACTTCTTGACAAACTGCACCTGAAATCTCAGGATTGTCTAGGCATTGAATAGATACAGACAGCTACCACCTATCCTGTGGACTGTTAATCATAAGCATAAAATTAATCAGAGCACAGTTCACTCTTATATCGAATGATATACATTCTTGTTACTTTTCTAAACAGTTAAACAAACTAAATTTTCAGGAAAAAAAAAAGTGATCCCCCATGCCATCCACAGGTAAAACAGCCTTGGGGGGTGTCTGTAGTCTTCCTGTGTGGAACAGTTTGTACCAGCATTCTTAATAAATTTAGATCTAAATTTTGCACACACAACACCTGAAAGAGAAGAACGGAGAAAATGTACTGTAGTCAAATCATACTTCAGGTGAGAAAGTATAAGCCTTTTTCAGTCTATAATGTGATATAAATGAATTTTAATCATCTCTCACAAATCCTGTCTTTTTATTGAAAAAGAAGTAAAAAAAAAACTTTTCAGCTGTATTTATAAATATGCTTCTTACAGAGAAATTTATATAGGCAAAACATTGTATTAGAGCATTTGGGGTTTGTCTTTGGTTTTTGTTTTCAAATGAAATAGCATCTACAGACTAAGTTTGCAACAAAAGGCATTGAGGATATTTGTTTTCCCATCTACATGTAGAATTGAGAATAGAATATGGTCAGACTGCATCATATAATTCAAAGTGGTAGTTTCAAAAAATCATTTGCAAATAAAAAAAATTCTTTCCTGTTAAAAAAATCCATTTAAATAAAGTCAGAATTATTAAAAAATAAAAGACATTGGCAGCTGGCATTCCAGGTTCTTTGGTCATTATGTATTAGATGTCACTTTACAGACTGAAAAAGGCTTATACNTTTGCACACTATTTAGAATGAGATTATGAAGCACGGAATTCTTATTTAAGACTCAGCAAACATTGAATACATTATTTTGGACTTGATACAAGGCTAACATGAATATGAGTTCAACTGAAATGACTGATTTGAAATACAAGTTGAATATAGAAACGGGGATGGGGACACATAATAGGATAAGCATTCAAACACTGCATATGGGGACTGATTCTCTTCTGAAAAATAACACTTTTTAAAAATTGTTTAGGAGGGATTTTTTTCTTTATTTTTTAGCAATAAGATGCTCTAAAAATTTTTGTGAAAACATCAATAGAAAATAGTTAGGAGCTCGTATTTCGATGTCATTTCCACACAAGTACAAGACTGCAAAGTCAGTTTCTCATTCTTCTATTAAAGACAATCTATTCTTATAGCACATGCAATTCTGCATAATAAATTCTATCCTGTATAGTGTGAAAGATTAAAGAATCTGACTGTGATTTCTTAAAGATATGATAGCAGGTTTTAATTCTTTCTTTGCGACTAAACAGGATTTTGAATGCAAGTCACTTTCTAAGTAGAGACGGGTATTTTTCTTTGTTTATTACCTGCATACTCATCTCCAACTTGAAAGATTACTTTTTTCCTTGTCTTTTCTCAAAACTAATGTTTTTTTTTTCAAAACGCCTTGAAGAAAGAACTTCTGTGTTACATTTTTAGTTCCTACTCCTGATAAGATTTCTTAAACAGAGCTCCTCCATCTCACGTGCTTCCCTTCCTTATAACATCTGCAGCAATCTTTAATACTTTACATTGATGTTGCACAGGGTTTCTACTTTCCTTGGTGAAATTTACAGATCACCTACACTTTATTCTCACTGCCCATTTCATATGCATATATAAACACATTTTTTTTTGCTATCTGAATGGACTCTAACTTTGTTTCTTGAAATTTTTATTTCCTTCTTAACTGTCATCTGTTTAGGTTGCTGCATCTTGTGCCACCATCTGTTTTTCTCAGTTATTCCCTTATTCTCTTGCCCACTAAAGGGATTCCTGTTCTGTACCTTCTCTCTTTGAGTCCTAGTATAAATTGTTTTACATATTTCTGTCTGCTTTTTCCACCTGTGCAGTGGCAAATTTTTTTATTCAGAGAGAATTCCATCTACTAATGAACTAATGCTCAGCTAATGCTCAACACCGGCCTACCAGCTGGCCTNTTAAATGAATGGGAAATGTGAGTTTCTCTTATGTGGCACTTACAGCAAAACAGCTTATATCTTCTCTATCTATAGCTGCACTAGTTGCAGTCAGTTCTCATGGCACTTCCCTTAATAAACACCAGAACCATACAAAATTATTTACAACTTTAAATATATAAGGTCATGCAGATAAAACTTATAATGTCAGACA
>WEIV01016807.1:0-12342 GCA_013390005.1 Calyptomena viridis
CTCTGGACTCTCTCCAACAGTTCAAGTGTTTTCTTGTGTTGGAGGCAGCAGAGCTGTACACAGTGTTCCAGCTGGGTCCTTGCTGCATTGTGCAGGTGGTCGAGGTGGTTGGGATGTGAGTCCCATCAGCAGGACCCTGTGCTTTACCTGCCTCTTCCCACATTCCCAGAGATTGGAAAGGGTCTGCCCACCACGCAAACGTGGCATGATGCATCTTTGCCATATTTCTGTGGATTAACGAGCCCAAAAGAGAGGCTGCGTCTTGCAAGTATGAAGCACAGTCAGTTTACTTCCATTCTATGTTCTCCACCCTGCAGTGGAAGGTTTGTGAGCCCAGGCCCAATATATTTACTCTCACCTTGTCACTTAATCACACAATGCAGGCAAAGTACTGGCTCCAACACCAAGGAGTGCAAAATTATCAGTTTGAACGATGATTTTTGAAGAAGATGAGAGGAATAACAATTGCTCTGGATGAAAAACTGTGCTGGCCAGAAGGGTAATTTAGAGTCAGAGTTCAGATCAGATGTTTTATCACTGTATCTTCAGCTCTTCTTGACTTTCAACTGCAATTTGATAAATCAGCATAATACCTGGCACAGTAATTGCTGTAGATTTTATTCCTAGTGGGGTTACTTTATTACACTGCAAGCACATTAGAGAGCTTTCTGTTGCTCTGCCATTATTATTGGGGGGATAGAGGTGAAATAATGCAGAACTCAGTAGGTGGGTGTTTTTGCAGACTGGTGAACTTGTTTGCAGGTATTTATGCAGCTGAGTGACTTCAGCAGTGCTCAGCCTCTCTACCTCAGCACCTCCATGGCTCCCTACTTTTGCTTTTCTCCCTGTGTTTATGCTCCCATTGTGGCTGCAAGGCAGCAAAAAGGCTGGAAACCCAGAGACAGAAGAAAGGACAGGAGATGCTGCAGGGCTGTCCCTCCATATGGCCTCACTTTTAAGGTCAGCCAGGTTGGGCACCTGCAGCTGCCTGAAGTCACTGCCAGCACTCGGTCACGGAGGCAAAATGCAATTCCTCAGCCTGTCGTCCCATTAAAATGTTATGATGAATGAAGCCTCTTGAACTGCAAGTCTGTGGGAAAGAGTAACACTTTTACTGCTCTTCAATATGTAATTAACGTACATTTCATTGCTTTCCAGATGAATTTTTAGTCATGGGAGATAGTTATGACTATAAAATGACAGTTACTTTAGAGGGCATACAGACCAAAGGTCAGTGTCTTCTGTAAAGCCAGGAGAGCTGTGTGTGCCTTGGGCCATCCATATCCCATGGAGCTGGTGCTTGCAAAGGGAAGGCAGAGAGAGAGTGTGGATCCATCTGTCCTGGAGGATCTTCTGGAGTTTGATGTGCCCCCATCCTCCTTTTACATCCACCTGTCCCATGGCTGAACATCCCTGGGACCCTTCAGCTGGGCAGCTGCTCCATGATGGGGTCCTTCAGCTCCTCAACCCCTCCCGTGGCTCCTGACAAAGCAGGGATTTAAAAATTACACCTATTAGTGATAAACAGCAGAAAATCTATCAGGCCTGTTGGTCTGTGAGAAATATCTAGGCAGAAAAGGCAATTTGTAGAATCATAGATTTACAGAATCGTTTGGGTTGGAGGGACCTTAAAGCTCCTCTTATTCCACCCCCTGCCATGGGCAGGGACACCTTCCACTATCCCAGGTTGTTCCAAGCCCCGTCCAACCTGACCTTGGACATTTCCAGGGATAGAGCAGCCACAGCTTCTCTGGGCAACCTGTGCCAGGGCCTCCCCACCCTCACAGGGAAGAATTTCCTCCTAATATTTAACCTAAACCTGCTCTCAGTTTGAAGACATTATCCCTTGTCCTGTCACTACAGCTCCCCTCTGGATTGCTCCTGATCACACTCACCCTTCCATCCCTCCAACCTGCACTTCAGTCCCTTGGGGAACACCAGGACCACTGGATGCACCCTACATGAGATGGGAGAAAGAGGGAGCAAGGAGGGCTGCCTGGATAGAGCCACGTGGGCTTTCAGACCCATCTCCACTGCAGCCACATGCAACATTCCTTTGGGCTCCATGCAGTGCTGGCAGTGGGAATCTGGAAGCTGAATTTCAAAAGTGAGACTGCCTCTCTTCATCCCATCGGGGCACATGTAACGTGCAATCATTTCTGTTTCCTCACTAGGAGCTTGTAACTCCCACAATCAAAAGGAGGGCTGGAAGAAGTCCCAGGGATTTGGGATTTCTCCAGGAGACAGAATGGCTTGGGGGAAGTTAGCAGAGAAACAGGATAAAGGCATTTCGGAACATATTGAACCTTTTTTTTCTTTTTCTGGAGAGCACAGACTGTCAGATCACCAGAAACCATCTCCAGAAGCGCTACACTGCAAGGAGATTTATTGGCTTGGAGCACAGTTTATACTAAATTTTTTCTCTAGCAATTTACACAAAATATTTCTGTAGTTATGCAGGGGAGTTTTTATAATTAGAGCTTTATTTGACTGCTTTAATTGTGGCTGGTCTTTTGAGCAGCCCTACCCTTTAGAAAGCTCATCCTGTCTCCCACTCACCTAAATGAAAATGTGGGATACAGAGGAAAAAAGGCCCAGGCACTCCCCCAGATTCCCTGTCAGTACTCTGGAAATGGCACATGGAGAGGCTCTTTCAGCTTCTAAAATCATCAAATGAAAGAGGTGGGACAGGACAGACTTGAAGGCCTTTTCCACCCGCAAAATGCACTCCTGGGAGTTGCTCATACCGTCTCAGTCAGAGTGAGCCTTGTGAAGGACCACGGCTTTGCTGCCCTCTCCAGGGAGAGCCAGCCTGCAAAGTGAGGATGGATTAATAAGGCCCTGAGCAACTCACACTAATTGTTCTGATGATGGAAAAATGAGCTTCAGCCCATGAATTGTCCCACTCGCTGCTGTCACCAAGGTGGGCAAGTCCCAGCTTCCCCTCTGGAGCTTCAGCAGTGCTCACAGGGGACCTCGATGTGCCCCAGGGCTCAAATAAAAAACAGTCACAAAAACTCCCCAAATTTTGAGGAAGATTCTGCTGAAACACCACAGACACTCAGGGCCTTTCTCAGTACTCAGTAATTCCACTGGAAACATTCCCAGCCCAGAGTCTACATCAGGTTTGGCCTCCAAATATTGAGATAAAAAATAGCTAAATATCTTACTTTGAATAATTGAAAAGCACTCTAAACTCAGATTGCAAAACAAATGCACAGTTGCCATTCTAGAGATTAGAAAAATTTGATTTCTTGACCCCCCCCTCAGCAATTCAAACTCTCAATCAAGTGTTTCATGTTTCTACATTGCTTTTCTTTTTCTTTGACCTCTTCATAACACTGAATGCATTAAAGCAAGAAATGCCCAAGAATTGATTTCTTCTCTTTCTCTGCACTGAAGTGTCTCAACACTTCACTTTTTCCCTTTCAGGTTGCCATTTTTACACAGTTTCAGGCATTATTTAGAGCTATAAAGCTGAAAAGACTCAAAAACCTGGAGAGAATAAGTCTCCTCTTCCCTATAAACATTTGCCATCCATCCTTTTAAGTTCTCATCTTTGACACAGAGGAAGAGAAAGAAAGAAACAAGAGAGCAAAGAGAGGAACTGGAGACATGAATAATTTCTTCTTTCTCAAAACCCAAAATGAAAAGAATACAGAATGAGACATAAACTTTAATTTTTTTTCTTTCATCTAGAAATTTCCCATGAAAAGATAATAATGCATCCTTCTCTTCAGTTCCTCCAACACACAAATCCCTCACAGCCCCAGCAGGAAGGCAGGGGACTGCTGAGCTTCCCAGGGGGGCAACCAAAACCCTTTGGGGTGTCTCTTGATCTGGATTTGCATAGACATCAGCACCCTGGAGATCTGGTCTCTGCAGGGTGCTCCAGGTAGGGCAGCCACACAAATAATCAGTCTTTAAATAATCAGCTCTTTAATGGTGGAGTGAGCACAAAATGGGTCATTTCTTCCACGCTTGGATATTCTCCCTGGGGACACTTGCTTTCACTAGAGTGAACTGGGTAACATTTCCTTTTGGAGGTGGAAAGAGCCAGATTCTGCTTGCTGTCAGAGCAGAAAGATGTGTTCCTGCAGGGTTTAGTACAGGATCATAGAATGGTTTGTGTTGGAAGGGACGTTAAAGTCCATCCAGTTCCAACCTCCTGCCATGGGCAGGGACACCTTCCACTGTCCCAGGTTGCTCCAAGCCCCATTCAGCCTGGCCCTGAATACTTCCAAGGATGAGACATCCATCCGGTGCCACTGTCTGAACACCCTCTGAGTAAAGGTTTTCCTCCTACCATTTAATCTAGATCTCCCCTCCTTTGGTTTAAAACTGCTCTCCCTTGTCCTGTCACTCTTTGCCCGTGTATAAATTCCCTCTCACTCTTTTTTAATAAGCCCCCTTTAGGTGCTGAAAGGTGCTATAAGGTCTCCCCAGAGCCTTCTCTACTCCATGCTGAACAATTCCAGCTTTTTCAGCCTGTCTTTGTAGGACGTGTGATAAAAGCAGGTGAGGGGTTTAGCTGATATGGGGTAACTGCAGCCCTGGCCTCAGCACACCCTGAGATGAGCATGTGGGAACCATTGCTTGCTGTCCACACCCCATGAGCCTGTCTCCATCCCTGGGCCATGCTCACATTTACTCCATAGTCTTTGGCTGCTCCCCAAACCCCCACATTCCATGCCTAAGGGTGTAACAACCCAGCCTGAACACTACAGGCCTGATTCAAAGTGCACCACAAGGAACAACTGGTCCTTCAGTGTTTTTGGGGGGTTTAGATCAAGTCAGCTTTATGTTGTAGCATGATAACATGTGAGAACTGCTTTTTAAACCAGCAGGCAGGTTTATTCACCTGGTCATGAAGTAGATCAACCTAAGGTCAAGCCATGAAAGCATAGCAGTGTGTGGGTTTTTGTTTCACAGCTCTTCAAGGTTCTTACACTGAGGACTCCCCAGGATCAGGTCATCCCAGCACACAAGGCAGGCCATGGTACTGGTTGCTGTTTGGCCTCTATGCTTGAGGAGCACACACAGCTGAGCTCTGAAACTCCCCTTTGCCTTTCTGCACAATAGTTTAAAATTGGTTCATTTGGAGAACACAAAAAATTTGGCTTTGCAAATTGGCAGCTGGCAGCTCCACACAATTTTATCTCCTCAAGACATAGCCTGGAAAGGGTTGATGTGGCCATGGTACCATCAGGTGCCATCAGGGTTACAGACATAATTCCCTGTAATGGAAACTGAGAGGAATGGAGGCATTCCCATATCCATGCTCAGTGCTGGAGCTGCAGGTGTCAATGGAGAGCACAGGGAATGGGCTGCAGGATACAGCCAGGCCCATGGGCTCTCCCAAAATAGCATCACCCAGCACTGCTTCTGGACTCACAGACCACCCCTCTGACCCCATCCAACACAGGGTATCAGCTGCAGAGAACTACAGTGGCACTCCAAGGTCCCTTGGACCTTGCCTTTTCTTATCAGGACCTAAGTATTTGCCCCAGGATAACCTCCAAGAACAAAATCCCATTAAGTGCTGCCTGTCTGGGAACTGGCTTGACCTTCCCAAGTGCCTCCATTTCAGAGGTGCAAGGGAACAGTTTGGCTGTGACAAACCAACCTGAGCGAAGGTTTTCCTCGAAGCCAGATAATACAGTGCTCAGCTGGTAGTTCCTGGAGAGCCACAGGAGCCTTCTGTTCCTGCAGCTTTTCACTATTCTTCATAATGATGGTATTTTAGGCATGAAATATGCTCTGGGGTTTCAAGCAGCAGTGAGTTTTGTCTACTGCCAACATGACTTTGAATGCTCAGCAAGGCAGGGCAGGGCTGTCACCCCATCTCACAGGGAACTTTGGGGCACACAGCCCACATGGTCACCACATGTTTTATCCCCACATCTCTTTGTTGCTCATGGTGGGGCAGAGGTAACATTTCAGAGCCCTGTTAGTGGAAGTGTGGAGACCTCAGAGCACCTGGTATAACCACGGCAGGGTTTGTTCTGTATTTATAGAGTCATATCTCAGATTCGCAGGATGGGGGGTGGAATGAGATGAGCTTTAAGGTCCCTTTCAACCCAAACCATTCCATGATTCTGTGATAAACAAGGAGCTGGGGAGGTGGCCCAACAACAGCTGGGGAGGGAGAAGGGATGTTCAAAAACTGAAAAAAGCTCTTTGCTAAAATAACTGCTGGTGAGAACCCAGCAAGAAGCTCCCAGAAGCAGAGGAGCCCCATGCCACAAGCCCCACAGCGAGGGACACGATGACCAAAAAAGGCTGGAGAAGGTCAGGAGCTGAACCAAGCTCTGCCATTTCAGGGTGAGCACCCCAGCCCTGGTTATGCAAGAGGCAGGACAGAGGTTTCCGGTGATATTTGCAGGAGGAGGTGGAGTGCCCAAGGTGCAGGGTCCACCTCCCCCCACAGACCTTTCCACTCACAGCGTTTGCTGCTCAGTTTATTATCTTGCGGTTTGAAACAATACAGGAAGGATGTAGGTGTTTGCAAGAAGAAAGAGAGAGAGGAGGGGGAAGGGGGGAAGGCTCAGCAGCCACTGCTGGGCTCCTCAGTGAGTGCTGTGTGCTGAAAACTGCTCGCCCACACTCATTATTAAAGGTGATGAAGTTAATTTGGGGGCGAACAGAGCAGAAAAGGGTCACGTTCCCACCAGAGCTGAACTGGGAGGGGCGAAGATGCTCATGGACACCCTTAGCCATGGGTGATGGGTGTCCTCCATGGCAGCCCAGGCTGGTTCCTCTGCTGGTGGGGATGAACTGGGAATGCAGCAGAGACATTGAGGATAATTCTAACTAAACTATGCAGGAGGAGATGAGGTGTAGTCAGCCCCCAGCCAACAACCCAGGGGCTACAGGAGGCCCAGCAGTGTGCAGAGAGCCTGGACAGGAGGCTGACAGGACCCTGGGGTGTGGGTCAGCCCCCATGGATTGGCCATGGAACACTTGAGCAGGCAGAGGTGGGCACTGCATCTCACCTGGGAACTGGGAACACCACAGGAACAGCAGCAAATGGGTCTGACCCCGGAGCATTCTGGTCAAACTCTGGGTTTCCCCTACATGGTAGAGTTCTGACACGTCTGCTAAAGCAGAATTGTCCTGGTTTCAGCTGGGATAGAGTTAATTTTCTTCTCAGGAGCTGGTCAGTGCTGTGTTTTGGATTCAGTATGAGAATAATGTTGATAACACACTGATGTTTTGGTTGTTGCTAAGCAGTGCTTACCCTAAATCAAGGACTTTTCAGTGTCTCATGCTCTGCCAGCAAGCAGGAGAAACCAGAAGGGAGCATGGCCAGGACCCGAAGTGGCCAGAGAGATATTCCATACCATGGACTGCCATGCCCAGTATAGAAACTGGGGAGGGATTGGCCAGGAGGAACAATCACTGCTGGGGAATGGGCTGGGCATTGGCCAGTGGGTGGTGAGCAACTGGGTTGGACATCAGTTGTCTTCTTGACATTCATCCTTCTCTCTTTTCCTTATTTGAGTTGCCAGCTGGGGTTAAACCACAGCAAGAATAAAACTAAATACTTGTGTAAAATTCCCCATACTATATATAACATTTCCTTTTAACAAGAAACTGCACCAGACCAGCATTGTTTTGAAAACTTCACTTTGGGAAAGTATTGAATTGCTTTTTGGAAAGATATCCTTGTATTTAAAGGTATTTTATTACATGGACATCATACTACTGTTACATCTAAATTTGGTCTTGTAGCAAGACAGCAACAAATGGGTGAATTAGTATTTTTTTTCCAAGAAGCGGCACAAACTGCCTGTGGAAGGCACTCCATGCAAGTGAACACCCACCTCCCATGTCCCCCTGGCTGGGAAGCCTGGCCCTGATGCATTTCCCTTGCAGGGTTTTGTCCCAACTCCACAGCAGGGCCAAGGCACCAAAACAGAGCCACGGGAGAAGGGCAGTGCCAGGGGCCAACACACAACCCTGGTAACCACAGGGCAGCTCAGCTCTGCCTCAGCATCCCAGGGCACTGCTGACCCCATCCCACAGGAGGGACCCTGGAGCTGGGGAGGGAGCGGGAAGCAATCCAGGGTGGGATTTGAAAGGTGTATCACTGCCTTGGTGACAGGAAAGCTGTTCTCTTGAGCGGTCTTATCTCATCTATTTTGCAAATACAAATGTGATAGAAATCTGCAAAATAAGGAATATGCATTAACTTCTGAAAAGTTTTGACTACATATCATTATCTGTAATTTCACTGCTTTGATTTGCATATTCATAAAAGAAACACACAGCTCGGATGTGTCAAAGGCTTTCAGATGAGCATGAACAAAACCAGCAGACTTGCAAGCTCAGTGCTGAAGTAATTGCCAAGATGCCTTTGCTTTCCCTGATGTCAGGGTGAGATTGTGTCCCTGAGCTGGCAAAGCACCTCCTTGGTCCTGCTTTGGTGTGCTGGGCAGGAAAAGGCAACTCTGTTGGAGAACACGTGGGCCACAGACATCAACAAAATGGCTCGGTGGGTTTCCAGCCTGGATGCTGGTTGCCCAGAGAAGCTGTGGCTGCCCCATCCCTGGAAGTATCCAAGGCCAGGTTGGAGCAACATGGGATAGTGGAAGGTGTCCCTGCCCATGGCAGGGGCAGAACAAGATGGTATTTAAGGTCCCTCCCGACCCAAACCATTCCATGATTCCATGCTGTTATTTGGGCTATCCCAGCTCCAGCAGCAACTGTCCCCAAGGGAGGTGACATAGTAGGAGGTGTTGGGTGGGTGGGCTGACCCCCAACAAGATTTGAGTGCTCAGGCTGGACCTCAGATAGAGCCAAGGCCCTCACCTCTATCAGTGGGCACTTTCAGGGGTGTTGTGCCACTCTGTTTTTTCAGCCATGTGACAAAACCAGGCAAACCTGGGCCTGCCATCCCTGCAGGCAGTGGGGAGGTGGCAGCATCTGTAGCACAGCTGATAACAAGGTGATAAAAAGTGCGGGTGACTTGGTTTTTAACTTATTTCCATGCTTTTAAGCTGTTGAGTAGGTGAAGCCACTGCAACTGCCACTGCACCGAGCCACCCTTTGTGCTGCTGCCCTCAGTATGTGATGTTATTCCAGTGCTTTTGAATCACTTGTGGTTCTTATCTGAGTCTCTCTATCTTTATAACACACCTGTACCACAGTTTCCTTCCTTTTCCCTACCCCTCCCTTTGGAGAGAAAGAGTTCACTGAGATTGGGAGATGCAGCTCCCCATTGTGTTTGGGTGTCCCCAGGATCCCCAAAAAAACTTGTACCCAGCTCCCACTGGCTCAGAGCTTGTCAAGATGCTGGAAAAATGCCAGTTGCTGTGGAAGGAAAGCAGGTGTGGCAGCGGGAAAAGGGGAAAATGTTATTTTTCAATTTCCCTCTGCCGTTTTTCAGGCGGGAAGCAGTGGGGTTTCTTAACAACAGAGAGCAAAACAGAGCTGACAGGCTCAAATATACCCTGGTCTTCAATATTGGTTTGGGTGGAGAGTGTGAAATTTTGGTTGCAAAAATAAAATGTTCTTGTTTCAAAAGCTTTACCCTTTCCCCCCCCCCTCAACCAGCAGAGAGTGAACCTCAGCTTGGGGCTGAAACATTCTGGCACTAAAGCACCTTTTGTCCTAAAAGCATCCCAGGTTTGGAAGGAAGGTCCAGAGTGGACTCTGACATCACTTCAGTGGAGTCCACCTGTCATCCCCATCTCCACTGCAGCCTCCCTGGCAAGGGGACAGGATCGTGTCAGCAGCACAGGGAGCAGTCTGCACCCCTAACTCAGCACCTCTGGAGGCTGCAGAGCACAGCCCTGTGAGGGACAAGGGCTGAGCCACTCCTGCTGCAAAGGCTGGTGTTAAACCCATCCCTGAACACAGGCTGACAGTCCCTCTGCCTTACAGGGCTTGGCCCTTTCTTTCTCCATGCAGCTGTAAAGTCCCTCCTCTGGCCAGTGGCCACTTACTTATGTGACAGCAAAAAAAATAAGCTTTTGGTTTTAAAGAGGAGCCTGAAAATGGAAATGCTGCATGCTCAGAAAGCAAAACCAAACACTCAGAACTCAAGATGTGTGACGTTAAATCGGGCTTTTCTAATCATTCACCCAATGGGTGTCACGGATGAGGATTCCTGAACATTCAGCATCAGCTCCAGGTTACCAAGCCCTACCTGTTCCCAGGGCCTGGAGGGCAGCCCAGCTCACTGGGCAGAGGGGAACATGCCAGCCATCAGCACTGGGCATGTGGCTGATGTGGGGCTGCCCTTGGCTACAAGAAGGAAATCGAGGAGCTGGAGCATGTCCAGAGAAGGGCAACAGAAGTAGAGAAGTGTCTGGAGCACCAGGAGCAGCTGAGGGAGCTGGGAGGGCTCAGCCTGGAGGATGGAGCTGGAGGGGGTCAGGCTGTGTTCCCAAGGAACAAGGGACAGGGTGAGAGGAAACAGCCTCAAGCTGTGCCAGGGGAGGTTTAGACTGGATATGAGGGAAAATTTCCTCACTGAAAGGATGGTCAAGCACTGGCACAGGCTCTCCAGAGCAGTGGTGGAGGCACCATCCCTGGAGATATTCAAAAGGTGTGTGGATGTGGCTCCTGGGGACATGGTTTAATTATGACCTTGGCAGTGCTGGGGGAATGGTTGGACTCGATGATCTGGGAGTGTCCAGCCTTAGTGACTCCATGATTTCTGTGGAACTGCCTTTTCAGCATCTCAGAGGCAGCACCTCCACCTTCATAATGCTCCAGCACATTGGGCTAAGGCTGGACACATGGACTTTTTGTGGCCAGAGCATTGGGCAAGAGATGTGCTGATCAGCAGAGGCAGGGATATGTTGTGTTTTTCAGAAATCTCACCTTGGGCTTTCCTGTTCTCAGAGCAAAGAGCAGCCTGGGACAGGCTCTGGGTTTGTCATGATGTGGTGGGATGCACCAAGGTCTGGAATAGGCAGGATGGGCTACAGGGTAAATATCTACAGCTAAAATCTGCTCTCCCTGTCCCAGCTGCCCTGGTGGACCTCTTTCCTCTCAAGAGAACAGGATGCTAAGACCATCTTTCTCAATACCAGCTGGTTTTGTCCTCCTTTTGCCATGTTCATCCACCTTGACCTTTTCACTTCTTCTGGCCCTTCCCCTAAACATCCCATAAGTCCTGGACAACCCTCAGGCTCTCTAAATTCCCACAAGAAGCATCCCTCACCCTCTCCTTTCTTGGCATGGGTCCCTGGTGAGCAGCTCCTCCACAGTGACAAGGACAGTGGCTTCCTTTGTACCCCTGGCAGCCTGAGAGCACAGGACTGGCCAGGTGCCTTCTCCAGCTCCTGGGTCTGATCTCTGCATCTATTTTAGCCATTAGCCTGTTTCCCTTACAAATAATCACACATCACAATTTGCAAGAAATTGCAAAGAATTCAAAACCCTTTGTTAAAATTAATCATTTCTTTCAAATGGAAGAGTGGTGTTTTCATTTGATTTTGCAGCAGCAGAGAAGAAAAAGCACATTCAAGAGATCCGGAAAGCAAGGAAGTTCATATTAAAAAAGCAAAACTGACCAGAGTCATCTCATTTGCTTTGGTGTTACTTTTTGTAGCTTCCCACTAAAAGCTCCCCAGTGCTGATAATGAGTCACAAATATTTTCTAACCCCCAAATTCCCATTCTGGAGCACTGTGCCCAGTTCTACTTTGATGTGACATTGCAGTGACAGTCGTGGAGCTGCTCCAGGTGGGACCTGCCCTTAACCCAGTGTGTGACCACCAGAGACTGGAAAGTGGCACCACTGAACACCAGCCTCCTCCCCACGGGTCCATCTCCAAGGACTACCAGGGCAAAAGTAAGGACTTGATGTTATCTACATCCATCCCTGCAATCCAAGGGCTTGGACAGCCAGTGCTCCTCATTCCTGCCCAAAACCAGCATTCTTGTGTGCACTTTTCAGTTATTTCTGCTGGTTTTTGTGTTCTCTGAAGCTGTTGAGCCATAAACATCTCCAGCACTCCAGGTCAGGGCTGCAGTTCCTGCAGCAGAAGGAACTGGTCCAGCTGGCAGTGGGAACAATCCAAACTGTCATTTTAAAAATAATTTTCAATTTATTCCCTTCTCAGTGCAACTCAGATGGGAGTTAAATTGATTTTTTTACACTGCCTTTATTTAATGTACACAACTCTTTCAGTCGCTCTGCATCACTGGAAGAAACCTATGAAAATCAGTTAAATAAACACATCTGTGCTCAGAGCCCTGGAAAAACAGAGTGGGAAACTCACTGGGGAAACCAGAGGGGTTTGCAGAGTCCAGGAACAGAGCTCCCAGCTACAGGGGGGGCTTGAGAATATCACATCCAGAGGAAACCATGGAGAACTACCTCGAA
>WEIV01016807.1:12573-38363 GCA_013390005.1 Calyptomena viridis
TATTTAAGGTCCCTTCCAACCCACACCATTCCATGATTCAGGGTTCAATCTGAGATGTGAACTGTGTGAAGCCAAGGGCATCATAGCAACATCCATAGTCTTCTGCTCCAGGTGGTGCCCAGGGCTATCGAGGCTTATGAGTGTCCTCAGAGCTCTGACAGTCCTCTGGGAACAGGATGATCCATGGTACTGCTGCTCCCATTGCCCTGGGAATCAAAGGTTTCAACCAAAGGTTGTAGCCAAAGGTTTCAACCAAAGGCTTATGGAATTTTCTGTTTGGAGAAACACAACACTCTCCAAGGTGGGTGCCAACCTCATGCAAAGCAAATGTAAGTGGGGGGGCAGTAGCTCTGTGTCCAGGGAACACTCATCTCCTGAGGGTGGAGGGAAGGAAGGAAGGAGGGAGGAAGGGTGATCTGTGTGGTTATGGTGACAACATGGCTTGAAAGAGGACACATCAGCTCCACCTCCAGGGATGTGGTTATCCAAGGACCTGGGAGTGCAGGAGCACCTCCCTGAGGTGGAAACCTCCCCTTTTGGATCTCCAAGAGCTTTGCACACAATGACAGATGTTTGAAGGGAGTTGGGAAGAACACAAAACTTCCTCTTTAGGGCCTGTTTTCTGTGCTGCCCATAAAGGTTTGTTGGATGAAGATCACACTCCCAGAGGTATGGACCTAATGGATCTCAAGGAGCCACCATCTCTTTGCTGATGGTTTATAAAGCTCAACTATTCAACCATCGGAAAAACATGAACAGAGACTTAATAAAGGCATATTTCCAATATACAAAAAATTAATGAATTTGTACGGTATCCTGCCTGCAAGATACATTAATTTCCATAGACAGCACTCAAGGCTTTAAGAGCTGGTGCTGCGGAAGTTGGACAGAATGAAAGAAAAGGAGAGTAAACAGAGGAGAGATTTCTAAGTGCCCATGACATTTGTTCAAATACTTTATTTCAATCAGCTTAAAAGGGAAACATAAAGCTGAGGTTGCTCCTAGGAAAGGCAATGAAATTGAAAACCAAGTAATGCACTGAGAGCAATTCAAAGGGAGCTGAGAGGAGCCATCTGCTGCAGAGAGGGCACGAGCTGCCCCACTGAGGGCTAGGCTTGGCTCTTGTGATGATATTTTTGTCTCCAAATACCATCTCACATTGTCTTGTCTGGAGAAGAGAAGCCACTCCAGAAAAACAGCACCTGAACAACACTGGGAGAGTTTCACCTGCGCAGACTAAGTGACTTCACATGTATTTTGCCAAATCCTTGAGTGAGGGTTCAGACCAGACAGAGGAAGCTTCCCTTCAGGAGAACCATCCAGGGTTCAAAGCTCATGTTCAGCTCAGTTTAGAAACACTAAGAACCATCAACAGGAAAAAGAAAAAAAAAAAAAGCAAGAACCAAAATATCATCTCGAAAATGGTGTGAAATTCCACTTCGGTGCTAAAAATTCCTCTTTCTAATTCTCCAGCCACTTCCAAGTGAATCAGGAGCACACAGAGAGGAGGAGCAGTTGTGTGATGTCTGAACTGGATGTACTTTCCTGGGCAAAATAATCTGATTCCACTCTGGACTTGATGAAAGCTGCTCTGATTCCAATCACAGCCCCACCATGTCCCACCTCCAACTCCCATCACAGCCCCACCACATGCCACAGCAAGGCAGGCACTGTCCCACTGCCTCCACAGCATCAAACCACAGCTCCAAGGGGGATATTTAGGTGGAATAGTGGATTTGGGGCAAAGTGATACTTATGGCTTGGTTTCCAAGGAAAGTTGTGATTTTCTTATTTTAAAAATAGAAACCCATCAAGCCGACAAGGAGAGAAGGCTCTTTGTGACCACCTTCTACAGTAGACTATGGGGTAAAAAGTGTATTTGTTCAGCAGTGTAATTTACTTTTAGTAACAGAAGAAAAAGGTGAGGCTATTGATTTATCACTATTTCCTATTTGTTTTCTCCTTTTTTACATCCATTAGCTCCCTGGGTTTCTTTTATCTGTGAGCTGTCTCTGAAAGGATTCAATACATTCAGCATTTCTATAAATATGTAAATATAAGATCTGTATGTGTAAACACACCCGCATAAATAAAATGGTAATGATGTGTGTATCTATATTTGTGTACATATAAAAGCTAAATTATCTCCAATTTATCCAATGCCCTTTATGGCTCCTATGTGCATTATGTTCCTATGTACATACAATCTTCATATTTATATTTAAATGGCACCTATGAGGAATACAGATTTAATACTAAATGGTGTTTCTGGTGGATAAGTCACTCCTAATTCCTTAATTTCTTTTTGCTTGTTCCCCAGAGCAGGCAGTGGAAGATACATAAATAAGTCTGCACATATTTATTTAACCTCCTTGTTTAGCCAGTTTTCCTGGGGTTTGTATCCAAGATACCTGCACTGATGCCAAGAAGAGTCAGCGACTCTCCCATGAGCTGGTACTTTGGTTCTGATCCAGGGCAAAGCTTGGAATTGTGAGCAGGAAAATAAGGATGCACCAAACAAGGTAAAGGCTGAAGGGAATTAAAATATCCCAGGGAGACCTTGAACTGAGTTTTCCTCAAGCACGGGGCAGATGGGAGGCTCACATCTCCTAACTGCACACAAAGAGCTGGGGGACACAATCTCCCACTAATCCCAACCCAACTGCAGCATCCTGGGCACCCTCCCCTTTTCCCCCCACACACAGGTAACCCTGAACCATCTCTGGCTGGTGGGGAAGTAAATCAGATGAGAATATTCTGCACCCATGTTAAAAACCCTGGGATTGGCAGGCAGTACCCTGAGATCCAGGCTGTCAATGCCTTGGAGTCACCACAGTCTCTGCTGCCACCTCCACTCTCTGCCCGTCTCATGGGAAGTTTTTGCTGGGACAAGGAGGAAAGATCCTCCCATAAAGGGCAGCCTGTGGACTGGGGGGTTTTGTGAGTGTCAGCAAACAGAACTCAAAGGGCCAAACGGAGTTTAAAGGACCAACTGCTGCCCCTAGAAATTAACACAAGAACCCCAAGAAACCAGAGAGATCAGTTCAGATGGTGTACGAACAGCATGAGCCAAAAAATTGCAGCTTATTCTGGCTTATTTCAGGGTAGAGCAGTGCAACCTGTGCCAGAGTCTCACCACCCTCACAGGGAAGAGTTTCTTCCTAATATTTAATCTAAAATTATTTTGAGCCATTCCCCCTTGTCCTGTCACTCCAGGCCCTTGGAAATAGTCCCTCTCCATCTTTCCTGTCAGTTCCCTTCAGGTTCTGCACAGCCACAATCAGGTTAACTAGGAGCTGCTCTTTTCCAGGCTGAACAATCCCAATTCCCTCAGCCTCTCCTCACAGCAGAGCTGCTCCATCCCTCTCATCATCTTGGTGGCCTCCCCTGGTCTCACTTCAACAGCTCCATGTCCTTCCTGTGCTGTTCCCAGAGCCGGAGGCAGCTCTGCACTGGGGTCTCACCAGAGGGAAGCAGAGGAGCAGAATCCCCTCCCTGGACATGATTCGAGGTAGTTCTCCATGGTTTCCTCTGGATGTGATATTCTCAAGCCCCCCCTGTAGCTGGGAGCTCTGTTCCTGGACTCTGCAAACCCCTCTGGTTTCCCCAGTGAGTTTCCCACTGGTTTTCCAGGGCTCTGAGCACAGATGTGCTTTAACTGTGCCTCACCACCGTTACAGGGAAGAATTCCTTCCCAATATCCATTCTAAACCTACTTTCTTTCACTATGAAGCCATTCCCGCTTGTTCTGTCACTCCATGAACCTGTCCAGAGCCCCTCTCCAGCTCTCTCGGAGTCCCTTTAGGCACTGGAAGGGGGTCCAAGATCTCCCTGGAGCCTTCTCTTCTCCAGGCTTTCTCAGCCAGCAGCTCTTGACGACCCAGACTGGCTGTCCTAGGGATCGTTCGGAGGGAGACGTCACCATCCTCAATTTCTCCTCAGTTAGTCTTCAATATATGGAACTTGGGCTCAGCTGAAACAATTTCTTGCGAGCAGGAGGACGAATCCCACCGGGATGCGGAGGGATGCAGCTGCCGCACGGCACGAGCTCCCCCTGCAGCGCCCTGGGCAGAGCAGCTGCGCCCTGGCGAGGGATGAACTTAAACCAAAACCGCCTGTTTGAAGCCAAAAAAATCCCTCTTGCCATGGGCACGATGCCAGGCCGGGGCACGGGTGATCCCCGGGGTGGCAGGTGATGCTCAGAGGGTCTCCACTCCCCCCTCTCCTATTTTACACCGTTTCCCACGCTCTTTTCCCAGCATCACCTGAAGGAGAACCACAGGGTTCTGCTGTGGGGGAGAGTAGGGGACTGACTAAACCCCCACATCCTCCCTCTGCCACCAGTCTGGGATAATTTTGGCTCGAGAGCCACACTCTGGCCCAGTTCTGGCGGCTTTGGATGCAATTTTGGATTTGCTTTCTAATGGAGCACGGAGTCTATATATTTATAGCTCTGCTGGGCTGTGCTGGGCATTAACACTGTCCTGGAGCCAAGAACCTTGATTCCTGCTTTAGGCTAAAACAACACGGATATCAGTGCCAGCCCACGAGGGAAAAGGGGAAGCTGAGGATGCTGAAAATCCTGCTTGGTGGGATCCAGAGCAAATCTCCCCTTGGATGCAGGATATGAAGGTGGGGGCTCGAGCCCAGGTTTATGAGGTTGTAGGGCTGGGATTCCCCAGCTCCCTGGTCCCAGTGTGTCGGTGGGAACACGAGCAAAGGCTGGCAAGGCCACACCAGCACAGGGATGCTGCACTTGCCAGGGGCTCTGCAAGTGCTGTTCTTGCTTCCCTACGAGGTGTGAAGGTTGTGGGAATCACCAACCCCTCAGGTCTCACTCCCCTGAGCTAAGGTGACATCCCTGGGATGAGGATGTGCTGTGGGATAGTGGAGCTAAGATGCAGTGCCCAAGCCCTGTTGTACCTCTGGGTCTCCAGGCCCTGTTTCCTCCAAGATACATGTGGGATGACTTCTCCCTGCTCCAAAGATGCCCACGGAGGGCTTTCTCTGGGCAGACTATTTGACCCCTTCGTCTGTGCTCTCCTCTGAAGAGGGAGCTCTGCCAGGGGCAGAGAGCACCAGCAGGGATGGCATCTCCCTTCCCTTAGTGCTCAGGAGGATCCAGAAATATTTCCAAGTGTTTTATCAGGAGAGATTTCCTGGGACAGGTGTTGCCAATCCTCTGAGTGGCTGTGAGTGTGGAAGGGAACTGCATGGGTCACCACAGTCTGTGTCCATCAGGAGGAGGGAGAAATAACAGCTCACAGAACCATAGAATCATTGAATATCTTGAGGTGAAATGGACCCACAAGGATCATGGAAGTTCAACTCCTGGCCCTGCACAGGACACCCCAAGAATCACACCATGCCACCTCTTAAGGCATCCCAGCAGGCAGAGAGGTCACAGCAGAGATGATGCAGCCTAAGGCTCCTTATAGGGTCATTCCCAGAGAGAATTGCTGGTCATCCCAACCAGCAATCACTAATGATGCTGCACAAACCTCAATGGCCAGGGGGACAAGTGGGAAACACAGTGTTAGTGGATCTGGCTGTGGGGATACAGCCATGGATGTAACCACAGCGGGAAGGGAGGAGAGATGGAGAGAGATGGAAGTCTCTGTGGTCCTCCGAGCCCAGGCTGCCCAGCTTCACACTGGGGACTCCATCCCTTCCTGGGCTTATCCCAGCAGCTCCCTTACCCATGGCAGGAGTTATGTCAGGCCAAAGCACCAGCTTTGGCAGGGCAGGACCAGGGAAAGACACTGGGAAAGAGAGAGAAGAGACCCAACTAGTGCATCAGGATGAGGGGAACCAAGAGCAGGAGCATCCCAGGCCAGCTGCCCTCACCCAGCCAGGCTCAGCAATGCCTGACCCTTGGCACTCCCCTGGATGGGATGGAGCTCACTCACAGAGGTTTTTTCCCTCCAGATTTGTGGGAAGCAGCACAAACTCCCTGCAGCTCCCAATGGGCTGTGAGAGGGGACACAACTAACCCCCAAGTCCTCTGACACCCAGGTGTCCTGGGACAGGGCCACTCCTCTTTGCTCCTATATTTTTGGGTCTCTCCAGATCACCTTCCCTGCTCCACGCTGCAGGGAGCACCCAGAGAAAGGGTGCAGGCTGGGGTGCCCCAAGGGGGTGTTCTTACCCTACACCTTGGTGCTGTCAGCAGGCAGGACCCCAAGATGCACCAGACTGAACACCCCAAAACCCAGAGAGAGCCATGAAACAGCACTGAGCAGTCCTAGCACCTGTGGCTGCCAGGACATCCCTGTGCTGCAGGATCTGCTCCTCCAGGACAGTAGAAGTCCCTTGTCTGGGGATGCCAGGGCGTGGGGACATGGAGGTCCAGCCAGGTGCTCCACACCTGGAACAGTGTGGTTTCCACACGGTATTCCAACTCCAACTCTGCTTCCCACCCCAGGCAGGATGTGAAGCATTTTGGACACCTGGATTTTTCCACTGAGCAGCTCACCCCCACTTCTCACTGGGTAGAAAATCCTTGGTATCCTATGGGGGGAAATACAGCTTTTTTCCCTCCCACTTTTCCCAAAGTTTTCTGCAAACCTCAACACTTGCAACACTGGGGAAATGCTGACCTGCCAGCACCTGTTTTTAACCTCTTTACAAAATTCAAACCCAGGAAAAGTTCAGCCAATGTGCTGGGTTTTTCACAATTTTCTCCTTGCCAAAAAGTCCAAGCCTTCCCCAAAAGCTGCTACAGCTCAAAGCTGGCCACGTGTGTCCCCTGCAATCCGGGGGGACATGATACCATGAGGATGCTCGGTGCCCACTGACACCAGGGATTTGGTGCTGCCACCAGATCCCAGAGGGGATTCCCAGGGCTCCCCTGCACCCCACCCTGCCCTGCACCAGCACAGCCCCTCCATTTCCAGCCTTTGCCACTGGATTTGCACAGGTACACACAGGAGGGTTCACCTCCTCCAGGGTGGTCCCTGAGTCACGTGCCCGGGAGTGTGGAGGAGATGGAGGCCGAGTCCTGGATCAGAGAATATCCTGAGTGGGAAGGGAGGGCCCCACAAGGCTCATCCAAGTCCAGCTCCTGGATGTGGCCATGGGATACCTCCCCATCCTCCTGCTGGGGCTGCATCCCCACCCCCATGCCTGCAGTGTGCTGCAGGCAGCAGAACTGCCAGGATCACTTTCTCCTCCTGCTCATTCTTCACTTTGCTGCACAATATTTCATCATCCACCTCAGTGAAATGTATATTTCCCTTTTAAGAGCTCTCCTAGAATAATATATTTTTTTATTATCGTGACAGTGAGGGCTCCTGTTGCCATGGCTACATGCCCTTTGCTGGAGCAGGAGCTTTCTGGGTGTTGGAAATTCCACTATTTTTTCCTGATTTGCATGGTTTGATTTTATGTTTTTTAATTTGATGTTTATTCCCATTATCATCTTTTGAAACAACAGGTCATTTATATTGCATATGGATGTGTCACCAGTACAGCAAAGCCTTCAGAAACAGCCTTCTGCTTTCAGAAGGAAATTTTTGGGGTGGAAAAATCTACCATGCAGCATTGATAATACATAGTATAACAAAAACATGGAAACTCTGTAAAGGTCTCATCTGTATCTCACCACATCATACATTAAATCCCACATTTGGCTTCAAGACTCTTGAGTGAATGTTATAAAACCAAGTCCAATTTTCTGTGGTTTTCATCCCGTTGCTGTAAAACAAACCTTTATCTTCTGGTTGTCAACTGAGCCACATTCCAGTCCTGAGCCTCCTGAAACCTCATCTATTTGAAAATACATAGAGGGAAATTAAATGGATATCTTAGATAGTAGATAGACAGATAGATAGATAGATAGATAGATAGATAGATAGATAGATAGATAGATAGATAGAGAGATAGATAGATAGAACAATTCACCTTTTACTCCAGCATTCCTTACAGGTAAATGCCATAACATTTACATTTGGAAAGGGCTCACTCATGCACAGAGACATTACAGGAACTTTCCCAAAGCTTTCCATCCCTTGGGATACTCAGTGGTGCAGGACAACACACACTGGGGGGCACAGAGTCAGCCCATCCCTGCTCCCAAATCAGAGGAGTGGCAGAGCTGGGGTGAAAAACCTCTGGGTTTCTGCTGGATTTTTCTTGTGTTTTGGGGGACAGCATCCACACTGCTGCCTCCCGTTTCATGGTAAGGAGGGTAATCAAGGTGTCACCCGTGGGCTCATTTCCCTCTGTCTCATCAGGACCAGAGATGCTGCACAAAACCCATTTGCTTCCCTCTGCCTGTACTCTTGCCTTTTTTGTTACTCTATTTTTAACTAAAAATGAGTGAAAGCAGACTAACATCACACAGAAACTCCCCAAACAGCAAATAATCCAGAAACCCCCCAAGATTTGCCTACAATAAGGCAACAAGTTCACCACTGAAGTTTTAAAAGGAAACATCTGCAGTAAGGTGGGGAGTGGATTTAAAAGTTTATATGAACTTCCACCGAGCAGATACTGATGCAAACTGGGTTCACAGGTTATAGCTGAGTGGGAGGTGGTTTAGGTGATGCTCCCAAGCCCCAGTGAAGCCCCTTGTCCTCCACAAGGCACAACCAGCAGCCAAGGGAACCCCCTGTGCCCAGGCTGGGCAGCTCCTCAGGCATCACCCACTGCTTGGGGCTTTTCAGGGACGCATGGGGGAGGATGGAAATGGGAGTGTATGTCGTGGTGTGTCATCCTGGAGGGCTCAGGAGGCTGCTGGAAGAATCTCTGTGCAGTGTCTGGGACACAGGAGCCCCCAGGTGATACCAGCAGGGAGGGAAAGGCTGTTCAGAGCCCCCTCAGCTGCAGCTGGAGCACACAGGAGCAGCCTGGGAAGGGATGAAGAGCTCCTGGAGGGGTGTGATGGCAGAGAAACAGCAGCTGGAAAAGGGAAATAGGGCCCAGCCCAACGGAGAAACTGGGGAGTCCAAACCTGGTGCTGGGGAATCAAGTACAAGATGTTTATATGCCCAGCTCAGCCTTGTGGAGACACCAGCACTGCCAGAAACAGGCATGGAGGGGTGAAGGGATGTCCCAGGGCTGCTCAAAGGGATGGAGGAAAAGCTCCAGCTGGACCAGAGGGTCCCATCTGGGCATGGCATTTCCCTCCTCACACCAACCAGCTCTGTCCCCCCCAGACAAGCTGATTCCCAGGATCCCAAGGATGTGACTGGAAACTTCCACCACCAGCTGCCCTGCTGGGTTTTAGAGGAGAGTCTCCCTGAGAACATCCCACCTTCCAGCATCCCCCCCAGTTTGATTTACCTCTAACCAAGGGGACAAGGGGGTTCTCCACGACTCCTTTCTCCTGCCATCTGTGCAATTCCACCTCATGTTCTGTTCCCATGGAGATGGCACAGGAGCTGCCTGGGAAGGGACTCAGCACCTGGCACAGCACCCAGCACCGGGGAGGCAGGTAAGGAGGAACAAGTATTTTCCATAAGGAATGAAAGGAGGGGGAGCATGGGAGAAAGCCCAGTGGGCACAAAGGAAATAATTACCAGGAGGCAGCTCTGAAGTCCCTGAAGGCTGGAAGCACATCCCTGCCTCCCATTCCTAGATTTCAGCAGCCCCATGGAGCAGGATGGGGTGTTTGGGTGCCACAAGCACCAATTCACATCTGAGACCTGACCACATTTAAAGTGCCATTTTTAGGTGCAATTTGACAAAAGTGAGGAATAAGCCCTTTAAAAAAAAAAAAAATTGCCTTTTCATAGAATCATAGAATATCCTGAGTTGAAAGGAGCTTAGAAAGATCTTTGAGTCCAAGTCTTGGCCCTGCACGAAACTGCCCCAAGAATTTGTAGTTGTAGACACAAATGCCGATTGCAGTTCTCATGTCAAATCATGATAGCATGTCCCTGCACAGGAGAACTATGTCAGTGCTTCAGGAAAGCAGCACATGGAGCAAATGCTGGGAAAATACAGCAAGAACAAGTGTTTAGGACAGTTTAAGTTCTGTTTTCTGTAATCTAAAAAAATCTATTAATTTTTTCAAACCTTGTGTTAGGAAAGGAATAAGAGTCCTGATGCAGAGTTTTTTGGACAGTTTAAGCCTATTTATGGGACAAGGCTGAGCTGTGCTGTCCTGGTTTGGAATCCATCTGCTTTAGCTGCTGTTTGGAGGAGGCAGGAGGAGCACTGAATGTTGTTAACAGCAGCGTGGCAAACCTTGTCCAGACTTCTTCTTAACTGATTTAACCTAATTAAGTGGCTCCAGTGGGGAGTTATCAGTCAGGAGGAGAAGACACAGCCACTGCTGCATGAGGATGAGTCAGGAGAGCCACGGTGGGATGGGTGCAGGACTTGGGGGCTCCCAGGAGTGTTTTGGCTCTCAGCACCCCCAGACACCCCACCAGCCCTATGTCCTCACCAGGCAAACATCACTAAATACTCAGGGCTTGGATCCCGCAGCAACAGCACTGGGAAAGCCCATCCTTGCCCAGGGATTTGCAGGGAGATGGCATAGACAAGCTGCCACTGTGGGGCATGTGTGGGGCTGTGGATGCATCAAGGGATGTACTGAGGGATGGGCTGAGGGATGTGCAAAGGGATGTACAAACAGATGTGCCACAGGATGCACTGAGGGATGAACCAAGTCAATCCTCGCTTCTCAGGCAAGGATTCAGGCAAGGCTGAATGAGAGAAAACATCCTCATTACTGCTTTGGATCTCTAACATTTAACTCAGCTTTCAAGCTCCCACAGGGTAAGATCACTCCTATTTACATCTATCAAATGCCAAATACAGTTTCCTCATGCCCTAATCAAGCCATGTCCGTGGGATCACCAGCACCAGCGTGAGCACAAACTCCAGGTGAATATTGACTTTCCAATGACAATGCTCTGATCCAAATACCACTGGGCAGCCGCAGGGGCCGGCACGCCTGTGATCCAGCTAAGGAATGATTTGATTCCCCTGCCCTGCAGCATTCTGTCTGCAAGGAAATTTTCATTTGGTCTCTCTAACTCGAGAACCAATTGTAAATGTCAGCGTTAAACGCTCAGATTTAAGTGTTGGGTTGTCTTGTTTGATTACAGCACTAAAAGGTCAGGGCTGACTAATGGAAAGTACAAGCAGTGTTGGGAGGGAAACAGTTCTGTCGTGGGTGAGCAAACACCTGGGGACAATCTAATCACTCTTCCTGCTGCATCTCTCTCTTCCCTCTCCTGCTCCTTCATTCAGGGCTGTTTTTCAGGTCTGGAAAAAGCCATTTCTGAGGAAAATTCCTGCTTGTGATGTTGCTGCCAGGGATGCCAACAGTGCTGTGTTTCCATATGGAGGAAATGGAGAGCTCATCTTGCCGTGGCCTGCCTGGATTTGCTCCCAAAGGGGAAGGGATTGCACCAGAGCCAGGCTGCAGCCACCTCACTGCCATCACCTTCTTCTTTCCATGCATGGCTTGGGCTGGCACCAAAGTGGTTTGGGCACCAGAGTCTCTGTGTCTCCATTTACATCCCCATTTTAGTTCCCCTCTGGCAACCAAATCCCAAAAGCTCCATGCAGAGAGCAAAATAGGACTTTTTCCCTCCTTTATTCCCATTTGCCATCCATCTCACAACACTTTAAATTCCTTTAAACACCTTTAAATTCCCCTTTCTCTGAGTTGTTCCAGTCAGGGTGGCCAAATAAAACTCCACTTGCCTCAGACTGAGCTGAGGAAATTGCTTTTTCCTGAGCCCATTCCCATCATCCCAGCTCTATAAGCAGAGTTCATTGTATTTACTTTAAAGCTGCTTTCAGAAATATTAGTCCTTCTGCCATAAAACTGCCTGGCAGAACAAAACCCCAAGGAGATGTTACTCCTCCACAGGGAATAGCATGTTGGTCCCAAGCAGGAACACTCATTACTCCATACAGATACCATCCTGCACTGGGATCTGGTTCCTGCTGCCAACCCCAAAATCTTCCCTGGGCAGAGAAATTCAGTACTGATCCAGGATGTCTGCATGTTTCTGGGATAGCAGGATAGAGCCTGAGCTGCACTGGGAAAGTCAAGGCAGCTTGTGGTCTTTAATAGGAAATCTGCTCTGGATTCCCTCTTTGATTGCAATGAACCCCAAAGAGTAATGTCTGTAGGACAAGAAGAGGAAGGTGAATTGCAGTAATAATGTGTTTCCTTGTGCAGACATGCTTTTGATCATAGAAAACACACCGTCTGTTTCTAAATTACTTGTTGTATTGATTTAACAATAGTTAGAAACATGGGGGAGATCTCTTTTTTTTCCTCTTGCAAATCCATTTTTTGAGGTCTCCTGGAAATCTGACAGTTATGTGTAATAAAAAGTATGAGCTTGTTCATCATAAAAGATTCCTGCTGCCAGGCACAGGGCTGGGCTGGGAGGAAGGGAAAACCACCCCAACACCTCCCTCAAGACTCACCCCTTCACAGGGCAGCAAGGGCAGCCTCTCCCCAGCCTCAGTCACTGCACCCTCCCTCCCCTGACAGGGACAGGTCCATCCCAGCAGGAATTTCTTCACAGAAGGGGTTGTTAAACAGTGGAAGAGGCTGCCCGGAGAGGTGGTGGAATCCTCATCCTTGGAGGTGTTCAAGAAATGACTGGAAGTGGCACCCAGTGCTCTGGTCTAGTTGACAAGGTGGGGATTGTCACGGGTTGGACTTTATGGTCTTGGAGGTCTTTTCCAACCTAAAATCTGTGATTCTGTGATGTTTTTTTAGGCAAATCATTACTTTTCCAGTGGTGCACCAAGGCTGGCTCTAACCAAGGGAGAGGCTGCAGCTCCCAGCCCCCTCACCTGCAAGTGCTTAAGGAGCAGCACTCTGCACCACCAGGGAAATAAGGATTGCCCCTCAAACACACCTCCAACAGGAATGGCTGGACACTGATGCTGCCAACACATCCCACTGCTCCCATCAGCACCACATCAGGGACAACTTTGTACAGTGCCACAGGATGCCTGACACCATCAAAAATCACAGAGTCATTGGAAGTTTGGGTTGGAAGGGACCTTAAAGCTCATCTTGTTCCACTCCCCTGCCATGGGCAGGGACACCTCCCACTATCCCAGGTTGCTCCAAGCCCTGTCCAACCTGGCCTTGAACACCTCCATGGTTGGGGCAGCCACAGCTCCTCTGATATTATTTTGCTGCTAATTAGTTGCTGTAACCCTGCCTGCAGCCTGAGTGTCATCCTCCCTGGATAATGGCTTTCCTGGGAGATTCCAAGCTCCCCCATGCACACACAGCACCAGAAGAAAAGGAGGTGGTTAATCCAGAACTTGTCACTGCAGTGATGCAAACACACCCCTTTCCTGTTGTCCCAACAACACTCCAGGCCTTTGCTTCTGCTCAGCCATGCTCAGCCAGGCAGCTGCTTTTACCAGAAAAAGCAAAATATAAAAAGGAAGACACACAAGTTTTGAGTTTGGAAATGATGCCTGCCCTCCACTTCCTTAAGTGCAGGTAACCAAATCCACCTGCTGTCACCAAATCTGGTGCTGGCATCAGCATGTCCCTCTCTGCTGCTCCCAGCACACCTTAATAGACTTTTTGTCCCCACCTGAACCCCCCCCCGTGTCCCCAGCACTCCCAAACCAGCACCACCAGCATACAGCAAAGTCCCACAGCCTCCATGCAAACTCCTTCCTTCCCCTGCCCAGGCATCCTCCACAAACTGATCTTCTACTTCTCCAAGTGAAACCAGGAGAGAGATCTTGGCTCCTGCTGGTTGTGATCTGCAAGGTTTATTTAACCCCCCAAAAAAGGCATTTTCATGCAGAATCTTTTGGTTCATAAAAGAAGTTATTCCGCAGCAGCCACCTGACAACCCTCCCCCCAAACTGAGAAATAAAGTGACTCTGGAGTGAGCAAAATCAAACAAAACAAAAATCCAACAAACAAAAGTGGTTCCTATCATTTCGTACAACATGGAAAAATTTGGCAAATACAGCTGATCTGCAGTTCCCATCTCTTAAACACTTTGGAGCACTTTGGCCTCCAGCCCTTGGGTTGCCTGTCTGGAAAACAGACACAAGTCCTTGTGCTGCACGACCTGGGGACTCTGTCAAAGCCAGGTGGGGAAGAGCTGCCGTGTCAGCATTTTTAAGTGGGAGATATAAATATAAAACATGGATACAAATGGGTTCTTTGTACAGAAAATATCATCTCTCAAGGCACTGGGGTGATGGCCATGTGGCCGCTCGTGGGCTCCCACTGGGCTTCTCCAGCCGCCAAGGAAGGAGGGGAAGAAGGGACCAGAGAAGTCCTGGTGCTGCCATCCAAGAGGGGTTTCACCCTTCTGCTGCCCCCAGATGCCCCTGGAGGGGGTTTTCCCAGCTGGATGGTGCTTTTCCTTGGTGGGGCCGGCATGATCCCACTGGGGCTCCAGTCTCCTTGGGATGGCTTTGGGCTGGATTCGGCCAGGAGGGAGGTGCATAGATGGGCTGTAGGGGCTTGGGCTGCTCTGCCCAGTGCTCTGCTCCCTCATCATGCCAGCAGCCCCAGCCGGGTCACCTTGGCCGAGAGGAAGGAGTGGATGATGAAGACGATGGTTTTGGGGCAGGAGTGAAGGTCCAATTGCTGCAGGAAAAGAAGGGAGCGATGTTTGCAATGGGGAGGGCTGTTCCTAGAGCAGCCAGCTTTCAGTCAGGGACCACCCAGAGCCCCCCCAAGCTCCACCACACCATTACTGGGGCCCTGGGAAGAGCTGTGCACCCTGGCTGGGGCGGGTGGATGGGCCACGGCTCGCCTCCATGCCAGGCAGGATGGGTGCTGTGCACAGGGTGGGTGCTCTGCTCCTCCTCTCCCCCCAGGACCCCCAGGAGCATGGGTGGAGGGTGCTGAAGGCAAAGCCAACTCACAATCTCTCCCTCCGGGCCTCCAAAGTCCAGGTAGAGCATCTTGGTGCCGTCATCCGAGGACATCTGCAGCTTCTCAAAGGGCTGCTGGAGCAGGATGGTCCTGCTGAGCCCGGGCTCCGTGGTGGAGATGGTGAAGCCCTTGTCGATGTGGACGGTCAGGGTGCACTCCTGCCCCTTCCACGTGCAGGCTGGGGACAGGGAGGGGACAGGGGTGAGCCGGGGGTCCCTCCGCACCGCCCGGCCCCGCCGGCCCCCGCGCTGACCTGCCGAGACCTCCTGGNNGCGCTCCGCAACGTCCCAGCACCCCGCACCGCTCCTCAGCACCGCACAGCCCAGCACCCCGCACCGCTCCTCAGCACCGCACAGCCCCAGCCCTGCGCAGCACAGCTCCGCATCCCGCAACATCCCAGCACCGCATCCCGCTCCCGGAGGTTGCGCGGCGAGGCCGGCAGGGGGCGCTGCAACCCCGCGGATGCGCCGCCGTAGCGAATCCAGGGACACTGACACCACCCCGGGACACTGACACCAACCCGGGACACTGCCACCAACCCCGGACACTGTCATCATCCCGGAACGCTGTCACCAACTCGGGACACTGTCACCAACCCGGGACACTGACACCAACCCGGGACACTGCCACCAACCCCGGACGCTGTCATCATCCCAGAACGCTGTCACCAACTCGGGACACTGTCACCAACCCGGGACACTGACACCAACCCCGGACACTGTCATCATCCCAGAACGCTGTCACCAACTCGGGACGCTGTCACCAACTCGGGACACTGCCACCATCCCGGGACACTGTCAACCGGTCCTGGACACTGTCAACAGCATCTGCAGGGCTCTGCCACCATCTCCACTGCCCTGCCACTCCCCCAGGACTCCACCATCACCTCAAAAGCCTCTGCCACCACCAACAGCCCCTGCCATCAGCCTGCGGCTCTGCCCTGACGCCCAGCTCCTGCCACCTCCTCTAGTCACTGACAACATCCCTGGTCACAGCCATCACCTTGGGGTTCTGCCACCACCCCTAGCACTCTGTCCTGACTCACAGCCTCTACCACTGGCCCCAGACATTGCCACCCCTCTGTTCCTGTGCAGTGCACAAGGCCGCTGGGCCAGCGGCCCCTACCTGGTGGCGATGAGGGGGTAGCTGTGCGTGGGCTTGCCCAGGGCATCCCGGCTCTGTGGCAGGCTGCCGTAGAGCAGCAGCTCCTTCTCCGTGAGGACGGCCAGGAGGTTCCTGGTTCCAGCGCTGGGCAGCTGCAAAAGGACTGTGTCAGGGCCACCAGCAGCGTGGTGGCATGGGGCGATGGGGGGCGAGGGGGTACCTGCTCAGTCAGCCAGCCCACGTGCTTGACATCCCGCCCAGCCGCGGTGCCAGCACCCGCCAGCTGCGCCCGCAGCTCCTCCTTCACCCGCGGCAGCAGCGCGCCCGCGTTGGCCTGGATGGCGCTGAGCCAGGACTGCGCCGTGGCCTCGTCCTTAGCCCGCAGGAAAAGGGCGACGCGCCCGTCCGCCGAGCACACCTCCAGGTACCTGCAGGGACACGGCCCCGCTGGGTCCCCGCCGGCCCTCGGCTCCCCGGAGCACCGCGGTGGCATCGCCACCCCCGGCACCGCGCGCTGACCTGTGCTCCGGGTCAGTGGGGAGGCACTTGCGGGACACGTAGCACATCTTCAGGGGCACGGTCCGGCCCTCCCGGAGCTCCCGCGCGGGTAGGACGGGGGATGATCGTTTCTGCAGGCCGGCAGGAGAGGGGTCCCAGCTGACTGTCGCCCCCGCGGAGGAGTTCTTGAAGTAGGGTGAGATCTCCTTCATGTATTTCACTGGAAGAGAGGGAGCACTCGGCTGAGGGCTTGGCACGGGCCAGGGCAGCCTCATCCTGCCCCGCTGAAACCCCTTTGCTCTCCCTTCACTGGAGCTGGTGTTGCCTCCTTTGCCTCCCCAGAGCTGCCACCCATGGGTGCTGTGGGTACAGGGGTGGATGGCACAGGTGATACACAAACCTATGATGGTTTGGGGTGGAAAGATCACCATGTTACACGCCCCTGCCATGGGCAGGGACACCTTCCCCTAGAACAGGTTGCTCCAAGTCCCATCCAACCTGGCTTTGAACACTTCCAGGGATGGGGCAGCCACAGCTTCTCTGGGCAACCTGTGCCAGGGCCTCACTACCCTCACACAACACCTAGGATCCTCCCTGTACTTCTACCCCACCATCCCAGCCAGAAAGCCCTCACAAGAGGGATACAAATGGCCTTTTCCCCCTTTTTTTTTTCCCTTTAACCCAGACCAGTTCACAGATCCAAGCCTGATCAGTTCCCTGAGGCAGCACAGAAAGGGGTGGGGAATGGAAAAGAGTCCCAGGCCAAAATTATACAGTCCAAACTGCGCTGGTACAGCCGGTCCTGCTGCCAACTGAGCAACAGCTCTCAAATACCCTGGCTTGGCCCCAGGAAAAGCCACGGAGTATATGCTTGGAGCTCACTCAGCCCTGTCCCCTGAGCCTCAAACCAAGGACAAGAAATTAACTTTCAGTCCCCAGTGAGCCTGGCTCCAGAGGCAGAGCCCTCAGAGCCACACTGGGATGGCAGCCGGCTCCTGAGGTTTAAGGGAAGGGGGAGATGAAAGGCACCACAAATTAATGGGGCCCCACAGCTACATCCTGAAAATCAGTTCAGCAACACTGGCCAAAAAACCTCAGCTGAGCAGGGGGAATGCCAGCCCTGGTCCTGCCTTGGGGCAGTGTAGAACCAGATAGTGGCTCCAGGGAAGGGCTTCCCTTTGGAGGCCTTTGGGGAAAGCAGCATGGGACAGGTATGTGCCTGTTGCCACATCCCCACTGTCCCAGCTGGTTCCACTCCAGGTCCATGTCAGCAGTGTGGGTGGCAGGAGTGGGGACACAAGCTTGGCTTTGCAGCCAACACTTGTAGGTGGCTAGACAGGACCAGCTCCATTGCTGCAGCCAAGCCTTGGCAGCCTGAGGTGCCAGAAAGGAGCCTTTTTCCCACTGGAAGAGAGTCCTCCATCACCCCCAAACTTCACCTGCCCACCACCCCCCATCTTCCCTGGGGAAGTGGTCACAGCACCAAGCCTGACAGTTCAAAAAGCACTTGGACAACACCCTCAGGGACAGAGTGGGATTGTTGAGGTGTCCCGTGCAAGGCCAGGAGTTGGACTCGATGATCCCTGTGGGTCCTTTCCAACTCAGAATAGCGATTCTGTGATCCTCCCCTCCATTTCTATCCCAGCGAGCTCCCTAAAACCTCTCAATCCTGACATCCAGTAGGAGCCGCGGGGAGGCAGAGCCTCACGGGTGCCCCGCAGGACACAGCTATAAAAGGCCACTATGCAGTGACACGTGGGTCAGGTCACCCCGCGGTGGCCCCGGGGCCAAGGCGGCGGCGTGGGGCCACCAGCCTCGTGCCCTGCGCCTCCCATTATAAATAGTCACCGCATTCCCGCAGGCATCCGAGCCACGCTGGATGTCACCCGAGCCATTAATCTTGGCAGCAGGGACCTGCCACTATGCCGGTGCCTGGGAACTAATTGGAGTTCAGAAAGATATCATTCAGCTGCTGAAACCCGAGCAGTGTCCCCGTGCCAGCCCCTGGCTCCCTGGGCACGCAGGGGATGTCACTGGCATTAGGTGGGAGATGGTGGGGTCACGTCCCGATGGAGCCGTGGAGCAGAGGAGCAGTGCCCAGCCCAGGAGGGGGCATGGAGAATTAGGGAATGGCCAGTGTGTGTGTCTCTGGTTTGTGGCTGTAAGGAGGATTTAAGGCCGAGGGACCTTAAAGCACAAGGGGCTCCCACAGCATGGGGGGTCCTGAGCCAGCACAGGGAGCTGGGATTGTGTTGGAAGCTGTGGTGGTCCCTGGAGCCACAATCCCATGGGAGATGCTGTCTCCTCCAGTGACCCCAGCATGGGTTTTACACCAGGTGACTTACACTGCTGCCAGTTCCTTCACTGCAACTGGTATTGAATGGATTAACTAATCACCTCTGTCTCATTAAAGCAAACAACTCAGACCACATTGTGCATCACCTCTGCTACTGGTAACTGTAATTCCTGAATTATTTTTTCCTTCTAATTAATACTCTGCAGTGCTGGAGCTCCTGCCTGCTCCTGCCTACTCCTTGTTAGCCTGCACCCTCCAAAACCCACCCAGCAGAAATGTTGCCTCACTGCTGTTGATTTAAAGCCACCTTCAGCAGGCACAGAGCCCTCAGTGGCTGCTGGGCCAATCCACACAGCCCCCAAAGCCATGTGGGCTCTCTGCCTCCCGGGGGAGACAGCCTGTCCCACGGATCCTCTCCAGGATGGAGGAGAGGGGACAAATAAAGCCTTTAAGTGCACAGAGCTCTGCACTGAGAAACACTTTATTTTAGGTTTTTGGGGAACAGCAAAAGTCTCTGGGCTTGTGGCCACCCATGTCAGGATGGTGCCTCTGCAGGGGGGTGGTGGCACAGTGCCACTGCCACTGCATCATGTGTGCCCTGAACCCTGGAGCAAGTTGCATCAGGGACATGATTAACCAAAGGCCCTGTGTCTGCCCTGCTCTTCTCTCTGTGTTGTAGTTGGTTTTTTTTCTCCTCAGCAAGCCAGAAAGGGGCAGAAACACCAAAATTCCTTGGTGTTTTGTTTTGTTGGGTACAAATTCTACTTCTCATCCTAAGGATGGAGAAGAATCACAAACCAACCCTGAGTCTGCACAAGGTGCCCCACACACATCCCACGGCTCAGCACGACCAAGCTCCTGAGCCCAGAGAGCTTTGCTGAGGAGCCACAAAGCTTCTTCCAGGCAGGAAAACAGCCCAGCCACAGGGACAGCAGGCACTCTCTGCCTCAGGATTAATGATGCAAAATTAGCATGTTAAACTGGGGAACTCAGCAAACACACCCAAAAACACACTCTGAAATGACCTGTAAACGTCAAGCTGATGCTCTGATGTGCTTCCAAAATGCTCAACAGTCCCTTCAGCATCACACCCAGGGACCATCCCCTGCCCCTGGCTCCAAGCACGGACAAGGCAGCAGCTCCTGCTCCCACCTGCCTCAGCTCAAGCCCTTCTACTCCAGGGAGGAAATTGCCAAGGAACACTGCAGGGTGAGGTGCCACTGCCATCCCTCCTGGCCCAGGACACTGTCAGGACACTCAGTGCCACATCCCATGCCCCAGCTCTTTGCTAAATATTCCCCTGTGCTTCAAGGTCAGCAGGGACCCAGGGAGATCATGGGACAGCCCTCTGTGTTTCCATGGGAGGAGAAACAACCCCAGAAAACTCCCCAGGGAAAGCAAAGCTTCCAAGCAGTGAGGTGTGGAGGGGGTAGGGGGATGTGGACCCTCATCCTCTCTCTACATCATCCCCAGGGCAGGTCCACAGCCTCCATTTCTGCTGGAGTTCCTTCCCATGGTTATGGCAACCAGCCTGCTGGAGCTGGGCATCCCCAGCCCCACTCTCTCCTGGCACCCTTTTGCTTTTCTGAATTTCAAGCTTCCAAGCTATTACTTGGCCTAGCAAGTCCTGGAGAGCTGCAACAGCCCCAGGAGCATCCCTGTGGCCAACAAACCCTGGGCTTCCATGGATGTGAGATACCCAAGGCTACCCCAACTCCTACTCCCCACTGATCCCAGTTCTACCCCCCATGACAATACAGCACAGAGGTCTCACTGGGAAAACCACTCCTGTCACCAAAGCCCTTCCCAGGGCAGCTGGAAGGATATTTATCAGCCTTTCCCCTGCCATGGAAAATCTCTGGATTCCAAGCAATGCAAATAAGAACTAAAAAACAAGGGAAGAGTAAGGCAAGGGAGAGCAACTCTTACTGAAATAACAATGTAATATAAATACAGTCAAACTCCTCCTGCAAATATCAAGAGAGTAGCTTGGCACATCCAAAAAAAATCTTGGCAGGACACACCGAAAGGTATCTGCGTGTCCTCACGCCTGGGCAGCAATGACAACCCAGGAGGAGAAGCCAAGCTGAGCAGCCCGGGGTGAGATCTGGCATGTGGAGCCACTGCTGATACTCAAATTAAAACACACCACCTCCCAGCTCTGCTGCTTTGGGGAGGCTCAGCCCAGCTCATTGCCCTGTGAGGAGGTGCCAGGTCTCCTGGTTTTGTTATCTGATGCAATGCCACTTGCAAACTACCCAAAAAACTCCTAATCCCAGGGATGACTGCACTCAGCAGGAGCAAGGTAGCAAACAGGCACTGGCTGTGCCAAACTACTCTGGTTTGGTACTTACAGCACTATAAGGGAAGCTGGAGTCACACTTGGCAGCATGCAGGGACCAGAAAGTGTCTGGGTGATGTTAAGGTGTTTTTCTCCAAGCTCTAGAGTGAGTCCAAGCAGGAGAAGAGAGCAGGGAATCCCCCCTTTAACACCTTTTGGGCACCTTATGGCCACCCCCTGCCCTCCAGCCTTGCCACCCCTCCCCAGGACAGGATGCAGAATGCTTGGCAAAGCAGCCCCTGGAGAGCCACTGGGATGGCACATACAAGGCTGGGTTCACCCCCTCCTGAGGCAGGGCCACCAACTCCACAGGGCAGTGACAGCCTGATGGGGACCTCGTAGCAGTGCCAGCACAGCCATCCTCCATGGGAAGGGCTGTACTGTGCCAGCAAACTCAAAACAGGGATGAGATGGAGATGCACCATGGTTATAGGTGACATCAATGAGCAGATATGCAGCAGAGACTCATTCCCTGCTCTGGCTGTTGCCTGGAGCATCCCAAGCAACACCACACTGTGGTACCCCAACACCATCAGCTACAACCTCATCCCAGAGCCTCCAGAGTTCCATGGTGGGAGCCAGCCCAGCCCCACTCTCCTCTCAAGGGTACCTGCCAGAAATTCTAATTAATTAAGAAGCCCAGCGGGTCATACCTGAGCTCAGTGAGCTACAGCAAAGGCCCTGCCTGCAGTTGCCTCATGGGATAGTGACCTGGCACTGCCTGGCTCCCAGGGGATGGAGGAGGAGGAGAAGGAGGGGGTCCAGCAAGAGAAATTGTTCTCTACAGAAAGGGCAGCTCATCCCCACCGCTGGCAGGACCTCTCACAGAAAGAAAACCCACACCAAAGTAAAGGATTAATAGAAAATAACAGAGAGGGAAGTCCAAGAACAGCAACTACAGAGAGGAATTTTGCAGCCTCACAAAGAAAGAAGCTCTTGTATTTCTCTTTGGTCAGAAAAAAAAACAACAAAACCACCCCACCACCAACCCTATCTGCTCCCAGCAGCTGTGCAGAGCAGCACATTCCTTGGGCTGAACCGTGGTCCTGTGGCTCCCAGGAGAGGAGGAACCCACAGCATAAAGGGCTGAGCGAAGCTAAAATGAAAATCTGGAGCTGAGGCAATCTGAGGAAGGCACAGGAAAGCAGAAGCCACAACAGTTGCTGGCAGCAGAGCAAGCAGAACTCTGTCCAGGGACAGCCCAGAGAGCTGCCCCCATGCCAAACCTCCCTTTGGGATCTGCACTGGGAGGGGTCTTTGGTGCCAAGACCCTCCTGGTTAACCAGGGTGACCTCAAGGGCTGGTTGGAAGTGAGGGAAGAGGAAGGGTCCTGTCCTGAGGGACGAATCTGGGACACTCATCCCAGCCTGGCTGAGATGGCACAGAGTGGGCAAACATGGACAGATGTGATGTGAAACACAGTGGGGAGAAAACAGGGCCTCTCCCTCAGCACTCCCATGTTCACAACCCACCAACCCTCACCCACTCCTCGAGTGGGGCTCGGGGGGCTCCTGCAGTGTGCCACCTCCTGCAGGGCGGGGGGAAACTGGGACTGGCCACCCAGTACCAAGAGTAGCCCATTCCCAGCTCTGCTCTCCCCCAGGACGGTGAAAGCTACATCTCTGGGAAGTTTGCAGCCACATCTGCCAGATCTGGGGGGGTTGCAGTTGGGGTTCATCTGCCAGGGGTCCCCTGCGTGGGCAGCTCCTGCCTTACCCCCCACCTATTCCTCCTGCCTGCCCAAAACCCACCCAGCAAACCCAAAGCTCAGCAGGAGCAGGGGACCAACACACCCCTTCTCCACTACACCTCTTCCCCACTACTGAAATCCCAGCCAGGGACGTGGGTTTAAATTAAAATCGGGAAGAGCAGAAAATGTTTTCTATTGCCCCAGGAACTGCAAACCTTGGGGTAAGGCTGTGCAACAGAAGAGTCCAAAACCCAAGAAACTTGTCCCACACCTCCCACCAATGCCTGCCCACAATCTCACAAGAGGGGAGATGGAGCTGCTGGACATCAAACACTGGCACAATTGTCTCTCCCTCTCTGAAGGGAGATGGGGAGATCCCAGCAGTTACCTCCAGCTCTCCACAGGAGCAGATAAATTAGTCTGCCTATGTTGTTTTCCATTTGAAAGAGTATGCAAACGCATTTGCACGATGATACAACCCATCCAAGTGCCATCCCAGTACAGAAAGACCCTTGTCACCCCTGGTATCCTTGTCTCTTACCTTCCAAGACCACCTCCTTGCCCGTCTTCTTCAAGGCCTGCACGGCCTCATCGTGCGTGGCCTCGGACAGGTCGGTGCCATTGACAGAGAGGATGGCATCCCCCACGTACAGCGCCTCGGTCTGATCTGCTGCCAGCCCCTTAAAGATCTTGGAGATCAAGATGGGCATTTTATTCTCTCGGCCACCTTGAAACAGAAGAGACAGGAAGCGGTTGTGGCTGTTGGAGCACACGGAGGGGCAGGTGGAGAGGGGGATGCTCCAGTACCACATGGCCCTGGTGAGCCCTTCTCCTGGCACTCGGCCTTGCCCATTCCCACCTGTACCAACCACAGCAGCCAAAGTACCAAGAGACTTTACAGCAGATGAAATGTTTGCTGCAAAACCACTAGGAATGGTCACAGATTAGTCAGAGAGCGAACACTTAAACCTGGCCATCTCCCCATCAATTCTGGCAGGAAAACATGTCTTTTTTTTGCATTATTAATCATGTGTGCTGAGAAACTCTCCTTCCTCCAAGGACTTAATGATCCAAACAGACATGACAGCTGAATGCTTTTGGAGAGGCCAAAGAGCCAGGGAGAGGTGAACCAACCTGGCTGTGTGTTCCTTTCCACACAGTAGCCCTATTTTACCTGCTGCTCTCCGCTCTCCTGACTAAAAGAATGC
This sequence comes from Calyptomena viridis, assembly GCA_013390005.1. Taxonomy (NCBI): domain Eukaryota; kingdom Metazoa; phylum Chordata; class Aves; order Passeriformes; family Eurylaimidae; genus Calyptomena; species Calyptomena viridis. The sequence goes on from WEIV01016807.1 coordinate 36,562, forward strand.
TATTCAAACTCCCAGCGGCCTCAGGAGATCAGTTTGCACATTAACTTTTGAACCTGCAGGGAGATCCGAGCTGCCTCCGTGCCAGGGAGCAGGGATGCAGCAGCTCCTGCCCAAAGCAGCCCCCGACGTGCCCTGCGCCCCAGGACAGCCCGTCCCGAGGAGCCTCCAGGCGATGATCGTCATCCCGGAGGGAGAGGTTGAGCCCAGCATGTTGTCACTGCCCGCCCCGGGCTGCTCCCAGCCAGTGCCACAGGCATTTCCTCGCTCAGCCGCCGGCCAAGCCCTGCGAGGGCTCCGGTTATCAGCTGTCAGAGGCCCCGGCAGGGGCTGCTCCGTCCTTGCGGCAGCGGCTTCAGCTGCCAGGACCGAGAGTCCTGCCAGGGCCGGAGCCTCCTCCAGCCCAGCTCTCGCTCGGCTCCCTGCTGTCCTGCCAGCCCAGCAGCCACGGCACCCAAAGCCTCACCACACCCATGGCAGGACACCTCACCCGCAGCCCGGGTGGTGGGGAAGCATCCCTGGGTGAAACACGGTTGGCATATGCACAAACAGGGACGTGCCAGCAGCCCGGAGAGGACGAATGATGTGCTCTCCTATCAGGGCTGTCGCACCACTCGCAACAGCTTCTACTGCCCAGTTTTGATGGCAACTACTTCTTTTCCACATACGTCACTGCAAAAATAAAGTTTTAACTGAACCAAGTGAAGCTTCTCCTTTCCTGGGAGAGCCGCGGAGAAAGCAACAACTTGGCAGCCAAGTTATGAAGTCGTTACGAAGGGGGGTTTATGCTTCCCAAAAAACGGGCTGGCAGACTGGGGCACTCTGCAGACACGGCCAGCAGTGTCGATCCAGTTCCAGCACCCAGACATCCACACTGCAAAACCTCCTCACTTCCAGAGGGAGCCGGAGGCTGCATCCGTGTCCCCCCTGAGCTGGGAGAAGCCACGTCAGGAAGCGAGAGCTGCCCCGTTGCTGCCCCCGGGGCTGCCGAGCCCGCTGCCTGCCCTGCCTGCACATGGAGTTACGGACTCCCACAGCCACGCTCCGTGACAGACCTTTCCCTGCCTCTTTGGTGCCCTTTTCACAGTCTTTCCACCACGCTCGGAGCCGCGTGAAAAGCAAATGCAGGCAGAAAGGCAGGGACGCCATCCCTGCCTCAAGAAGTTTCCAGCCTGAAGTTCAGGCGAGTCACCAAGGAGCGGGGCAGCTTGGGAGGGAAAACAGGGATTATAACAGGGAGGTTTCCCGCTGCTCGGCTTCCCGGGAGCAGACATCTCCAAGCCCGAGTGCGTCGGTTTAACACCCGAGTCTGGAGATCTCCAAGGGCTTTACGACATCGCTCCTTTCGTTTTGCTGATAGTTTAAATGGGCATTTCCCAGCTGAGGGACACGGTGGGACAAGGACACGCCGACAGAGCCCTTCCTTTGGCTGCAAAAGGGCAGCTTTTGTATAACACGGTGCCTTCTGCCCCGCACCCGCCTCCTGACACACCCTACCCGTGGGTTCAGGGGGGCAGTGGGAGTCCCCCCCCAGCTCCCAAACGCTGGGGACCCCCACTCCGGCCGGGGCACGGCGGGAAGGGGCTGCACCCCAAAACATCGCTCTCTCCGTGGGCTGGGGATGTTTCGGGTCCCGTCACTGCCACGTGTCCCCTTCCCCGTGCTGTGCAGGGGCTGGGGGGCGTGAGGACCCCGACCCCTGCTCCGCTCCGCGCGGGGCTCGCTCCGAGCGACCTGCGGGACGGCGACAGCAACAGGTCCCGGTTCCCGGTGCCCCGCTCTCCCCGCCGCCCCGGGACCCCCCC